>CM031233.1:162389986-162989986 GCA_018340775.1 Taxus wallichiana var. yunnanensis | reverse complement strand
ACATATCTGGAGTTTTATTGAGGCAAGGCATGAAAAAGGAGAGCATGATGGTGTAGGAGCATGTGTGAAAAGAGCACTTGCAAGAGAAGAGTTAAAGTTCAAGGATGGTGCTAAATTTACAGATGCAAAAATATTGTTGATTGGTGTGTCAAGAATATGGGCCATGAATCTCAATAGAGATCAACGGTTCATAGATATTTTTGGTTGATAGAGAAACAACATCTGGAAAACTTTGAAGATTGTATGATAGTTGCAGGATCAAGTGATATGCACTCATTTTGTAGTTTAGATGTAAATGCTTGGACTATTTATACTAGGTGCATGACATGTTTTTGTATATCATGCATTGATTTTATGTGGAATGAATGTGATTCATAGCATTGGGTGGATGAATGGACTTGTAGACCTCTAATTCCACTCGACACACATCAAGTTCCATGAGCATTACAACTTGCAGGGTCTTTAGATCAAATAACAACATCACCTGACTTTGACCAGGTCTCTAATTTAGTGCAACAAGGTACATACATATATGTACATGACATGTTTTAGATTTATAAATTATTAAATTGTCAACTCTTAATGTATTCATAAATTGGTAGAAGTTTTACTTTGTGATACATAGGGCACGTTTTTGTAGTTATTGTGAGAGTTAACGAAGAGGGAATAGACTACTTCTTATCTCGTTGTGTAGAGGGGAAAAAATTGACTTCCACAGTCATTGATGGTGAAGACCTTGAGTATCTTCTTTGATCGGTGGTAGTCACCGGAACTTGGCTTCGGCGATATCGTATCAAAAAATCAAACATTTGGTTATTTGAAGACTATGAAATACATCATAAGATACTTCACTATTCACATTTTATCCTTGCAACAAATATTAAATTGATAAAATATCGAGTTCGGCCATCAACCAAAAATCAGTGGAAGGTTCGTGAATCGGATCATGAAGCAATTCTCGCTACTTTCAAGAATAGAGTTGATCCGTGCAGTTCATTGGATTGAATTTGCAAAGGTATGTTCTTCATGAATTTAATTTGAATATTTACTTAAATGATTTTGTTTAAATTTTGTATGATTTAAAATTCTATTTAATTGCTTACTAACATGTTTATGTAGGTTAGTGGTGCCAAAAAAGCTTCCACCTTCACATGGTTGGCACTGTTAGTAGAGAATTTATTATTCTCAAAGCCAAGTGAAGCTAAGAGAAATTAAATATTAGAAAGGAACAACAAACAAAAATTCTCATTTCACCACCTATATTGTAAAAATATCTTATTAAAATTCTCATTTCACCAATTATATTGTATGAACCACCTATATTATTCAGGTGATTGGCAATGGAAAACCTTCTTGACTCATTCTCGAATGGAGATGGAGAAAACCGCAAGAGGATTTCATAGAGGGCCACGATGTGAAGGTCTCGTATCGACGAGACGCCTCTAGGTGCCATGGAGTCCGAGAAATCCTTGTTGAAGATATGACGTGTTTGGGCCTTAGGGCTCTTGAGTGACTACACCCACCGAGGACGGGTAGCTTTGAAAGCATGAGGAGCATAGGGAACCAAAAATAATGTTTCACTAGCATTTACCTCGCAACCCACGATGGGTTGGCGTAGTTGGTTTGGTCCCACAAGATTCCATTTGCAAGCTACGGACTCGAATGGAGATGGAGAAACCATTAGAGGTTTCATAAAGGGCCTCAAAATGGAGGTCTCGGATCTAACGAGACGTCTCTTGGTGCCACGAGTCGAGAAATCACCCGTCAAAGATATGGCGTGTTTGGGCCTCGGGCTCTTAAGCGACTACGCCTAGACGAGGTAGCCCAAAAACACATGGAGCCTAGGGAACCAAAACGAATCCTCCATTAGTGTTCACTGAGCCACCCCAAGATGTTAGCATAGTTGGTTCGATCCCACGAGCTTCCATTTGCAAACTACAACGTCTCATCACTCTACACTAACTCAAACTCCACTATTTCATGTGTTTTCAAACAATAGTACAATGAGAAAACTAGATGGAGATAGAAAAACCAATGAGAGGCTTTCGTAGAGGGACCTAACATGGAGGTATCGGATCGACGAGATGTCTCTAGGTGCCATGGAGTCGAGAAATCACCCGTCGAAGATATGGCATATTTTGGCCTCAAGGCTCTTAAGCGGCTATGCCCTGGACGGGGTAGCCTTGAAAGCATAGGGAGCATAGGAAACCAAAACAAAGCCTCCACTAGTGTTTACCTGCCCACCCCGATGTTTTGGCATAGTTGGTTTGGTCCTAAGAGCTTGTTTACACACTACAACATCTAACAACCCTACACCGACTTAGATTGCACTATTTCACGCATTTGCAAACAATAAGCACAAGAGAACTTGATGGAGACAGAAAAAACCGTGGGAGTATTTAATATAGTGCCCCGACATGGAGGTCTCGAGATCTGATGAGACATCTCTAGGTGCCATGGAGTCCAATAAATTTCCCGTCGAAGATATGGCGTGATTGGGCCTCAAGGCTCTTAAGAGACTATGCCCGAACGAGGTAGCCCGAAAGCACGAGGAGCATAGGAAACCCAAAAAAATCCTCCATTAGTGTTCACCAGGCCATTTGGACGTGTTGGCCTAGACGTTTCAGTCCCACAAGCTACCATTTTCAAAATATAGCATCTAGCAGCCTTACACTGACTTAGACTACACTATTTTGCACATTTGCAAACAATAGGACAATGAGAGAACCGATTGGAGATGGAAAAAATCACGAGAGGATTTCGTAGAGTGCCCTAACATAGAGGTTTTAGACATGATGAGATGTTTCTAGGTGCCATGGAGTTTGATAAATCACCCGTTGAAGATATGGCGTGATTGGGCCTCAGGGCTCTTAAGCGACTAAACACAGACAGATAGCCCGAAAGAACGAGGAGTATAGGGAACTAAAACAAAGCCTCTAGTAGTGTTCACCTGGCCACCCCGACGTGTTGGTGTATTTTTTTGGTCTCATGAGCTTGTTTGCAAACTACTGACCTCTGGCGCAGCCCTCTGTTTGCCTCAAACTGCACTATTTCGAAAGTTTGCAAACAATAAGCTGCAAGAGAACCGGATGGAGACGGAGAAAACCGTGATAGGATTTCGTAGAGGGCCCTTACATGGAGGTATCAGATGTGAGGAGATGTCTTTAGGTGACACGGAGTCGAGAAATCACCCATCGAAGATATGGCGCAATTGGGCCTCATGGCTCTTAAGAGACTACACCCGAACGAGGTAGCCCGAAAGCACGGGGAGCGTAGGGAACCAAAATAAATCCTCCACTAGTGTTCACTAGGCCATTTGGACGTGTTGGCTCAGATGGTTTGGTCCCACAAGCTACCGTTTGCAAAATACAACATCTAACAACCTTACACTGACTTAGACTACACTATTTCGTGTGTTTACAAACAATAGGACAACAAGAGAACTGAATGGAAATAAAAAAAACCATGAGATGATTTCATAGAGTACCACTGAATTGGAGGTTTTAGATCTAACGAGACATCTCTAGGTGCCACGAAGTCTGAGAAAACACCGTCAAGATATGGCGTGATTGGGCCTCAGGGCTCTTAAGCGACTATGCTCGGACGGGGTAGCCCGAAAGGACGGGGAGCGTATGGAACCAAAATGAAGCCTCCACTAGTGTTCACTTGGTCACCCCAATGTGTTGACATATTTGGTTTGTTCCCACGAGCTTCCGTTTGTAAACTACATCCCGTGGCGCACCCTACACCGACTCAAACTACATTATTTCGTGTGTTTACAAACAATAACACAGTGAGAGAACCGGATGGAGACGGAGAAAACCACGATATTATTTTGTAGAGAGCCTAATTTGAAGAGACGTCTCTAGGTGCCATGGAGTCCAAGAAATCACCTGTCGAAGATATAGTGTGTTTTGGCCTCAGGGCTTTTAAGGGACTATGCCCGGACGAGGTATCCCAAAAGCACAAGTAGCACGAGGAACCAAAACAAAGACTCCACTAGCAGTCACCAAGCAATCCGGATGTGTTGGCCCAGACGATTTGGTCCTACGAGCTACCATTTGAAAAATATAGCATCCGATGACCTTACACGACTCGAGTGCACTATTTCGCACATTTGTAAACAATAGGACAATGAGAGAGCTGGATGGATATGGATAAAACCGCGAGAGGCTTTCGTAGGGCCACGAAAAAAATTCCATGTTAGTACTAAGAGCTTCAAAATTTCATTGAACGACTACAGAAATCTAACCTAAATAGTCAGAGTAATAGACTAAATCAGCATTCTATTTCTCACATATAAAATGAATTTCTTCCTTCAAAAAAGAAACTATGGGTGAATGCTCAATCAAAAAATAAATTACAATTCTAAATAAGTTTTAGGCTCAATTATCAATACTTCATTGCAGTTTTTCTTTCCAGTATGCTACTTTTGGAACTACCTGGTTTGATTTGTGAAGTTGAAGTAGCTGGGATTAATAAAAATAATCAACTTGGCATGTTGTCCTTAAGATTATCCATGATTTTATCAACAACATCACATAGATCTTCCATTCTAGTTAAGTTGTGATCCTTCCATGCTTCCCATTTTCCTTTTCTTCTACTCGTATCTTCTCTTTAAGTTCTTCCAGATGTTTTTGGGTAATCAAATTGACTCTTTATGACTTTCAGGAGGCATTTCTTCTTGAATCATAGTGACATCTTCACCTAATTGTTTTTCTTCACGATGTTCATGTTGACAATTTTGCACTTGTACAAAAATCGGCAACTCGAAACTTTGTTATGATGGATAGCTTTGGTGAAGTATACCTAAGCTAAGGGAATTATATCAGATTATCTTGTTATTGCTGATTTGTGAAAGAGATTAAGTGAAATCTATGGCTATGTGTGTTGTTACAAAACGTAACAACTCACATAGTCTGCAATTTCATGAATATCCTCAGAAAAAGAACACAAACCCCGAAGGACATCTGTGTTATCTTGATGAAGACACCAGATTATAGAGTATGTAAGGTGTATAGTTTTGGAACAACAGACATAGTGGCAGTTTTCAAGTAATCAGATTCACGGTTATTATCTGTGTGCCTATCAGATTTATTACTCTGTATTCATTAAAGTTGTCATGATTAATGAGTTTGCATTTATCTATGTTGCCATAAAGATTACAATTGACTCCTTTCCTGCTACTTCCATCAAGAAAATATTGACAAACAAATAGTGACAATAATGTCCAAATGGAGATAGCAGAAAGGAGTCAAAACGAAGAATGGAAGCTAAGATAATCACACAACATACAAAGAGACACATTTCATTCAATGATTATCCACTGGAGTTACAGGTATTCACTTCAAGTTATCCCTTATGTTAATTCATTTTATTGAGATATTGAGTTGCCTACATCATTGTACAATCAAAGGAAAACTAAATGCAGAAAGAGATAATCAACTCATTATTTCAATTTAATGCTTTATTCATAAGAGATCATAAGCTTTCCCACACAAGCCGTGGGATATGACTAAGTGACTCATCATATACATGGAAATGAGAATACTGCATGTGCTAAAGAACAAGAGTAGAGGAGTAAAAAGGAACCCATCATTGCCTTTTCTGTCTTCTATCTCCACTCCTCAGCCTTTCCATCTCCATCTCAACTCTTCCATCTTCCGCTTCCATCTCCATTTCTTAACACCTGCAAGACAAGAGAAGTATCTGTCAAAATTGAGCTCAGGGTACAATGTTATTCCAATACTCATGTTCTAAAAGCAAATACATATTCTGAATTCAATGCATCTAATGGTACTTGAAAGAAAGAAGTACAGAAACACATGGCATAGGAAAAGAAAGAAATACAGATGAGCTGGCAGTAAGGAAGAGGCAGAGTCCATAAAGTGAATCTGAAAAGAGAAGATCAAAGAAGCTAAGGATTGATTTAGAAAGGCAGAATCTGAAGCAGCTTGTGAGAGAAACAGATTTGAAGAATGACACATGTAGAAAGTTGGAAAACAATTGCAGAACAAGGAGAGAAGAAGAAATAAACCACATGGATACAAGAGAGGCCAAAAAGCCTATTTATTTCTAACTCATTTCTAAATTTTGTAGGAACAGGTTGCAACATTGATTGAAAATCAGTTAACTGTTTAAGAAAGAAGCATCAGAATAAGTCAAAAGGGGTATTTTTGGAAAATTTGGAAATTTTTTGCTAGAGTCTCCTTGTAAAATTGACTTTTGATTTAAAACAGAATTGAAATACATGTTGTTTAGCTACTACATTGCTTTCTAAGCTATCCAAGCTTCAAAAGAAATAAAAACAGTCAAAGAAAAGTACATGTTTCATCATTTTTTTAAAAGTTGATATCATGATCAAATGAAACATACAGGTTTTCCAGATTCTCATCATGCTACAGCTATCAAGGTTCCTTTTATTTCCAAATTTAAGTGTGAATCAAATAAGCAACTACTTTGCAAATTTTTAGAAAAGTTGCAATGAATCAAGTGAAGTCAGCATGGACAGCTCATTCAGGTGATCAGATAAGCAAAGAGAGGTTTTTACATGTTTTCAGAAAGATCAAATCATCAAAATATGGAAAGAGAAGGATTCTGAAAAAAATTCCAGAGTTTCCCCTTGCAAAATGGACTTTTCCAGAAAAACAGAATTGAGAAATAATGAAAGAATTGAAACAGAATTGCTACTATAACTTCTGGGAAGTGAAGTACTATTACAGAAAAGAAAACTAAATATTTTCTTTCACTTTCCAGAAATGGGATACTTACTTCATTATACAAACAGTATGCAATCATGTTTACAACAAATAAACAGCATACAACTTCCAGATTCATCATTCTGAATGCAAATATCAAGCTACAGAATACACAAGTAGCATTCACTTCCAACTGAAGGAGTAAAACTACAAAGCCCAGCAAGTTTTCAAATCAAAGCATGCCTTCTAGAAAAGGATAAACTACAAGTACACATGCACAGGGTTCATAAAAGTAGTTTGAACTACATCTACAAAGAGAAGAATGCATCTACAGAATGAAAGAAGGATTGCAAACTGCAAACATGCATGTACAGAATGGAGAAGATCTACATAAAACTCCAAGTAGACATCTATCTACAGAAAGTAAAACAAAAGGAGCTCACACACAGGATAAAAACCAGAACAGTCAACAATTCCAGATACTATGCCAAGTCTGCAGGGAAGTATTATTAGAAACAATGCTATGGAGTGATGTGCCCTCGCTACACTTTCAGAATGAGTCCAACAATTACAAATATTGCATCTACAAAGAGAAGAAGGAAAGGCAACATGTCTATAATCAAATGGATGACTTATTTCCAAGCTTACAAATGCCCACTTGAAGAAGATACAGGTCTACTAAAGAAAGTAGCAGGAAAGATCAAATATACATCTACAGATGCAAAGAAGTAAATGACAAACAATCAGGTGTGCATCTTCCATGGTAAGGTAAAATGAAAAGAGCTCATGTTTTAGATGGAGAACAAATAGTATGCATCTACCAAATGTGAAACAGAGTTCGAGTATCGAGTTGGGAAACAAAAATAGTTAATATTTCCAAGCACCGAGCCAAGCCCACAGACAATTCATCAAAATGCACAGAACAAAGTTTCAACAAGTTTTAAACGATGAGTCAGAGTTTAAAAGTTCACTTTAGAATTAAAAGGAGCGAACCCACAAAATGCTTTCGATTTACAAAGATTTTACTAGTATTTGCAATGGGTTCAGAGTTACAAGAACGAAACTTGAGCTCAAAAGGGGAAAACAGTGTTGGAACTCACCATTTCCCGAGAACGAAGCAATCGAGGCGAACAAAAAAATGGTGGTGACTTCTCTCTACAGGCTCGTCCCGAGTTCATTATCTATCGACTACCAAAACCAGACAGAAAACCAGATGCCAAACAAAGATTTATCAATCTATGAGGAAGAACAGAGCATTTTAATCGATAAATGATCTTCAGATCATATACAGGAGGGAAACCGAACATAGAACCAAAAACAACAAAAATACCTTCGAGATTCTTCAGAAAATGCATGCAATAGTTGAGAAATAATGGCGTCGAGAGTTCAGAAACAAAATGCAAGCTCGAAAACCACCAAGTCTCCAAGCATTCATCGAAAAATCACAGAGTGGTAAAAAATTTCCAGGGCTTCACCGTAGAGTGAAGATGCAAATGAAATGACCAAATGCCAAGCTCGAAGGTATAAACTCGCATTCGAAACTAGGGTTCCAAACCCTAACTCATGGTCGAGATCAACGACCCATCAAACGCCAAGTGGAAGATCAAACGGTGGTCGTTCCTCATAGGGTCCTAGGTGATAAGGCCCAATTAAACACCACCGACCGCATTAATTACTCAAGCCAGAACCCTAATCAGGGTTAGAAGATCTACGGTGGAGAAAATACCAAAGCACAGATCAAGGGTCCCAAAACGCTTCACAAAATCCAAGTTAAAACCACCACGGTCGGGTTCCACAGACCAAGGTTAAGCGAAGGGTGAGTCATCGTGGAGAAGGGGCCAGCCCACGTGGATGGTCAACATAATCAATTTCCAAGACTTTGTAAAGTCTAAACTATAGTCCATGCCACAAAAAAATCAAACAAATAATATCATATGCCATGATCACCGAAAAGGTGAAAAGTGGTATTACATGCCAAGGCCCAAAGGTGGCGAACCAATTATGCATGGTGGGCTAGCCAAAAGGGTAAACCCCTTAATTTTTTATACATGCTAAAATCTACAATGTGGCAGCATTCCAAACCAAAGGTGGTCCCCACATGGGGTTTTCAAACAAATTTGCAAATGTCACTTTTGTGACTATCCAGATACCTTGGAGGTGGTCCCCACTTCACTTTATTTTTACAAATATGGCTAAGGTTGCATCCTTTTTCCTATACACAGGAGATGATTTTGCATGCCTTCACAACATGATAGAACAGAGAAGATGACAAACTTGCATGTGCAAAGAGAGAAGACTTGCCTAGCAAGTAAATTTTAAAATTAGCAATTGTTCACCTTTCTTTCTTAAAAATAGAATAGTCAACTTCAGTTTGACTATATTGTATCTAAGGCTGATAATGCCTATTTTTATCACATGCTTTAGTTTGTATTATTTTATTCCTTTATTTATTATTAAATAAAGGGTAAAATTAGGATGCATGGGCGAGTACAGCTTTTAAGCTATTTTTAGGAAGGGGTGAACTTTTGCTATATATTGTGTGCTCTTGCAAAGCACAAGGGGGATTTTTCAGATATTTTTCCCAGAAGAACTTTTGATATGAGTACTAAAGTAATTTCTGCCAGTTTTACCCTCTGAGTGTTGAATTACTCTTGCCTTTCCAAGTTATTCTGCAGTCTTGTGTATGCCAATATTAATCTTGTGAATCAATATTCCCTGATTAGTCACTTTACCCTGCTGCAGATCTACTATTTTCTACTAAATTTCATTGTGCATGTTAGCTTACTAGTACTGTTGTGATTTTCCCTCAGTACAAATTAAGTGTTTTTACCTTACATTCTGTAGAAAGTACAAATTGGTTCGTGCACACAAAGAATTCTTCACAAGTCAGTTGTGTATTCCACTCAAGTCAAGTTCTTTATTCAAATTTGGTGTATCACCTTAGTAATTATTTCATTTTCAGTCACCTCCTAACCCTAAAACTCCCAGAAAGTAGTCTAGTGAACACCAATAAGGAACCGGCCTTTTAATCCTCGGAGGTTCACCTCAAAATAGGTATACCCACAGACCTGAGGTGTCCCCATTATATCTACGAGAGAGAGAGAGAGAGATCTTTTGCAGACTTAGAACACCTACTACCATCTCTCTGCCAGGTGCACTTTCAAGAGATAACGTTCATTGTCATCTAAAGTTGAAGACTGAAAATTTATATGGCCTTTGGCTTCTTTTTGGGCACAAACAACCTTTTGTAATGTCCAAAAAAATTTAGGCTCTTCATTCTCTATTTGATTGAAGATATTCATTCTTTGAAAATGAACAGTTGGAACATTGGTGGTCTCCCCAAAAAAACTAAGGTCATAGTCTACATAGTTGCATCATGTGGCAAAATCATTGAACATTGGTGGTTTCCTCCACCCGTGCTTTCGGGCTACCTCATATGGGCATAGTCCCTTAAGAGCCATGAGGCCAAAATAAGCTATATCTTTGACATGTGATTTCTCGCACTCCATGACACCTAGAAATGTCTCGTCAAATCCAAAACCTCTATATTTGAATCCCTCTATGAAATCCTCTCACATTTTCTCTGTCTCCATTTGATTCTCTCATTGTCCTATTGTTTGTAAACATGCAAAATAGTGTAGTCTGAGTTAGTGTAAGGCTTCTAGATGCTTTATTTTTGTAAACGGTAGCTTGTAGGACCAAACCGTTTAGGCCAACACATCTATATGGTCTGGTGAACACTAGTGAAGGCTTTGCTTTGGTTCCCTATGCTACCCGTGCTTTCGAGCTACCTTATTCGGGCATAGTCCCTTAAGAGCCCTGAGGCCAAAACACGCCATATCTTCGATAGATGATTTCTCAGACTCCGTGGAACCTAGAGACATCCCATCATATTCAAAATCTCCACATTGGGGCTCTCTACAAAAGACTCTCACATTTTTTTCCATCTCCATTTGGTTCTCTCGTTGTCCTATTGTTTGCAAACATGTGAAATAGTGTAGTCTAAGTTAGTGTAAGGCTGCTAGATGTTGTATTTTTCAAACGGTAGCTTGTGGGACCAAACAGTCTAGGCCAACACATCCAAATGGCTTGGAAAATGATAGTGGAGGCTTTATTTTGGTTGCCTACACTCCTCGTGCTTTCGGGCTACCTCATTCGGGTGTAGTCTCTTAAGAGCCCTGAGACCAAAAAACCTTCTATCTCGACATGTGATTTCTCAGACTCCATGGCACCTAGAGATGTCTCATCAAATCCAAAACCTCCATGTTGAAGCCATCTATGAAATCCTCTCGTAGTTTTCTCTATCTCCATCTGATTCTCTCATTGTCCTATTGTTTGTAAACGTGCAAAATAGTGTAGTATGAGTCAGTGTAAGGCTGTTAGATGTTGTATTTTACAAATGGTAGCTTGTGGGACCAAACCATTTAAGCCAACACATTTGTATGGTCTAGTGAACACTAGTGGAGACTTTTTTTGGGTTCCCTACGCTACCCGTGTTTTCGGGCTACCTCGTCCGGGCGTAGTCCCTTAAAAGCCTTGAAGACAAAACACGTCATATCTTTGACGGGTGATTTCACGAACTCTGTGGCACCTAGAGATGTCTCGTTAGATTCAAAACCTCCATGCTAGGGAAATCTACGAAAGCCTCTCACATTTTTTTCCATCTCCATTCGGTTCTCTCGTTGTCCTATTGTTTGCAAACGCGAAATAATGTAGTCTAAGTCAGTGTAAGGTTGCTAGATGTTGTATTTTGCAAACGGTAGCTTGTGGGACCGAACCGTCTGGGCCAAAACGTCCAAATGGCCTAGCGAACACTAGTGGAGGATTAATTTTGGTTCCCTACGCTCCCTGTGCTTTCGGGATACCTCGTTTGGGCGTAGTCTCTTAAGAGCCCTGAGACCTAAACACCTTATATCTTTGACATGTGATTTCTTAGACTCCTTAGCACCTAGAGATGTCTCGTCAGATCCAAAACCTCCATGTTGAAGCCCTCTATGAAATCCTCTCCCGGTTTTCTCCATCTCCATTTGGTTCTCTCATTGTCCTATTGTTTGTAAACACGTGAAATAGTGTAATGCGAGTCGAGTGTAAAGTCTAGATGTTGTATTTTGCAAATGGTAGCTTATGGGACCAAACTGTCTAGGAAAACACATCCATATGGCTTGGTGAACACTAGTGGAGGATTTTTTTGGTTCCCTATGCTTCCCGTGCTTTCAAGCTACCTCGTTCGGGCGTAGTCCCTTAAGAGCCCTGAGGCCAAAACATGCCATATCTTCGACGAGTGATTTCTCAGACTTCGTGGCACCTAGAGACGTCTTGTCAAATTCAAAACCTCCATGTCAGGGCCCTCTACAAAAACCTCTACGCAATTTTCTCCATCTCCATTCGGTTCTTTTGTTTGCCTATTGTTTGTAAACACTCAAAATAGTGTAGTCTAAGTCAGTGTAGGGCTACCAAAGGTCTGTAGTTTGCAAACGCGGAAGCTTGTGGGACCAAACCAACTATTCCTACACATCAATATGGCCTGGTGAATGCTAGTGGAGGATTATTTTCCATTCCTTATGCTCCCGTGCTTTCGGGCTACCTTGTCCGGTGTAGTCCCTTAAGAGCCTTGAGGCCCAAACATGCCATATCTTTGACAAGTGATTTCTCAGACTCTGTGGCACCTAGAGATGTCTCATCAAATCTAAGACCTCCATGTTTAGGGCCTCTACGAAATCCTCTCGCAGTTTTCTCCTTTTCCATTTGGTTCTCTCGTTGTGCTATTGTTTTCAAACGCGTGAAATAGTGCGATCTGAGTCAAAGATCATAGATAAGCGTTGCAGGTTGTAGTTTGTAAATGGAAGCTCATGGGACCAAACCAACTACACCAACACATTGGGGTGGCCGGGTAAATGCTAGTGGAAGCTTTGTTTTGGTTCCCTATGCTCCTTGTGCTTTCGGGCTACCCCGTCCGGGCGTAGTCGCTTAAGAGCCTTGAGGCCAAAACACGTCATATCTTCGACGGGTGATTTCTCAGATTTTGTGGCACCCAAATATGTCCCGTTAGATATAATACCTCCATGTTGAATGCATCTATGAAATTCTCTCGCGGATTTCTCCATCTCCATCTGGTTCTCTCGTTGTGTTTTTATTTGCAAACGCATGAAATAGTGCGATACGAGTTAGTGTAGGGCTACAAGACGTTGTAGTTTACAAGCGAAGCTCGTGGGACCAAACCAACTACGCCAAAAACTTGGGGTGGCCTAGTGAACACTAGTGGAGGCTTCGATTTGATTTCTTACACTCCTGTGCTTTCGGGCTACCTCATCTGGGCATAGTCGCGTAAGAGCCCTGAGGCCCAAACATGCCATATCTTTGACGGGTGATTCCTCGAACTTCATGGCACCTAGATATGTCTCGTCAAATCTGAGACCTCCATGTTGAGGCCCTATATGAAATCCTCTCACGGTTTTCTCCGTCTCCATCTTGTTCTCTCATTGTGCTATTGTTTGCAAACACACGAAATAGTGCGGTCTCTTATGCCTCCCACATAAAAGGAAGAAGAAGAAATGCAAGAAATCCTTGTACAAGATGGGGCACCCAACCCAAACTCCATCCAAATAAAAAGGTAAATTCTTATGCCTCCCTACATAGAATCTCCCGATAGTCTCCTCCCACTCCAAACTCGTGCAATCTACCTATACCCAACAAGCATTCCAAAGAAAAACAATACTCAACACAAGCACATAAACACAAAATAAGCATAAAAAACAAGGTAAAGATCCTACCTTTCCATAGTAGAGATTGTTCCAAGAGTAAGTCTCCAATCTCCTTAAAACCAAGAAAGCATCCACAAGCTCCAACAATCCACAAGCACTCCCAAAAATCCTCTAACTCTCCAAAAATACAAGAGCACAAAATAATGAAGTAACCCCCAAACAAGCAAAAGAACTTCAATAAATAGAAAAAGGAGAGAGGAGGATGATGTGGCTCCAAGTAGGATGCCACCTCATTTCCTCTCCACTCCACATCACCTTAGTCAACCTCATATTCCAAAGCACAATTAATAAGTGGTTGAAGGAATGACATTATACTTACACACACAATCTAAGCCCACACCCCCTAAGGACAAAATTAATTACAAGAAAGGAAGTGCAATAAACATTTTACCTTTTTATCTTCCCAAAACACCTAATGGGGTCTAATTTTGACCCCCCAACCCATAGGTAGGGTTGGCATAGAAATTTAAGAGGTGTGGGACAAGTTTGACTTGTCCCACAAACTTCCAAATTTGGCCTCTGAGGCAAAATTTGAATTTCCATGAAGGGTACAGTGTACAACACTCAAGATCTCAAGCATTCAACACACAACACAAAACCAAGAGTAAATCAAGTCTAATAAATGAACCTCATTTTGGTCACTTCTTTAATTAGTTTAGGACAAGGTTGAATTAACTTAATTAAGACACTACAACCCACTAATAATAAAGGGGTAAAACATACATCACAATTGAAATAATTAAAATAAGTAAATTACATTATTAAAAGAAACACATACTAACATTAATAAAAAGGGATCTAATAATAAAAGACAACACAAGACCCCTTGGTCACAATTTTCCCCTAGCCAAACAATTCTAACACACACACAATTACGTGTTGCGATGTTGAACCTTGTTGAATCCATCTAGAATTCCAATGCGGTTGGTCTCCAACCCCTCCACCCCCGGCCGATGTTTGTTGTGAATAATCTTACCTGAAAAACACATAAATACCATCTTCAGCCTCGTGGCCACATTAAAAACATCTATGATAAAATATACAATATAAATCTAAAATCATTTATAGATGAATGGAATATCATGTAGGCAAATACGATATCATTTACAATTTCTAGAAACATTTCTATTCCACATTTCATCCATGTCAAAATGATCACAATATTAATCCAATTATCAAAGGTCTACTCAATATGACGAAATATATTGCATGTCGAAATATATATAAATAACCATGTCCACAAAGATGTCTTCATCAATATAAAATGTCTCTAATAATCCACATGCATCATATATGAATTGAAATCAACAACAATCTAGTATCTCTAACATCTAGTATCATGCTAAATCAAAAGCTACAACAATGTCCATAGGTGTATCGATGATTATCGAAAACAAGCAAAATGTGTCGAAGGAATGTGGGCACTACAGAATGAGTCATCATGGGTGTTAAAGATAGTTACTTGGAAAGTGAGAGAAACCAAGAGCATCATGGGGTTTGAAAATTCTCTCAAACATCAAAAGATTCATTCAATTTCAAGTCACCAAGAGGATGATTATCATGATCATGAGATGAGAATCTCACTTTGTGATTGAATATGGATGTGATATCAAGAAATGCATACCTTGAGAAGTGTTTATGAACACTTGATCCATGATTGATAATGAGTTCACATCTTACAAGATAGAGGAGGTGGAATTTGCATTATTCTACTGTAGTGCAGAGGAAAATAACATGGAACTTGTTGTCATTCACTCCTTCAAGTACCTGTTATCACTGAATCACAGCACCCTTATGTTTCCATAAGTGCATATACTTGAACTTACGGTGTGATTGGATAACATGGGTACTATCTCCAAGTTGTGGGACTTGCTACTTGAGATAGACCTCCAGAGAAAGTTGGTTCTTGCTCCTAAACTACCTGCCACAATCTACTCTAATGCAGGGAAACTAACTATTCTAATCTAAACTTCCAAGGGACTAGGGAGAGAGAATGTATAAAATTAAATACTACACTAAAGTGGTGATACACCAGAAAAGGAGGGTGTGAGAGTAGTTTTCAAATGTGTGAGATGCAGAAGTAAAGTGCACACTAGAAGGGGTGATGACAGTTCTCCACAATCTAGCAAAATGCATTCACAAAAGTACCTCGAACATACACAATGATAATGGATCCCTGCAAGAACATAATAATAGACACAATATTCTTGTAATCAAGGTTGAAGGGGCAAGAAGAATGCAAGAAAACACAACAGGGGAAGATATATCCACAAACTTATATTTTATTGCTTCATGATATGCACAGTTCAATCTATTACAAGATAAGGGCCTGGATCACCATGCAAGGAGTCCACAACAAGGGCCTACAACACATTGGCTTCACAAAGAAATTTGGCAGAGCTTTGCTACAAAACTACCTCCCTTTTACAATGAGCCCAACACTCCAATTTATAGAAAAATGAGAAGGGAAAGAGAAGGGAAAATGGAAATCCTGAAATCTATCCTTCAACCACTTATAAGAGGCATTAAATGGAGTAAAATGATTATATATTACTTGCAAAAGGCTCCCCATACTATCCCAGGTGCTGCAGCAGAGAAAGAATGATGACCATGCCTCTTAATTGCACTCCCAACCACCAAATAAAACACTGTTATGAACCCGTCCACGTTTTGTGAAAAATCCCCACCAATATCTCATCAAATCTAGAATTTATTGATTTTTGTGTGTCGGGATTGGAGCCACGATTCCAATGGTACCAATTTTGTGCGATTTCGTTGAGAAATGCAAAAGTTATGGCCTTCTGAGTGCGGGCAACTATTTTGGGTCTAGCAGGCGTTTTCTATCATTTGATGGGAATGAGCATTAACTAACTAGAGCTGAATATTTTTATTTTATTTAAATATATCTACCCTCATTAAAAATTGGAGCTCGTTCGAAAGTCCAATTTTGTGAAAATCGGAGCTCGGAGTCAAAAGTTATGGCCATTTGAAGTTTCACGGGTCAAACGTTGACTTTTCTTCTTTGCCTTCGGCCGCTTCGGCTTTTCACATCCCTCGCGTCCCGCACGTACCTTTGTCCCGGATGTCCTAGACTCGCTGGGACAAATATCTCCAAACCACCGAAATGGATGCATTTGGAAAAGCTCGGCTGATTCGCATCCCACGCATACTTTTGTCCTTTATCCCAGCATCGCCTGGGACAAATATCTCCGAACCGCCCAAAATGGAATGTCTCCGAAAAACCGGCGATTCACGTCCCACGCATACTTTTGTCTGGCTGTCCCATGCGTACTTTTGTCCCAATTGTCGGTGTAGGGCTACCCGTCTGAACGTAGTCGCTTAAGAGCCCTTAATGACTAGATTGTCTCAAGAATTAATTTTATAGAGGTATTTCTAAGAACATGTAGGAGTTATTAATCACATAGTAAATATTTCTTATTTAGTTCTGGATGGGAGTCAACTGGTCTATGGCTTAGTGACCTTCCATTCATTGATAATTTATGTTATGATAAACCCATGGATGCTTTCAAAAGCACCTTAAAAAGGATAGGGGTAGTCATCAAGCCTAGTGAAGGGTGTGATGTGATTTCCAAATAACTTGAAATGCCTACAGATTTAAAGTTAGTAACATGAATTGGACAGGATTAGACAATCAAGAATCATTGAGTGTCTAAATCAAAATGTCATTACATCTGTAGACATTCTCAAAATATCAACAGATGAAAGGCATAAAATTAGGATGAATGTCGGGTGTTTTAACATGGGAGAAGACTATGAAGCATAGAAGAAGGTAGTACGTGCATGATAAGATAGGAACCATTACAAAGAGACCATGAGCAAGAAGAAGCACAAGTAAGGTAAATACACATATACACATTGATAAATTGAATAACTACTCAAATTAGGTAACTCTTTATATACATATATTATATAAATATTGATTTTCAAATTTTGATGCATATTATACATTGAAAATGCTAAGTACATGTACATCACCAATAAATGAAAAAATAATCCATTATGTCATAAATATTGTTAAGTGTACATCATATTAGATTCATGCGAAAATAATCTAAAAATGTAAGGTCTCATACAAAATTATCAAGTTCCAAATAGTATTTTAATGTGCATAATAAAGACAAAAATTCCTAAATAGGTCATATACCATCAAATTCAAATTCCATATAGGCGTACATACAATGCCATGCACATAGGTATACAAAAACAATGTCATGTAAGACATATATATTTCCTACTCATCAAAATCTATCCCTCTCTTGGCCTTGCTCAAAGAAGGCCCTCCCTTAGATGAAGATGCAGATCCATGAGATGACTTTGGATCATCCGAGCCCATGCTTCGAGTCCTCTTCCACTAAATACTTTCTGTAGATGATCCTGTAAAAGCAAACAATGTTTTTTTGTCAAAAATTAATTTATATATGTTTTCAACATGTATTTAAGACCATGCTAGAATGAAAGTATTTACATAAATACACAAACTTACTTCAAGTTGTCGATCATGCCAAATTCACATCTCACACTCGGATGAGTCATTGGGAGCTCTGCAGATTTGAACAGGGAGTACGGAGATGACAAGATGGAGGAGTCTGTGCCCTCAAAGTCAAAATGGAGGGGGTTGAATTTCCCTAGATACACATAAGATCATAAAATCTAACATCAAAATTAGTGAAAATAGAGCTAAGTATATGTATCTACATAATGACAATATTTTAACTACTTTTATCAATATAGAACTATTGTTTTTACCCCGCCACGCTTGTGAATCAAATGAAAAGGACTGCTACTTGTCACAGTAACTCCCGCATACACACAACGAAGGAGATTATTAACATAATTTAATAATTCTACAATGAAAGACATTGCTAACATGTAGTTGAACATAATATGAATTACACGAGAAATTTAACAAAATTTACATGTTGTTTGAATACCTCGGTGAGTTGTTTGCACGGATGAAATCACAAGCAACCCCTTTATCTACTTGTCGTAGAGATGGTGGGGTGTCTAGTGAAGTCAACATCTTTATAAAACATGTTTATCATGTGAGTTAGATGGACATACAAGAACATACATATATTTGACTTTAAAACTAATACACAAACACACACACACACACACACACACACATGTATGTGAAAATTTTACATTATTAACATTCTAAATTACCTCTGTGAATGTATGTGTATGCATGGTGCTCACCGCCTGTGGTCGAGATGAAGATGCGCCTCCCGCACGCCGTAATATCAATGCATGTACATGTACGAATACAATTATTTCAAAATTTAACATATATAAGTAAATCAGTACTCTAAAATTTTGTAACACACATAACAAAACATAACAAATTTACTTGCATGAAGGTGACGCTGATGTATGTAATCCAAATGTCTCACTCAAAAGGACATTTGACATAGTGGTCCATTATTGTGTTCACCCCTAGCACCAGGTGCACCAAAATCAGTACACATGAAAGTATCGTCCTCCTCGAGCCCCAAACATATGCTACCACATGACGAGCAAAAATGTGGCCTCATGCTAGTACTCCTTGAGGGAATACTCTGTTTACCTCCACGAGCATCTGGCTCAGAAATCTCCCTTGTATGTTGAACAAGGGTCGCAGATAGCCCTTAAGCATGTGGAGTGTATCAATCTCTATTGTCTCCTTCACTTGAGGGACAATCTCAAGGTGAGGGGGCTTCTATGTAGGGAATCTACCCTATTGAATAGGTGCACGTTTTGCACCTGGTCAATCTTGTGCAAATCCTTTTCCTTGGCCCTAGAAATCTCATAAATCAAAATAATTTGGGATCTCATTGAGGATAAACTCACAATAGAGTTTCCTCATAAAGTATAGTGGCACCTCGTTGTTATTACAAGGTGTAAAATCAAACACCATCCACCATCAGTCCTAAAAATTATTTTTAATTAAATTATTATTGCACCAATGGATGGGAAATCGTTTACATGTCAACGAAACAGGAAAATTAGTGTAGGGTCCGTGAATAAGGCGCATATGATTTCTTTTGAAATTTCTTTTTTCTTTACATCCACATATGACAATTTGTTGGAATAATAAACCCTACAACCCTCTCTGTAAGTTGTCCAATGATCAATTTTCCTTGTTTCCATGTCAATTTGAACAAGTAATGCCTCCAATGTGTTTATAAGAGAGGTGCGGTGGGGGTTTGTAGATTGTGCATCCCTCATTGTTTTGATTAAATCCTCAATTTCAATTTTGTTTTCAACTATTTGGGCTACTAAATCTTCTTGACTACCCAAGGGATGTTGAGAAATTGTGGGAGTGTCGGGAGGGATGTCAGGAATAACAAGGTTTGGTTGTGGTTGATTCCCTCGACCTCTAACTGTAACAATAAAAAATATGTATTCAATTCAAATTTTAATCTATAATTATCATATTTCAATGCAATTTTGAGAAAATAATTGTGCTTACCTCTTCTCTCGTGGCACCATCATTGATTCGATCTTCTTGGTGATCTAGAAACAATCCTTTGAGCTTGAGATCTAGCTGAATGAAAAAACACAAGGGCACGAACAAGCTCTAAAACTCATGTTTGAGGGAGGTAAAATGATAGAGGCTCGGGCCTCTTTTTTTGTTTATAGTCAACATAATGCGTATGCGTTATGTAATGCGTACGCGTTATATAATGCGTATGCATTATGATTTGGTGATTCATGAGACAAACAAACTCATTATGTAACGCGTACGTGTTATGCTTTGGTGATTCTCGAGCCAAAAAAATTAAAATGCGACTGCGTTTTAAAAAAATGCGTACATGTTTTGATTGTTTTTAATTCTTGTCCACTTTTTGGCTCCCCAACTTCATGCACTTACCCCACGTTTGGTCCCAAAATTGTAAAGGTAGACGAGGCATTCTTATCTAGAACAGTTTATAAGAAAATGATTCGGTCATTGGGTTAAAGGGACAAAACCATGTTTTCATAACCAGGTAGCGTGATTGACAAACCCATAGATTTCCAGTTATGATTTTCTTATCAAAAATTAAAGAAAAATATACAATAAATGAACCCTTATCACAGGGGTAAAGATCTAACCTTCTAATAATGAGTGGGATCTAATAGTTGGAGATCCATTCATGCATAATCTTTAGGTTGGGCCAGATTCCATTGAATCTAAAGATCAAGGTGTGCTTCTAGTATTAGTGCTTAGTTTTAAGAATATTGTCTCTAAAAGAAATGTAGGGGGGAGTGGCAATAGGGAATGTGGGTTTCTTGACTTGCAACACATTACTGTAGGAGTGGACAACCTTCCCATCAGTAGCTAACCCAACATTTGTAAGATATTTACTAGCGGTAGTATGGGAGGTAGGGATGTTACCCCTCAATGAACTATTCATCACGCTGATCCTAGGGTTTCCATTTTCAACACCAACGTGACAAAGAGCAAGGGAAGTGAGAAGACTACCAACGCCTCCTTTAGAGGCCTTCCCCCAACCCGAACCATGATGTAAATAACCACCAGAGAAGATAGGAACCATGCCACCCCCTTCACAGCCCAAAGAGTGTAGGGTCTCCACAATCACGCTTTTTCCTCCATTTTTTCATGCGTAGCCTCTTCTAGTGACTATGTTGATTCCTTTTTATACCCTCTAAGGCATATGTTGATGCAAAATCACAACACCCCAGAATGACTTGAGTTTGAAATGGGCATTCAATGTGATTTGCATAACATTGGACCATCTCTCAAGCTATGGGACTTGTGAACCTAAGATGGACCTCCGAGAGAAAGTCGGTTCTTTCTCCTAAACTATCGCCATAATCTACTCTAGTGTAGGCAAAACTAATCTATCCTAATCTAACCATTCCAAGGAACTAGAGAGAAAGAGAGAGTGAAAGAGATCCTACACTAAAGCGGTGATACACCAGAAAAGGAAAGAGGCAAGATACTCTGCTAAGGGAGGATGAAACAGGGAAAAAGGATATAAGGGAGGTCGACGAAGTGACACAAACCCGTGTCCTTATCCACCATAAAAACTTCATGAAACATGACATCTTGTAAGTGCAAACATGAAATATATGCAAAAAAATAGATCTAAAGGGGAGAGGCGCGAAGAAACAATAAAACACAAAAAGGTTGAAGAATGCCACAGAATCACGACTTTATTGCTATAGAAGGTGCACAAACCATTACATTTTTGCTCGAGGCACAAATAGACTTTCCAGGCATAGGAGAAGAATTACAGACTAAAATGGATTCGGAAAATTTTTTTACAGAGTTTCCCCACACCTGAATGTCTCCCCTTTCTCAAATGAGAAGTTTTTTCAATATATAGAAGTCGAGGTGAGAGAGAAAGAAGAAAAAAATAGATTCTGTTGTGAAAGCTCAACCACCAACCATCAATGCCCTACCCATCCACCTATAATCTGTGAATTCTAGTTCCCCATGTCTATTTGGCGTGTTGGAGAAGGAAAGATGGCAAATTAGATCAGATTTGGGTAGTTGAAGCAATCGGATCCCGTATTAATGGCTTGAAATAATTTTTTCATATTTTCACCTATCAAACCCTACTAGAAATAATATTTTATTCTTTCATGTTGTAGAGGATGTCGAGATCTTTCCAACGGTACCAAATTTTTGAATTTTGAGCACTAGATCGAAAGTTATGCCCATTTGAATATTTGAATCAAATCCGTACAAAAATGGTGAAAAAAAAAGTTTTGCAAAAACGGATCCGCGGGCCTGAAATTACAACTTGCGCCTTTTGCACAAAAATTACAAAAGTGTAAAAGTTCTCCGCAAGCCCGCAACTTCACATTTTATATTTGGCGAACAAACCTCCTCGAGCTCGTGGGCCCGCACTTACAAACTATGCTTTTTGAGAAAGTTGTAAAAATTCAAAGTTCCCCCACGCCCACCTCCCCGCATGTGGTTTAGGCCTCGACACATGTGGTTTCTCTAGGCATCGGTGGAAGTGTGGCTTACTTTTATACTTTTACAATTTTCAAAATAAAATCTAAAATTCCAAAGTTCCTCCGACGAACCGCCTTCCCACTCTGACTTGAAACATGGCCATGTGTCCCTTGCAAGGGCCTATTCTATTTCTTTGTGTTTTGGATAAGTCCCCCTTGAATGGCAGAGCAACTATGTCCGACACTAGACGGTGGAGGGCTTACACTTTTTTGAGACTTTGTTTGAACATGACCTTTGGAGGTGCGTCGATTGGACACGTGGAGAGCTGGCGCACATTTGGAACCTACTTTTGGATTCACCCCTGGAAGAGCATCGAAGGGACACGTGGGGCTTTCCGTTGGTTCTCCTTTCCTTAGCCTATTCAACGGCCAATTCTGCCCCTTTTGACTTCTATTGGACCCTAGACACATGGAGAGCTGGCACTTGTTTGGGAACCGCCTTTGGCTTCAACCCTTGAAGGTGCATCGATGAGACATGTGGAGATGTCCATTGGCCTTAGAATTTTCAATAGTCAATTTAAATTTTTTAGGCTCTGACCACATGGAGGATTGGTGCTCATTTGGAGACCTCCTTTTGGGCTTTACCTTTGAAGTTGCGTCATTGAGGCACGTGGCACATTCTGTGGCTTTGATCTATACTTAGCTGATTCAGGGCCTCAAGTGAACACTTCCTCATCCAGTCTTTGCGACTATGTAGAGTCTTCCGTTGACCCTGCTACTTGGCTCTGAGTCGACTCGTATGCGAAGTCCGAAAACTTTGAGCCATTTCTTCAATCTTCTTTTGTCGAGCTCTGGTCTCTTTTAACGTTATTAGCCTCCTTCGCCGAACCTACCCCTTCATCATTGGATTTGAAATGTGGGCTCACATGACTAAAATGACCCTTCTGATTTTCTTACTGCATGGGGTTGTGTTTGATCAATTTTACCAAGGGCCAAAATTGGGAAATAGTTTGGCGACTCACAGGGGACATCTCGCCTACTAGACGGAGACCAGTTTCCTTGGTTCATCCATTAGGCATGGAGTCATGAATAATAGCCTGATACTCGATCTTTTCCCGAAACGCGAGCCCGACCTCGTGCACTTGCGACCACGAGCACGCCCCATTGTCCACACTATCACTTTCCATAAGAAAACCTTGATTTCTGAGAGTAGAGAATTGTAATGACCTAGGGATTTCACCTGTCCCTAAAAATGGACTGTCTTGAAACCGATTTTAGTTTCTTTGTATTTGTTTCATTTGAAATTAGCAACTATTACAGGAAACTATGGGTCTCTCTACCATAAATACTGAAGGGCATGCACATTGTACCTCTGAGAAATACAAACAAAACTTATATACAAAGATTAAATCATACATGCCTCAAATAAGACATGCAAAGTGTGTAAAAGCACTTCTTCTGCTGAAAGAAAATCTACTCCTACTCCTACACTAACCCTAACAAAGAAAAGCTAAACAAATCCTGCTACAGGAAGGGAGAAATAGCTTCCCTTTCTCAAAAAATGTGGCCACGTATATGATTTGGCACTAAACATGGCAGTTATAATTAGTGAGAAACCAACAAGAGGCCGATCTTCCACCTAAATCATCAAGGTTACAACATCAACCAAAAAACCTCCTCAATTTGATTGGCATTGGACTCCTGGAGGTGTTGATGGTGAGCCTTGGTGCTTTGATACTCATCCTCATGCCCTGAAGTGGATATGACTGGTTTTGGCTTCCCCCTTAGCTCCAATGAATCCAAGTACCTGAGTGGGCATGGTTAGATCCGATGGATGTGGCCATGGTTCTGAATTTTAACTCCAAGAGTGGAGCCTTCAGGTGGAGTTTCCTGGGTGAGTGATGTGAGAGAGATGGGATCCTCGTGATATTTCCCTTCCTCCTCTTGAGAAGAACATGGAAGATTAAGATCCTCTAACCTTGGTTCTAGAGGGCCGTTGTGAGATGTAGGTTGTTGTCCTAAGATGTTCCCCTCGATTGCAGTAGACTCATATTCTTGGAAGGTAGATGACGGAGGAGAAAATGATGTGATATCTTCAGCTCATCTCCATCAAAGCAATCCTCCAAGTAAGATAGATAATCTGCCTCCTCGTTTTCTTGCGTGTGCTTGACCTCCTTCATGGTGTCCTTTGGATTTGTGATTTTCTCACCATGGTTCCCCTCATCTTCAAACATGAATTTTGAAAGCTCAAACTCTTCTTCAACATTAGAGCTTGAATGGGATGAAGTGGGAGGAAGAAATGAAGGTTCTTCTATGGCCTGCTCCGCATTTGGAGCCTTTGAAACTACATGGTTCTCTTCCACATCCGGAATATACTCCTCTTCTTTTGGATTTGGAGTATATCCTTCTTTCCATGCTTGCAGACTTGCATTTGAAGCTTCCACCACGTGTGGCTTGACCTCAGCCTCCTCCATAGGCTTAACCAACAAGGGAATCTTTGTGATTCCAAATCTAAGAGCCAAGCCCACTAAGCTTCTAATCATCTCTTCTTTGGTTGGCTCTCCTTCTTGCTTGCTCTCCTTGATTGGTTTTGGAGTCTCTCCCTAACATGGACTTGGGAGAGTAGGAGGAGTGGTGGGTGGGGTCTCCACTAGTTTTTGCTTTATCTGTGGTGGAGGGGAAGGCATTGCTTTTGGCTCTTGTGGAGGGGACTTGAATTTGGAAGGGAAAATGGTAGAATAATTGAGGTGAGATGGAAGACTAGGGGATGGAGAAGAGAAACCAACACTTGGGGCAGCAGATGGGAAGCTTGGAAACTAAAGCTCGGGTTGAGATGGTGCTACTTGGGGAATGAAGAGGAAATCACTAGATGATGGTGCAGGACTTACCCATTGACAAGGCTCCCTGACACCAAGTTCGTAGGCCTCTATCTCCTCGGTCCACTACGCAAGCTGAGGTAGTATCTCAACCATGAAATCAAGCTTCTCTTGCGGGATGAAATGTCTTGGCATAGGGCCGACCCATGGACAAGGTGCCCTATAGCCAATTCTGAATGCTTTCATTTGAGTTATGGCCCTTGATTGTACCATGTGTGCCTCCATTTTTGAATCTTCTCCTGCAAATCAGCATTCTCCATGTAGTTGATTTCATTGCATGCATATCCCTCTTGGCAGGTTCCATAGCCGAACTAATCCTGGTACTACTCATAGGGGTAGTCATAGTGATTCTGAATATGATCATAATGTTGATATGGAGGAGTCGTGAAATACATTGGAGGTTGATTGTATTGTTGTTGTTGCAAGTGTGAGTTCCAAGTGGGAAATGAAGTCATGATTGCACAACTTCGTGGAATGGGAGAAAATGAAAGATGTGGAAGGAATAATGGATGGAAAGAAGGTCTGTAGCTTAGAGAATGGGTTATTGACCAGATGGAGTCACTAGATGTGCTTTGCATGTGCCTCAAAAGGCTAAATCTCACCAAGAACACATCACCTTGATGAAATGAAGTGGTAAGGTGCTTTAGAAGCTGTCCCATTGGGCATGCCAAACTGTTGATGCAAAATCACATCACCCCCGAATGTCCTGAGTTTGAAATGGGGCATTCGGTGTGATTTGCATAACATTGGACCATCTCTCAAGTTGTGGGACTTGTGAACTGAGATGGACCTCCAGAGAAAGTTGGTTCTTACTCCTAAACTACCTGCCACAATCTACTCTAGTGTAGGAAAAACTAATCTATCCTAATCTAACCATTCCAAGGAACCAGAGAGAAAGAGAGAGTGAAAGAGAGCCTACACTAAAGTGGTGATACACCATAAAAGGAAAGAGGTGAGATACCTGTTGAGGGAGGATGAAACAGGGAAAAAGGCGATGAGGAGGTCAAACGAAGTGACACGAGACCCGAGGTCCTAATCTGCAATGAAAAATCCATGAAACATGACATCTCGCACTTGCAAACGTGAAATACATGCACATAAAATAGATCTGAAAGGGAGAGGCATAGAGAAACAATAAAACACGAGAAAGGGTTGAAGAACGCCACAAAATCATGAGTTTATTGCTCTAGAAGGTGCATAGACCATTACATTTATGCTCAGAGGCATAAATATGCTTGCAGGATGTAGGAGAAGGATTACAACTCAAATGGAGTTGGGAAACAAATTTTACAGAGTTTCCCCACACCCAAAATGTCTCCCCTTTCTCAAATGAGAAGTATTTTCAATATATAGAATGTCGAGGTGAGAGAGAAAGAAGAAAAAAATTAGATTCTTCTTTGAAAGCTCAACCACCAACCATCAATGCCCTAGCAAATCTACCTACAATCTATCAATTCTAGTTCCCCATGTCTGTTTGGCATGTTAGAGAAGGAAAGATGGAAAATCAAATTAGATATGGGTAGTTGAAGCAATCGGATCCCGTATTAACATATTGAAAGACTTTTTCATATTTTCACCCATCAAAGCTTGCTGAAAATAATATTTTATGCTTCGATGCCATAGAGGATGTTGAGATATTTTGAATGGTGCCAAATTTGTTGAATTTCGAGAACTAGATTGAAAGTTATGCCCATTTGAATATTTGAATCGAATCCGTACAAAAATGGCGAAAAAACTAGTTTTGCAAAAATAGATCCACGGGCCCAAAATTACAACTTGCGCCTTTTGCACAAAAATTTCAAAAGTGTAAAAGTTTCCCAACCCCACAAGCCCGCAACTTCACATTTTGCATTTGGCGAACAAACCTCCTCGGGCTCACGGAACACACTTGCAAACTGCACTTTTTGAGAAAGTTGCAAAAATATATAGTTATTCCACGGCCCACCTCCCCACATGTAATTTAGGCCTGACACATGGCTTCTCTGGGTGTCGACGGAGATGTAACTTACTTTTATACTTTTACACTTTTCAAAAAAATGCTAAAATTTCAAATGTCCTCCGATGACCCGCCTTCCCAGTTTGACCTAAAACATGGCCACGTGTCCCTTTGCGGACTGTTCTATTTCTTTGTGTTTTGGCTAAGCCCCCCGATTGGAGAGTAACTATGTCTAACCCTAAACACATGGAGGGCTTGCACTTTTTTGAGACTTTATTTGGACTAGACCTTCGGAGGTGCATCGATTTGACACATGGAGATTTGGTGCATGTTTGAAACATGCTTTTGGATTCGCCCCCTGAAAGAGCACCGAAGGGACATGTGGGGCTTTCCACTGGTTCTCCTTTCCTTAGCCGATTCAATGGCCGGTTCTACCCCTTTTGACTTTTGTTGGACCCTAGACATGTGGAGAGTTGGCACTTTTTTGGGAACCGCCTTTGGCTTTGATCCTTGAAGGTGCGCCGATGAGACATGTGGTGCCGTCCGCTAGCCATAGACTTTTCAGAGGCCAATTTAAATTTTTGAGGCTCTGACCATGTGGAGGGTTGGCACTCATTTAGAGACAGACCTTTTGGGCTTGACCTTTTGAGTTGCGTCATTAAGGCACATGACACCTTCTGCGGCTTTGATCTATACTTAGCTTATTCAGGGCCTCGAGTGAACACTTCCTCATCGGGTTATGACTACGTGGAGGCTTCCACTAACTCTACTTCTTGGTTACCGAGTCGACTCGTATGCGAAGTTTGAAAACTTTGAGCCCTTTCTTCAATTTTCTCTTGTCGAGATCTGGTCTTGTAACACACCAAAAATACCAACACAAGGACAACACAGTGAAATACAGGATAACTTTTTTTTGACTTACTTGAAGATAATACGACACTACACAAGTTCTCTAGGGAATACAATCAACTAAAGACATGCTTTCCACAACACGGACCCACATTGGTTACAGATAAACATGAGGCACACACTTAGGACACAATGGTTCATCTAAAGTATGCAATTTTACAACAAGGTTTTCCCACAGAAGGTTTCTTTAGAATCATGTTTTAGCTGTAAGTGCTTTTACATTCTTTACTTTTCCCAGAGAGATCATGATAGGAGAATCTGAAGTTCATGTCTCCTTTGAAGAATTTTCTCCTACCCTGTTAATGTTAATATACAGTGTAAACCAATTATTGGATAGCAAGAGGTTACTTCATTTACTTGATTAACTTATTCATTTGTGAGGAGGCAGTTAATTTCTCAAGGCTCTTAACTTTATCAATCTGTTTTCGACGTTGTGCTTTTGAACATATATGTTTTACCTTTTCAAGCGGTCAATTTTATTTTATTTTATTTTATTCCAGTACATGACTGTCTAACTCTTGGATTCATCATTAAGATCTTATTAGTTGTTAATAAGATTTCATTGGGGTCAAGAGTCTAATCAAAAAAATTAAAGGTTTCACTTGGGCTTCACTTGAAGAGATAGAAATAAGTATACTGTTTACATTTTCAACGGGTAAGACAGATCGAAGAGTTTCTTAGGCAAGTTCCTTCTATTTATTATAATCTTGTTATCTTCCAAGAATTTAATCATTGATTTCACCTTAAGACCATTCTGAGGACTCACCACAATAAAAGATTGTTGATTTGTTTACGCGGGATCACAAGGTATATTTGTTTCTCTTGTTTTCTTTTTGCTAGGTTCAAAAACATAGTCCTCTACCAAACGACACAAGACCAAGGTAACTAGAGCGATGCAAGATGATTCAAGTTTGGATAATTAGAATTAGGTTTGACAATTCAAGGATAAATCATATTCTGAAAAGTGAAAATTCAACAAAGGATATGCATGTCAAAACAAGTTCATTTAATCTTATTGACAATAATATTTCTCAAATTAACTTTCAAATGATAACAACAACCTACATGAGAACAATACAAAATTATAACACAATGCCTTCTAGATAGTCTCCACAATTTCCATACCAATGTCAGAAGCAAAAGAAAAACATTCGCATAACAAAGCCTCTTCCTAAGAAGGCTGGAATCCACTTTCTACACGTGTTTCTTTTTCTCTCTCTTTTTTTTTTTTCTACTCAGGAAATCCTCCTGCACATTTGTTAGCACATGTCAGTTCGCAAGAACTGAGCACGATAAAAGCTATAACATTAAGACACTATGTTGTTATCTAACTGTTTCAAGGAAGAAGAAAAACACCGTTGATTAAGAAAAATAATCTAAGAGTCTAAACAAGAGCAATTAAAGAGTTGTCCAATAGCATAAAATGTCTGAATAAAAGGGGACGACACAACTCTATTTAATTATCATTTTCTCATTGGAGTAGTTAATAAACATCATAGTGAATTTCACTCATATCACAATAATGACCGTCATTTTAACAAGATAACATTTCGAAACAAAAACAATTACAGAAGAGAATTAATTTCAAACGTGATCTGTCCCTATTTGTTTAAGTTAGTTCACCAAGCCAAGGATTCACTATGCCACTGGAAGATCCCAAACAATCAATCGACATGAGAATATCTAAACCAACATGACTTATTAATATTAAGATGATGTGCCTATAACAGTTAATTTTATGTCAGTACAGAATAAATAAATTGGACAAAAAAGGGATGAAACGCACAAATGACCTCGTATGGGTTACATCCTATCCTAACAATCCTTCTATTAAACTTTCTTCTAATCAAGAGAATGTCTTAAGAAAAAGGACAAACTTGGCAAGACCAAACATAACCATTATAAATCTTACAAGAGGGTTACTCAATCATTCACAAGAACACAACACAGGATACATAGCTTCCAAAGGATCTGTCGTCAACAACAAGTTGACTTAAACCTTTCTGGTCAACACATAACCATTCTACTACAATGACAACAAGGAGGTCGTATCACAACAATCATCACAAAAACCAGTCAACCAATGAGTTTCCAAACACACCAACCTCTAAGTTGCAGAAGAATGAAATTTAAGCATCTTTACGGAGCAAGACGTAGAGTAATTTCTCACGCATAAAACCAGCATCCCAATTTTAAGATTTGTAACTTCCTCACTAATGATCAAGTAGATCTCGTATCCTCCAACATGTGTGAAACAAAATCAAGGTACGAAAAAGAGTATTTCCTCTGACATTTTAAGCTATCTAAAAGAAATGTGAGTAACGTCTAAAGAAGGCATTCCATAGGATCAGCTACATTCCTCAAACATACAACAGTCACCAAGGGAGAGAAGGTGGTTCCAAAGAAAACAATCTCCAAACGGTGAACATGTATTGATATCAAATTATGAAGATCAACCATGACGCTTGATGAATAAAAGTATTTCTTCGAGCGATTTAAAAAAAAAATAACAAAAGCAACTAACCTAGTTGAGAGTAATATCAACTTGGCTCAATTCGATAATCAGTCAAGCTAAGCACACACCAAGCCAACCGGGAAGGGTTACTAGAAACTAAAACAACTAAAAGAAAAGAATAGAGACAGGAAAAGCATCATTCACCTATACACAATGCACTCGCAGTACTCAATCCCTAATTCGCAAATACCCGACATAACCCAGACTACAGATCTCGAACCGAAACAAGAATAAGAACAAAACAGGAACTATAAGGTTGAGTCCAACAACAATGTTTGATAAAACATTCAAATCGTGAGACCAACATAAGGAACTAGGGGGTGTTCATTACAGGACCCCCACCTCTTTTGTTTTATTAGACTTAAGAACAAAGTTCACCCAACTAATATTTATTAAAACCCAGAAAACAATATAAAAGGCTTCAACCAGCGCAATCATTTCTAACGCCAAAAAGAATACAAACGAGCAAGGGAAGTGGAAACCAAACAGCATACCACCACACGAGACATTTATATGAAGAGTAGAGTTATTTAATGAATCAGTTAAATAACAGCATAAGAATCAATGGTATAGAGAATATCGTGCCTGATTAAGCTCCCGCAGTCGATAACAAGATGGACGGGGCCTGCAACAGCAACCCAACCAGCGCAACTTCTCTTCCTCGGCCTGCTGAAGGTCCAAACTCTGTTAACGGCCATGCTCTTGTCCTTGTCGGTGAACAAACTGGGTGCCACATCTATTACATACAACAGGGGATGAACCATACTGGTAACCATTACCATGAGCTATACTCTCTGAAAGAGGCCCTTGCCAAGTGCAGCCGCTCTTGTGGTGCAGGCAATGAACTGTCACACGGCCTATAGCATCAGCCAATACCGGATTTGCCTCTTGCACTGCCTTCGAATCTGTATCAGTAACCAAATACCCGTCATAAGGGCAGGCCCTAGTAGTACTCAGCACATAAGTTAGGCAAGGCTTGCAGTAAGGATGTGTACATTGGGTTTGCACAGCCTCATTAGGGTAAACACGCTGCCTACCAACTGGACAGAAATATTCTCCAGGGAGTGATTGTATATTTATGATACTCTCGTTGTCAAAACCCATGACCTCCCCGAGAAAGCAAACCAAATGTATTTTCACCTGTGAAGAAGCTGCTACAAAATATCAAGTGTGTTGCTTGTGCAGCAAAACATTTCAGCTGTAGCTTGCAAGGTGTGATAATTCCAACAGCACCCTTTATGCCTGCCAATATAGTGACTCGTTGAAGATGCTCATATCATTGCAAAGCAAAAAGTGCTTCATAAATATTCTGATCTGAAACAGATCCGCCTCCATGGGATACTCTTCCATGAGTTACATCGAAAGACAACAAGAAAACAATAGAGAAACTTATCAATAAATTTCATCAGGTCTTCTGGTAATACTCCCACTGTCACGAATCAGTTTTTTTGGATATACAACTCAATGCAAGCTCTGGATCTGAGAAATATCCTGCTACCTTCATCTCCCAAGACATTTTCTCCAACATTGCATAGATCTCCTGTGCCCGTGGGTGTGATCTGTCACCTTATTGTTTGGTGCTGAAGTTGGCTTTGAGCATTGTGAAGAGCATTCTTCCAGGAAGTCACATCATTCCACTTGCTTAGAGGTGGTGGTTCTAAACCATAGCATGACATGTCCATAGCATGAGGAGCCTTGCCAGCACGTATTCGCTCCTACTCCTTTGCCACCATATACAACATTATATGAGCTTGTATATATATAAGTCTCCTCACACCACACTTTACGCAGACATCCAATACAGGGCAAGTCCCATTTATTTTACTTCATCAATCTGTCCCGCTTGAAGCATTTCTTCGGTGGCCTGCATTAATAGAACAATTTCATCTCATCTTCTTCTTCACTATGAGCAGGTTGTTTGCCATAGAAAACGGTATTCATAGAAGAAGCAGGAGCAGAAGAAGAAGGAGAAGCGGAATTGTTGGGCTGTTGAGTCCCAATACATTTTCTCGAGCAAGACGGCGAGGGCCTCCTCAGAATATAGGCCGAGAGGCATCATCGAGGTTCTTTGCTGCGCATGCATTCAATACTGAACAGATAACAACATAGTTTAACATCCTGCCTGTTGGAAGTGCTAAAAAAGGATTCAACTAAAACTTTATCTCGTCCTTCTACTATGGCTGCAAGACCACGTAACACCGGTCTCGATCGTGGTCGCGTGCAACTGAACATCAGGATAGACACCACGGTTCCTTGGGCTCGCCCTGCAGCAGCTGAATGGTGCCTTTTGTTTGCTTCCAAGGCATCCCCTGTTCATGGCATGGCGTCAACAGCACACTCTCATCAAAGGAACACTTCAAAGATAATGTGATCGACATGATGCCCATTGGTCCTAAACTGAAAGGATCATATATGTGCAGCGAGTGATCTACCCAACGAATTTCATATGAATTGCCCAGCTCAGTGCAATAGGTCAAAACGATAAACCATTCTTACTGGATCAACATATGTGGAAGCGTAATCATATGTCCATGACGAATGTGAAGGATGTGGAATGCTTCCTGGATCGAACTCGCCCAAACCGACCTTGAAAGCTTGAATGATGTCAGCGACAAATTTGTAGAAGACATAATACTTGGTTGCTCAAGCTCTGGCACATGTCGTCTACAGATCCCAACATAATCTCATTTGCCTCACAAATCCCAACAACACCAACCTCCTTGTTCACGCGGCCAAAACATTTCAAACGGAGCAGGTAGCACGGGGCGCAAGGAAAATGCAAGTCAACGGAATTAAAGGAGGTGGGGTGGTTGGCAGAGGAGGTAGGTGGAAAGAAAGGATCCGATCCCACCGGACATTACAGTCTCTTTTAACGTTATCGGCCTCCTTCGCCGACCCGGCCCTTCATCGTTGGATTTGAAATGTGGGCTCACATGACTAAATCGACCCTTCCGATTTTCTTCTATGCAGGGTCGTGTTTGATCAATTTTTCATGAGGGAAAATTGGGATAACATCATCCATCATCGCTGCCACCCTCAAAATTCATTCCATCGTAAACAAGGGAGATAGAATTAGGGTTGACACTCTTAGGCTTTGTGTAGTAGTGCCCACTCCTCTTTGACACTTATTATATTTTGATTTCGATTACTGTTGACTATAGACATGTATGTCATTGTATTGTTTTTGGTTAGCATGATGTTAGATGATAGAGATATTCGATTATTGATGGATTGTTATTCATAATATGATTTGTGCGGATTCTTAGAGATATAGAGAGACAATTTTTATATTGATGATGATGATGTGTTGTTAGCATATATATTAATGACATTCGAATTCGTATCCTAAACTAATTTTTATGGGTTATGAGGGTAAAAGATGACTGTAAACAAATTGAAACTGGGGTGATACACCAAAATTGTTGAGGGATTTGACTAAGTACATGCACAATCAATTTGAGAATGAATTTTGGATGCACAAACCAATAGTTTTCAAGCAAGAATATTAAGGCAAAACACTTGGTGTATTGAGGGAATGAGTCACAACAATACAATAAGATAAACATGCACACTAATATTATGCAGAAATTACTAAATTTGCAAGGTAAGATGATTAATCAGGGAATTTGACATTCAAAAGAATTAATGAGATATACACACCACTAAAAATAATTGGAAAGGCAAAAAATCAATTCTCATTCAAGGGGAAAAATGGCAAAAATTTGCTTCAACACTCCTATGTCCAAAAATTCCTCTCTGTGCTTTGCAATTACACACAATATATAGCAAGATTATTCACCCATCCCATCCTAAAAATAGGCTAAAATTTGTACTCACCCATGCATGCTAATTTTACCCCTTTATCATGAATAAATAAAGGAATAAAAATAGACATGCTAATACAATGAGGCATTAATAGCCTTGAGTTACAAAAATACATTTCAGTCAAACTGTGTTGACTGATCTATTTTTAATAAAGTAAGATGAATAATTTGGCTAATAATAGCCCTTTCTTATTGTGTAAGTCTCCTCCAATGTGCATGCAATCTTTGTCTTCTAGTGCTTGATGTGACACTTACAATTTGATCCACTTGCAATGATAAATTTAGCACTCTTTAATTTTTCCCCTTGGATGCACATGCAAAAATAATCTCCTGTGTGAGAAAAAATAATTCCTTTATTTGCAATACTTTGCAAAAATATTCACCCATGTATTCCATCTAATGTGGGGACCACCTACAAGTTATAATGTTGACATGTGTGCATATACTCCATTTTGCATATTGATAATGACATCTTTATCTTTTGTGACTACATGCAATATTATCTCCTGCAAGTATAATTTATTCACTTCCAAAATTTCCCACTGTGGGGACCACCTGTGATGTGTGCACACTTTTTCTTCATATGGAATGGCTTTATCTATGTGTATTAAAACTATTTATTCATCTCATCATTGTGATCCATATCTTATCATTTTTATATTACATCACCTTACATAATTTTTTGCATAACATTTGGTAAATTTAGGATTATTGAATATCCTTTATATATCATTACATTTTATATTTTTTGGCATCATAATCATTGAATATTCATTATTTTTGCATAAAATATTATATTTTTATTATCATAAATATTTTTTATATCATGACATTTAATGTTTGATTAACTTTGATTAGAATATCATGGAAAATTTTTGCAGATGATAATATTTTTGAATTTTATTTTGGCATGTATATGGTTTAACCATATTTTCAATGCAATGATTTTTTATTTTAATGGATTATTTGATATTCCCCCCTCTCACATGATGACTTTGACCCTTAATTTTTTCGTGGCAAAGACATTAACCATGGTTAAGTTTGAACCATGGTTGGATTACCTCCTTTTGATGAGGACCATTGATGTTGGTAGTTTGATTATCGGTCTTGATTTGATCCACCTTTTGATCTTTAGACCTTTGAATCTTTTAATTAATTTGTAATATGGTTACTGCTTTTTATTGATCATCAATCTTGTACAACTTGATTTGAGCCATTAAATTTCTGAACCATGGTTAGAGTTTGATTTTTGGTTGAGTTTTTAGCTTTCATTTTTGTGAATGAATGATCTTGATCCATTGATCTTTGACCTTTGATTTGAATGGAATTGATTGATGATTCTTGTGTATGTCGTGTTGTGGTGTGAGTTGGATTTTGGTCATTGATCATTTGATCATCACATGATTGATCTTGGCCATTGATATTTAACCTTGGTTAAGTTTGGTTATACCATGATTGGTTGTCGAAAGGTTTATTTGTAACCTAAACTTGATCATTTCATTTGCATTCCCATTTTGGATTTTTGAAGCCTTGCCCTAGAATTTTTTTCTAGACTTCCATTTCATTCTTTGATTTCAAGATTGATTTGATTTTATTTTGAGAACTTTATTTGAATGGTTTCTATCTCGGATGATTTCTTTTAGAATTTTTTTTAACTTTTTTTTTGAACTTAATTTTTTTTTTTGTAAATATCTTTGTTGAACTTGTTTTTCTAAAGGATTTTCATTTTTATATCATTTGGGTTCTTTTTTTTTTTTTGTTCAAAACTTTGAGTCATTTTCAATTTTTTTTTATTCGGTTCATTATTTTTCTTTTTTAGATTTCTATGATTTTAGTTGATGTTTGCTTATTGGATTGATTTCTTTTTTTAACTTTAAGTTGGAAGTTCATGGAGGATTTTATGCATTTTTTTTTTATTTTTTTCATTTTGAACTTTCTTCGATTCGAACACCATTTGAGATTTTGAAGGTTTTGACTTGCCATATTTTTAAGTTTTTTTGCATTCAAGAATTCCATACTTGAGCATCTAAATTTTTTAGCAAAGTTCCATTTCATGAGGGTTTTTGAAATTATTTTTTTTTCAATTTCTTTTGAGCAATAATTTTTTGAGCAATCTCCTTTTAATTCTTTAAATATTTTGCTTTTCAATGAAATGATCTATTTTAAATGTTTTTAAACCATTTTACTTTTATACTTTGTGTCATTTTTTTGAGATATTTATTATTTTTTATTTATTGTAAATTAAATTTTATGTTGTGTTTTTTTTTTTTTCATTTATTTTGATTTCTCTTTTTTATTTTCATTTTAATCATCCTCCTGTTGGATTTTTTTTAACATGACCATTATTAATGAGCTTTTGAACCTTCTATTAAGCTTTTGACCATCCATTGAGGTCCTGATTTCATTTTTCTATTGTTAAGAAATTGTTATGTTTTTCATTTTTTGTTACTTCATTGATTTCTTCTTTAATTTTTCTCTTTTTTCTTTTTTTTTTATATTTATTTTCATTTGAACTAAATTTATTTTCAATTTTATAGCCATGTTAATGTTGTGAACTGTTCAAATTCTTGCTTTTTGATGGCTTTTTTTTTATTTTTTAAGTTTTTCTTATTTTTTTTATCTTCTTATTTTGACATTGAAATTTTGTTTGATTCTTTTCCACTCTGAATACCCACAATGTAACTTGTAAATTTCAATATCTCTTCTTTCTGTCATCATTTATTTTTTCTAAACTTCTAAAACTTTCGATTTTTTTTTTGCTTTTTTGAGCTCGGATGGGTTTTGATTCTTCATATTCTTACTTTTTTTTGATATTGAATTTTGTGGGTTTCTTCAAGTTTTCTTAGAAATGGTAAATTTTTCTTACAAATGTTTAAATGGTTAGGAATTTTGAATTTATTGAAAATTGATGTCTAAATTTTTTGATGATTTTTGATTCACATTTACTTTGTTTTTTTTGGCTTAGAAAATGTATATCAATGTTTTAACTTTAATGGATATTCATAAAATAATTTTACTTTACTAATTTGAAATTTAAATTTATCTTCTTGTCTAAACTATTTTTATTGATTTTTCCTGATCCTTCATTCATTGTTTTAGAGTATTTCATTTTAATTTCATGATTATTTTCATTGATTATTTCCTTATTGAATTTCATTTTTTCCATGTTCTGTTCATTTTAAATTTCTTTTATTTTATCTTTTTTTATCATGATATTTGATCTTTTTATTTAATGATTTATGTTTTACATTTTAAATTTTTTTTTTCATGACTCTTGATTTGCTTGATTTTTTTTTATTTTGCTTCATTGTGATTGTTACTATTTTAAAACTTTTTTAAAATTATTTTTAATATTGATAGATTGTATTTTCTACAATTTTGTTTGCATATAATCTAATTTGTTGACTTGAATGGTAATTTGGCATGAAATATTGTAACATTACTTTAAGTGCGTAATTTAACCTCTTCACAAGTTCCATACTTTAAATTTTTAGAATGTTGATTATTTTGTTATGAAATGATTATTTTTATTTATTCAATGATACTTGAATTTGAATTTAATTAAGTTGTTTCTTTCAATTTAATTTCCTTTTTGATTTTCCTCATTGTTTCCATATGCTTTAAACTTGTATTATGTTTGTGTATTCCTAGCTTTTTTTTTTGACATCTCTTGAAGTCTTTGAATGATTTATTATTTTTTTATTTGAAAATCTTATCATGGGTCTTATTCATTTTTATGATATTCAATGTCTTGAAATTCATGCATCTCTCTCAATTGTTCTTGATTATAACTTTTAATTTATTTTCTTTTTAAAATTATTCAATTTTATATTCCTTCCATTTTGTGCATTCCTTTTGTTTCATTATTTTATTTTATTTTTATATATTATGCCTTCATTGATGCCATTTTTAATATATTCAATTTGAAGTAAAAATACAATTCCTTTCATTAGATATTCTGAAATTGAAATATGACTACTTTGTTAATTCAAATGTTTATTGTCATGATTTTGTTCACTTTTAATTTATGTAAATCATTTATCCTTCAAATTTTAGCTTTTATTTGAATAATATCCCAATGCCCTTTTCTTATAGATCCTTCTTTATTCATTTTATTCGTAGCTTTGATTTTATCTCCTCTTTTGCATGGTTGTTTGAAAATTTAGCTTGTTATTCCTTGTGTGCTTGTAGCCTGAAATGATCAATTAGATATTTATCTTTATCACTTTGTTTAAACTAAATTTAATAATGATGAAGCTTTTATTTTATGAAACACTTGATTCTTTTGATGAGTTCATATCATACTCCTCATTTACTTTTTTTGATTGATTTTTACACTTGTTTTTCATTTGTTCTTGATTTTTATTTTTCATCTAGCTTTTAAATTTTTTTCTTTAAGATTTTGAAATGTCATCTTGTCTTTAAAAATAAGCTTCTAATGTAATTTTTTTCATCTATATATCATTTTTACTTGTTGCATTATTTGATCATCTTTTTAACTATTCTTTTGAAACTTATACTTTTTTATTCACAACCTTAGATTTTTCTCATTTGTGGTATCTCCTATAACTATCCTCTTTATGGGTTCTTGTAGAGGTTTGTTAATAAAAGATGGAAGATATCCTTGCTTATTTTATGTGTTTTGATGAAAACTTTTTGATTAAAATGAATCTGTTATTGTATCTTTTCCTCACTTCTAATTTAATGTCCCAACGCCTTTCATTCATATATATTTTTGCTGCATTTTTCTTTTCTTAAAAACTCATAAATTTGTATCATAACTAGATTCCTTTAAAAGTATATTTCCTTTTGTACAGTAATCATTTTGTAAAAATATTTCTACTTTTTCTCTACTACTGTACTTACACTTTAAGAAAATAGTTAGAAAATATTTAGGCTTTTTGGCCTCTCTTATGTTCCATAGTTTTTCTTTTCTCTTTTTTTTAAAATGATTCTGGGAATCATATGTGCTGATGTAGAATATTGCTCTTATCAATTGTGTATCTGTATATGATGTACCTTATGCTTCTATTTTTAGAAATCCATCTGCATGTAGTTAGATAGTACATGGGTACAAATCAAACCTTGAGCTCAAATATTGATGCCTTTCCTTTTTCATTTTTCAGGTACATTGTGACCACTAGGAGAGCTGGGTAAAAGATGGAGCTGGAGAGCTGAAGTGAAGAAGACTAGAAGAGAACCCAAGGAAATGATGGGTTTCTTCTATACTCTTTTACTTTTAACTTCATGCATATGTACTTCTTTCTTCAGTAGTTATGAGTTACATCCCATGGCTTGTGTGGGAAATATTGTACTTCTTCATGAATAAATAACATTTAATTTTTGTACTTGAGTTGTATACTTCTTTCTTCTTTTAGCTTTATGACATGTATATTGATTGTATAATGAAATAAACAACTCAAACACATAATTAAATGTATTTACATGCAGAAATAATGAGTTTTGAAATACCTGTAACTTTAATAATGAACTCTCTTTCTTGTAAACTACAACTTGTTTTTTGTTCCCAAATTTAGCATTTCACCTAAACTGTGATTCCCGCCTTCATCAAGGAAATGCATTAGTCCTTTGGGGCTTTTGTGTTTCCTTGCTGAAAGATGAACATGGAATGAAAATCTATGTGAGGTGTTACATTTTGTAACAACACACATAAGCTATAGATTACATGTAGTTAATCAATTGCTACAACTAAAAACATAATAAAATTGTAATGCATTCCCTAGTTAGGTCCACTTCATCAATGCCATCATCCATCGTAATGAAGTTTTGAGTTGCCCATTTTTGCACAAGTGTAAAAATTGTCAACATTTCTAGCGATCCTATGGGAAAGCTTCCTAGCTAGCTTGTAGACCAATTGCCTTTCTTGTCCATTGGGCATGGAGTTAAAGCATATAACCAAAACTACTTTTTAAAAAAAAACTAAAGTTGGGAAAGGATCTGAAACTAGATCACGTGCACGAATGCACTTATTGAATTGAAAAACATTGCAATGTGCATGAAAGCACTTATTGAAAGGGAAATCCTACTCTAACCAAACACTGTAGGATTTTCAATAACAATGTTTAAGAAACATACCATTCATAAGAATGGGAAGTTTCCTCTCCATTCAGCCTTGAAAGATGAAATGCATTGTGTTCTTTGCAAGCTGAAATCATGTAAGGACCACTCCAGATTGTATCAAACTTCATGTGGTTTCCTAGATTTGCATGATCAACATCCCATTTTAACACAATGTCTCCTTCATTGAAGACTTAAACTTAGCCTTCTTATCAAATGTTTTCTTTATCTATTTTTTATTCTTTTCCATGTTCAGATGAGCTTGATCTCTTAGCTCCTACAACTCCATTAACTTATGCATAACGAACCTACAATGGTTCATTCTCAAGTAATTCCATCTGATGCAGCAAAATCCAATGCAAGAAACTCAACTGAGATGGGAATTCTTGCCTCTCTTCCATAAACAAGCTTGTATGGTGAATTTCCAACTAATCTTTTAGGAGTCACTCTATCAACCCAAAGTGTTGAATTCAACATTAGATGTCAAGCTCTTTGGTTGTCCTTGAGTGTTCTTCTAATGATCCTCAAAATATTTTTATTAGTACTTTTAGCTAATCCATTACCTTGTGGGTAATAATTAGATGATGTACTTAAATAAATTCCATGCTTAATAGCCCAATTTGTTACCTTTGCACCAAGAAATGCTAAGGCATTATCTGAAATGATAGTTGTTGGAACACCAAATCTACAAACTATACCTTCATAAAAGGATAGTATTGAAGTTTCATTAGCTTCTTTTAAGGATATTGCTTCATTCCAGTGTGTAAAGTAATCTATAGCAGTCAAGATCCACTTGTGTCCTTGTGATGAAGGTGGATTTATCATGCCAATAAAGTCAAGACCCCACTACATGAATGGTTGATCCACTAAAATAGGTTGTAGGGGCAGCAAAGCTAAACATTCTTTTCCAACAAAGAAAGCACATTTCTTACACTTTCTGATCCATTCAAAGTAGTCCTTGAATATGTTGGGCCAATAGTAACAACTTTCATAATTTTAAGGTTGTAGTACGTGCTAAAAAAGTGACCTCCTACAGTCCTTCATGAAATTCGGATAATAGTTGTTGAATTCTATCATAATCAATACATCATAAAAAATTCCATTTATATCTCTTTTAAATAACACACCATCAATGAAAACATAAGGTACAACTTGTAACCTAAAATATCTTCATTTATTCTTGTCCATACCTTCCGGATAAGTACCATGTGTTGTAAGTAGTTAACCAAATCAGTCATCCATCTTGATTCCTAAACTTCTTGACTAAGTTTGGGTTGCTGATTTTCTAGGCTATACCATGGTATTTGATTGCTGATACGTAATTTCAACATGTTGTTCTAGATCTTCTAATTCTTGTAGCCTATTGTTTTTCCATATCAGCAATTAGATGCTCACACAAACCTTTTCCTCAAACTATTTTCACAACACGGATGTCAACATCATATTCCATAACCTTTCTTAATCCATCCTACTCTCTTCTCATTCAACTCTTTGTTCAACAAGAACACTTTAACACTTGATGAGAGACTAAGACATGTATCTTATTATTGGAAAGCATGTACTTAAAGTTCTTCAATCCTCTAACTACTAAAAGTACTTTTTTCAAGAAAGGTGTACCTTGTCTCGTAATCATGCAAACTTTTTCCAAAGAAAGCAATTGGCTACTTAGTGTTTTCATCATTAACCTGAGTTAATATAGTTGAAATAGTCTCAGCTCCTGCAAGTGCATACATTGTAAAATATTTATCAAAATTTGGATTTGCAAGAGTAGGAGCTTGTGAAATGGCTGACTTGATGGCCTCAAATCCTTTTCTCCCTTCACTTGATCCAAGAGAAAGTCTTATCTTTTTTTAACATGGTTGTTAATGGCTTGACTAATGCTGCAAAATATGGAACAAATCTTCTAACAAAGTTGATTTTTCCAAGAAAAATTTGTAATTCTTTCTTATGATGAGGCAAGGATAGCTGTGAAATAGCTTCGATTCTAAAGGATCAATAGCTAAACCTTGTTTAGAAATAATATGACCAAGCAATTTACCTTGATGTACTAAAAAATGGACTTTTTGGGATTCAAAGATATTCCAAATATGTCTACAAAGCTGAAAAGTCTACCTTAAATGCATTAGATGTTCATCAGAATTCTTTTGAAAATATGGTGACATCATCTAAGTAAACCAATATGCATTTATTTAATAAGCTATGAAAATCCATGTCCATTTCACGTTGAAATGTTGTACCGAAAATTTGAAAGTCCAAAAGGCATTCTTTTATAAGCATAAGTACCCCACTTTGTGGTGAAGGTTATTTTGTATTTGTCTTCTTCACGCACAAGGATCTGATTGTATCCACTGTAACCATCCAAAAGAGAAAATTTATCTGAACCAGAAACTATTCTCAAAATCTGATCCATATTGGGTAATGGATAATGATCTTTTAATGAAGCTTTATTAAGGTCTCTAAAATCCACACATAGCCTAATTTCTCCATTCTTTTTCCAACAGAACAAGATTAGCTACCCAACTTGAATGCTTAACTAGAAAGATAATACCGATTCAATCAACTTAGATAACTCTTTTCTCATTAATGGCTCAATTTTCAAGATTTACAGGCCTTTGCTTCTACCTAATTGGCTTAGAATTTGGTTGTAACTCTATTATATGTTGAGCTAAAATTGGATCAAATCCTCTCAGATCTTGGTATTTCCAAGAAAAAACATCTCTGAATTCTTTACATAATTTGATAAATGATTATTTTTCAGCTGAGGAACATACCTTTCCAATAAATAGTTTCTTTTCATCATCCACCAAGATTTCTTCATAGTTATTTGCATGGGTTGAAATCTTTCCTTTGTCTTTTCTTAACTGATCATCAGAACTAAAATATCTTCTAGTGTGACCAATCCTTGAGGAAACTTGTTTGTCTTCAATTGAACAATTTTATCACCATAGAAGTGCTACATTTTTCCCGATTTACTATAGAAAAATTTGCTTTTCTTGCTACAAAAATCTACAAATCTGTTCATCATCTTCGAAAACTTTCCAATTTTCTTCATTATCAGTGAATAAAGGTCTGATAATCAACTTTATATGTGGTTGTACTTTGTTATTTTTGATCTGTTCTAGTACATCAAAGCTAACACCAACTGCTTTGCAAGTCTGTTTGCATGTTTGTTTTTCAGCTCTTGGGACAGATTGAATGTTAATAGCATCAAAATCATCCATTAAGTCCAAAACTCTATGTTTGTAAGATTTTAACAATGAATTCTTACACACATTAAATTTTTTTATTTGATTAATAACTAACTCCAAATCACCAAATACTTGTAAATTATGGATACCTCTCTTTCTGGCCCATTGCAAACCATGAATTAATGCTTCGTATTCAACTACATTACAAGTACAAGAAAACTACAGACTTAAAGCTAAAAAAAGTACCTTTCATTTGAAGGGGAAGTAAGCATTAAACCTGCACCTTGTCCTTTCTTATTTTTAGCTCCATCAAAGTGAAGCTTCCATAACCCTTCTATTGTTTTTTCTATTTTGGACAACAAGGGAATTGGTGCATTTTCTTCATGTAAGCAATAAACACCAAACAAATATTCTTCTGCTTCTTTGAAAGGGTCATAAGCATGTTCTTCTTGAGTCTTTTCATCCATAAACATATTAGAAACATCGTCTAGTGTAGAAACATGTGTTGTAACATCAAAATTAGATTGATCTAAAGCTGCATAATTTGTTGCAGCATTTGAAGCATGAGGCTCAATATGAAATCTAGCCAAAGGCTCTGAATTTAGGTAACTTTGGTTCCATACCTTGTAGTAAAGAACAAAAATGACCAATCTGAAGAGAGATAACCTCCTATTTTTGTTGTAAAATCTCGTGATAAACATAAGGTAAAATAGGGAGGTAAATCTACATATTCACATCTTGTAAAATAGTACATTGGGGCAAACATGTAAGGTTACCTCCATATTTCTGATAATGCCAATTGTGTTGGTTGTTGTTATATCTAGCTATAACACACTTTTCTCTGTAGGCTCATACTACAGCCCAATTTTTCTGTAATTGCTTTTGGCATAATTGTGCTACTTGCATCAATGTCAACCATGCAATTATGAACTAAATGATCTCTAATAATCAGAGATAGATAAAATGGTGGTGGTTTCTTAATATCATGAGCATTTAAGACCTTTTGAACCATCCATTTAACTTCTTTAATGTGGTCTTGCTCCATTGTTCCAAGGACCATGTCTACTTTCGGGCTTCCTTTTCTATTGTTTTGATGAAATTTGTAGCTTAGCAAGCTCATGAGAAAGTAAATATTTTGTCCTCGAATACTTAGAAATCCCATAGTGAAATATTAATATTATGCTTCTTCATTACATCAACAATGTTAAAAGAAGAAACCGTTTTTGAAACAACTTCTACAGTTTTAGCATAGGCTTTAGTAAAAACTGACTCTGCTTTAGCAACTTTTGAAATATGAGGTATGAAGAGTCTTCTAGATCAAAGTCAAATTTTTTTTTTGTTTTTGTTGTTCTTTTTTTAGGAATAATGGAACTATTAAGTATTTTTTGACATGTAGTTGTTGTTTTATCAGTGATTGTGGGAAGAATAGGTATGTTTTGTTGTTTTTCTCTCTCTTGAACCTTTTCCAGGACCTAGTTGTGACTGCAATAAAATCTTCCTCTCCAAAGCTGACTAGATTCTATTATGGTGATTTCTGAGTATGAGCTTCTTATTTCCCACCCTCCATTTGAGGCATGAATAATGCTTTAGGTTGAGGTTGTGCAATAAGGCTTATATTCAGGAATGCATTTGGACAATTTGCAATTGAATGAGGTTGATTACAAGGTTGACACCATTATTCTAAAACCATATTAACTGGAACAAGAGCGCTAGATGTGCTAGGGGATTTTGGGTCAAATTTCCTTGGTTGATATGGTTGTCTATAATTCTGATTTTGCTGATAAGGCTGCCTATTATGTTGATTTTGCTGATTTTATTGATAAGGAGCTTGATAGGGCTTGCTAGGCTGAGCTAATTTATTTTCAATTGATGTCAATTTATTACCCATAGTTTATAGAGCCTTGAATACATCATCTGATGGAGCTAAAATAGTAGGTTCTATAATGGTGATAGGTTGTGGAATAGGTAACAAATCTTCTATAAGAGGCATTGAAGGCCTTGGTGCCAATTTCCCAGCTTGAATAAGGTTTTTTCATCCCTAATGACAATTTCATAAGCTGTTGGAAGAGTCTTTCCTCCCATAGACTGAATCATAGTTGAAATATCATTGTTTAAATCTCTAAGATAATAAAGAAAAGCATGGTTAGCTTGAGGCTTAACACTAGATGGAATTCTTTCCTAAGTTCTAGTAAAACGGATATTGAAACTAGCCATAAATTCATGAGGGGATCTTTTAATTGTAGAAAACTACTCTATGAGGGATAAATGATCAGAATGATCTTGAAATTTCTTAAATAATTTTTCTCCCAACTCATCCCAAGTTCTTATGCTCCCAATTTCTAAGGTTCTATACCATTGCAAGGTTTTTCCTTTAAAGGATGCAGCTAAAAGTATTAAGGCTACATCTTCATGAGTTATATTATGTGCAACATAAAGGGTTACAACATCTTTGATGTTCTCTTTAGGATTAATCTTATTTTCACCAATAAATGAAGGTAAAATTTTCATGGCAGCATTGGGAATATCATTATAAACTGGAATTATTAAAGGGATATCATTAGTAAATGTCACAAAATGTCTTAGGTGGTTGAATATCCATTGGAATAATCTGGGATTTGAACAACAAGATTAATATGTGGTGAAGGAAGATTAGGAGGAGGGTTTCCAAAACTAGGCCTATTATAAGGTAAGGTATTGCCAACTCTTCTTCTTCTTACAAAATTCAAAGGTAAAGAAATAAACTCATAAGGAATTCCTCTTACCGATGATCTTGTAGTCACTTTAGGCATGGAACATGCTGCAAAACTGATCCGAAATCATCCTTACAGAGTCGCCAAATAAATATTTTAATCTTTAGAATTTTTTACTGCAACTTTTGCTTTAAAAGTGACTTTTTTCGTTGTAAATTATTGTAAGTTGTTGCAGATCTGATTTGTAGTCCCACCAGGGCGTGCAAAAACTGTTATCTATTGAAAATGCACCCTTTTGAGAGAGAGGCCACAAAGGGGGTACTCAACATGTTGTTGGCACTTGAAACATTGAGCCTTAACTCATAGAATAACATATCAATAGTAAAAATATCATCACCTCTCCGAATTGTCCCGCCACCACTTCGACAAGGCTAAAACATAGTCATAGCTACACTTAGGTTGCATCCATACAACAAGGAGAGAGAGAAGGAGGAGCACAGTCGTCATCTACTTAACCTAAGGTCAGCTTGAGTTACTAGCCCATGGTACACATTCCCTCACTCTAAACATACACTTTTACCGATTTCCCTCAGGTTTGGTTAGCGTAAGGTTCACAACATAACATACAACTACATCACTAACACAATGGTGGTTCACGCACATTAACCATAACATCTTATACATGGTACTGATATAGGGTATATCACATACATTACATTCACGGTTTATAACACACCACATCACCACATGTTACACCCAAAGTGTAATCACTTTGTATGATAGGGATCATATACCCACCATATGTCCCTAAATCATGACATGAATCATTACATATTACATGAATTATAACTATGATGAGAATAATTACAACATATAGTCAACTACCATATAACATGGGAATACACACATTTCTACACAAATGATAATGACATCATTATGAAATCTAGTTCACTACAAACCAACCTTGTCATACAACACATCAACACACCCACACATCACAAATTCCAAAAGGATCCAACACTCCAAAATCAACAATAAAATTCCTTTCACACACACAACAAAACAATGCTTCACACTTGGATTCTCATTGAATTCCTAAAAAGGAGAGAGAATACTCTCATCTCTAACACATCAACATACCAAAAGTCACGCACTAAGTGACATACACAACATGTGTGATCACAATATCACAATTACGACATAGTTCACATCACACTTATATCACATTACTCTTCCAATATACACCACCATCACGCAACACCATCACAACTCTAATCTATCCCATAGGTTTGAGAGCATGAACCTCAATCTGATACCAAGTGTAACGCCCGCTAAAACCACACACAAATACAACACTAAAAACTCGGATAATTTTTTTTTACTTACTTGGATTTTACACGACAACACAGGTGACCATAAAGGGGCTACGATCAACTCTTAATAAGCTTGACACAACGCTAACCACATAGGTAACAAGGAATCATACCACACCCATCACAAACAATTGACTATTCTCTTGGACATGATGCAACGTAATAGTTCAACCACAATACACAGTTACAGTTAAGGATATCCCACAGTGTAAAATATTTTAAGGTAATGTATTTACTAAAAACATTTTTCAAGACCTGACTTTACGTTTGTTGGTGCTCAAAATATTCTCACCCCATTTTGCCTTTGAAATATGTCCTTTTACGGCCTCTGTCACATTTTATCCCCCTGAGTTGTGCCCGAAAGGTCTCTATTTTCCTTTTGCTGCCATAATTAATCTTTCCTTGGGCCAATGATCACATAAAGGTATGTAATTTGGGTCTCCCATTCTCTGTTCATCTAAAAACTCGGGCTCTCCTGTTCTTTCCATTTTTTACAGTCGGGATTTGTTGCCCTTGTTGTTTTTTCCCTAAATACTTGAAGAAAATGAATGGATGTAGCTCTGAAGAACATATTTGAGCCTTGTAACATCTCTGAATTCTCTATCCTTAGAGAAAATTTCATCTCCGGGCTCAAATGATTGTTTTTCTACATTTTACGGTTTGACGGGCATTTCTCCCAGTCAAATTTGCATCCTTGCATCATCAGGAAATGTGGCCTCTTTTGGTTGGATGCAGCTCAGCTGGGTACTTCAGAAATTTTATGAATTGCCTCAACTTAGAAATTTGTCCATGTGGAGGAACGACGCTCATTTGAAGATTTACTTTTTGGTTTGGCCTTGGAGTAGTGTCGGGAGGACACGTGGAAGTTTTTGCTGCTTTTCCCAGACTTAGAAAAAAATTTATGTAGCTAATACAGTTTGGTGGGATAGGGACACGTGGCGAGCCCACACTCATTTAGGGTCTCCGTTTTGGGCCCCATTCTGAAATTGCACCATGGAGACACGTGGAGGCTTCTGTCGGGGCTTCCCATACTTAGTCTTTTTTTAAAAATTTTGGGAGATCTGGGACACGTGGAGGAACCACGCATGTTTGGGGATCAGCCCTTGAGTTTCATTTTAAAGAAGTGCCAGGAGGACACTTGGAGGCCTCTGATCACTTTTCATTTTGCTTGGAATTTTCAATGGTCAAAAGAGATTGCCGCAAACTTTGACACATGGTGCCTTCTGCTGAGCTTCAAGCCTTCAGAGAAATTTTGTCGCCAGACACGTGGTGAACCCGCACACTTTCAAAGTCTCAAATTTTGGGAACCATCTCAAGATGCGTCATTGTGACACGTGGCAGTTTGGAAAGTCAGAAGGGGCGAGGAAGCGGATCATTGGGGGTAACTTAGAATTTTTTCCTTTTATGCTCAAAAAGGTTAAAATACCAAAAATGGCCTGCAAGCCCGATAAAGAAAAGGTCAACACTTGCTCCAGTCAACGACGGAGGTGCAGACTCTCGGGGAAATTTGGAAAAATTTCCTTTTGGGAGAAAAGAGTTAAAAATGAAAAAGTAAGCGCGATTCCGCTAGGACCCACATTGGGACACATGTCAGGCCCATTTTTCAAGGGCGGAGCTACGGGAAAACTTGGAAAATTTTCCTTTTCCAAAAATGAGGTGAAATAGCAGAATTTGGCCACGGTTCCATTGGGACCCACCTTAGAACACGTGTTAGGATCATTTCTCAAGGGCGAGGTGCGAAAAAAAATGTGGAATTTTTCTATTTCTTCAAAAGTTTGTAAAAGGTCAAAGGAAGCACTGGCCTATTTTAAATTGTATCTTCCACGTGGACGACCCAAATTTAAAGTAAAGATCAGCTGACTTAGAGTCTCGAATCTAATTTTCCCCCATTTCTACCTAAACATGCCTAGAAGTGCGAGTCTTCATGATTTCTTGGTATTTCCTACACGCCAAATAGAGGGGAGAGTTAATGTTGATATATGAGTTTGGTGGGGAAAATCTGGACATGTCTTTCGTCATTAAAATAGTCGACTCTTGGGTTAGATATGATTTTACATTTTTCTTCTCCCGAGCATGCAAGGAACCAGATTTGATAGATTAGGGGTGAAAGTGGTTGGTGATTTGAATAAAGAATGATCTACCGTAAGGAGGAGTTAAATGCGGAGATATTTGAAGAGATTTTTCCCCTCGACTGGTGACTTTTTACAAATCTGATTCTAGAAATCGTGATCGTGATCATAGCGAGCACTGATAGCACTCAATGTCAAGATTTTTGGGGGGAAACGGGCTCTATTGTAAATGTTATAAATGGCACAAATTTTTCATGCAAATGGTTGGAATGTTAGAGGTCAAAGAAAATTCCCAAGAGGAAAATTTGACAAAGCCTTTGTCTTTTGAGAAGCCGTCTGAGAAGCATGTATATCTCTTTTGTATTAATTTTGATCATTTCAATGTGGTTATAAGTGTATAGCCATTGAAAATCTCTGAGATTGTTCTAGAAACTTTCCCCTACTGATAAATTTAATCAAACTTGAGTTATTCTGTGTTGATCTTGAGCAAAATGTGTTTGTTTCATTTCGAATGTTTGTAAATAGTTTTTCTATTTCTTATTGCAATCTTGTATAAAAATTTGTCTTAATCACATAGGTCTCAATCCTTGTGACAATTTAGTGGCATCTACAATCTCATTTCTCAGAATAGCTTTCATATGGGAGTGAAATAAACAATTTAAAATCACTTTTCTTTCATTTGTTGATAGAGATTGTTTATAAGCATTGCGTGTACCTCAAAGGGCGTGATTGATCTTAGATTTTGATTTTTTATTGGGTCTTCTAACTCACACCTTCGTGTTAAAATATCATAGATTGTGTGAAAAAGTGCTAATCTAGGCTTCCATTAAAGTACATATTCTTGTTAAAGGAACATTTTAGCTAATCTAAAGCATTCATTTATCTAGACTTTCCATTTTGTACGAGTTCTTAGAGATTTGGAAAATCAAGTTTATTTTTCCCTACCTCCCATCAAAACTTATTTAAAAACAAATAATCCTACCCAAACTACCCCTATTTTTCATGTGTGTATACAAATACATAAACTTTATTACCAAGACATACGAAACAATCAAGATTCCAAATGTCTTTAGTAGCTTCGAACCTTGCTTAGAGAATATCTCCACTATCTAGAGTGGCAACTCGTGAGAGGTAGATTTTGTTGCATTAATCATATTTTCTTCAAGGTCTCCTTAACAACTTCATTAGGAAGGACATCTCCATCTCCTCTCGTAAACAACAAGCTACAAAGGGTTCTCTTACCTTGGTTGAAAGGAACAACCTAAAATAGTGAGGATAGCTCAAATCCTCTTGAGGGTGCTATCCATTTCTCCACATATAAGTGATAGAGGGCCATTTAAATCCCATCCCCGGCTACAAAACAACTCACCATGATCTATCTGTCTCTAAGCTTCCTACCAAAACTTGTGATGCTACTCAGACTTTGAGGGAGAATCAATTTGGGTACCCCTAGTGCCATGAGAAAGAAAAATGGTGACATCAGGTTGTGTGTGGATTTTAGGAACCTAAATAGAGCATCAATGAAGGATAATTATCCTTTGCCAAATATGGAGAACATGTTGTAGTTAGTGATTGGTTCTGAGTTACTTTCCACCTTGGATGGTTTCTCTGGTTACAACCAAGTTGTGGTGAAGGAATAAAAAGGATCAAGACAACCTTCACTACTCCTTGGGGGACCTATGTCTATGTCAAGATGCCCTTTGGTCTGATGAATGTTAGAGCCACCTTTCAAAGAGCAATGGATGTTGCTTTTGCTAGTTACATCAATGAATTTATTACAGTCTATCAAGATGATGTAACTGTATTTTCTAGAAAGAGAAGTGACCACTTGTTGCACTTGGAGAAGATGCTAATAAGATGTAGAAAATATGGCATCTCACTTAATCAAAAGAAATGCCATTTTGGAGTGCAGAAGGCAAAGTTGCTTGGTCACATAGTGTCACAAGAAGGAGTGATGATTGATCTAGAAAGAGTAGAGGCCATCAGAAAGGTCCCAATCCCAAAGACTAAGAAAGGAATTCAATCCTTCTTTGGGCAGATAAAATTCATTAGAAGATTCATATCAAACTTTGCTGAACTGACCATTCCAATCACTTCCATGCTGAAAAAAGACCAGGTCATCAAATGGGAGGAGGCTGTCATCCAAGCTTTCAATGGGATTAAAGAGGCACTCAAGCATGCACATGTACTGGTAGCTCCAAATTATAAGAATCCCTTTCAACTGTTCTCTTTTTCTTTAGAGAACACTATTGCCTCTCACCCTACTGAAGGATGATGAAGGGGCCGAGAGGCCAATTGATTTTTTCAGTAAGGCCTTGCAGAGGGCTGAACTCAAGTACACTATCATGGAAAAGCAATAATTTTACTTGGTAAAATCAAAAAGGTTTTCAGGCCTTATATTCTAAGTTTAAAGGTTGTTTCTTATGTTCCCCATACCATGGTAAAGGACATCTTGTTAGAGATGGAAATCTCAAGCAAAAGATGCAGGTGGGTGAACAAATTGCAAGAATATGATATGGACATCCAAACCATAAATTGGTGAGGTTTGGGCTTGGCTAAGCTTATGGCTGAGAGCAACTTGCAAACTATTGAGGTGAATGAGGTGGAAGAAGAAAGGGAAGGTGTATTTCAAACATTAATGAATTTTGAGTGGTATAAAGATGTAATCTTTTATCTCAGACATCTGAGCTGCCCTGAGCACTTAAGTAAGAACCAGAATAGAGCCCTTAAGTTGGCTTCCCAAAAATATGTCATCACTGATTATGGGTTAGCTTGGAAGAACCCAGAGGGATTCCTCTTAAGGTGCATTACTGAAGAAGAAGCCCCCAAGATAATTGTTGATCTCCATGGAGGAGTTTGTGGGGGTCACTTTGTTGCAAGAGTCACAACACATAAGATCCTAAGGGCTGGTTATTGGTGGCCAACTCTTTTCAAGGATACAACCTTGTTGGTTAGAAGATGTGAAAGCTACCAATGCTTCTCTGGAAGACTGAAAGTTTCAGGCTCCTTTGCAGCCTGTATCAATTGAAGCTCCATTCAAGCAATGGGGAATGGATTTCATTGGTGAAATTTCAGACCCTTCAAGTGTTGGCCACAAATGGATTCTTGTAGCAATTGATTATTTTACTAAATGGGTGGAGGCAATCCCCACCAAGAAGGCAACACACCAAGTTGTCATGGATTTTTTGCTAAACAACATCATCTAGCAGGTTTGGGGTGCCAGTCGAGATTATAGCTGACAATGCCATGAGCTTCAGAGCTAAACCTTTGGTGGTAATGTGCAAAGAGTATGGGATCAACTTGACATATGCCTCCAATTACAATCCTCAAGGAAATGGACAAGCTAAGTCTAGTAATAAATTTTTTTGAAGATCATCAGAAGAACATTGGAGTAGAACAAGAGAAAGTGGGGTGAACAGTTGAAGTTTGTTGTTTGGGCAGATAGGATCACTATCAAGAGGGTCACTGGAAAGAGTCCATTTGAGTTAGTATATGGGACTCAGGCCCTACTGCCTCTTCATATGCAATTGTCTTCATATTAGTTTATGCAACAACTAGAAGATCGGAGGTAGGCCCTTATGATGCCCGCATTAATTAGATTGTTGAGCTTGATGAAGAGAGGAGGGCATCCCACCAGAGGCATATAAAGTTCAGAGAGAAAATGAAGAAGTTATTTGATAAGAAGGTCACTCCTAGAGCCTTCAATGTTGGATATCTTGTGCTACTATGGGATAACAAACATGAGGATAAGGGAAAGCATGGCAAGTTTGACTCATTATGGATGGGCCCTTACTCTATTGACATCAGAATTGGGGAGCATACCTTCTTCCTCAAGGACTTAGATGGTGAACTACTTGAGTTTCCTATTAATGGCAGGCATTTGAAGCATTTCTTGGATTGATTCCCTGAATCAAGGCATAAATTTTGTGTATAGTGTATAGTTTGTCGTTTGTTTCTGTCCTTTTGTGTTTTTGCTTGTTCTGGTCCTCGGTGACCTATTTTTGCTGGTTTCTCTGTGTCTTTTTGAAGGTGGCTCTGTTTCTCTGCTCTACAAGATGAATCTGTTGCCTAATGGATATTTTGGCACTTGGTCTACTTTTGTTCTTGTGGCACTTGCAGGGAGTGCCCATCCCCGAGTCGGAGCCTATGTTGGTGCTCAAAATTATCTCACCCCATTTGTGCCTATGAAAACTTATTGATTTACGGCCTCTGTCATTTTCTCCTTCCCCGTATTGTGCTTGGTTAATCTTTGTGGCCATTTTTAATTTGTTCCTGGGTTGTAAATCACTTAAGGGTCTGTATTTTGGGTCCCTTGTTCTCTGTTCATCTAAAAACTCGGGTTCCCCCATGTTTTTGTTCTCCATGGTCGGGATTTGTCTTCCTTATCGTTTCTACCCTAAGTACTTAAAGAAAATGAATGGATGTATCCTTAAAGAACGTATTTGAGCCCTATAACACTTCTAAACTTTTTGTCCTTGAAGAAAATTTCATTCCCAAGCTCAAATGGTCATTTTTCTGTATTTTACAATTTGACTGGCATTTCTCCCAGTCAAATTTGCATCCTTGTATCTACAGGGGATGTGGCACCTTTTGGTTGGATGCGGCTCACCGATTATCTTGTTATCACCGAATCACAAAGACTTCCCGATGTTGATCGATTTCTAGTTTGATCACTCTAAGCATCCAAAGTGATTGGATAACATGGGTACTATCTCCAAGTTGTGGGACTTGCTACTTGAGATTGACCTCCAGAGAAAGCTCGGTTCTTGCCCTAAACTACCCGCCACAATCTACTCTAATGCAGAGAAACTAGCTATTCTAACCTAAAATTCCAAGGGACCGAGAGAGAGAATGCATAAAATGAAAGCCTACACTAAAGCGGTGATACACCGAGAAAAGAGGGTGTGAGAGTAATCTCCAAATGTGTGAAATACAGAGGCAAAGTGCACACTAGAAGAGGTGATGACAGCTCACCATAATCCAAAAAATGCATTTACAAAGCAATATTCCAAGCACACAAAATGATAATGAATTCCTGCAAGAACATAATAAATAGACACAATATACTTGTAGAAAGATTAAAGGGGCAAGAAGAATGCAAGGAAACACAGCAGGGGAAGATATATCCACAAACTGATATTTTATTGCTTCATGGTATGCACAGTTCAATCTATTACAAGATAAGGGCCTGGATCACCATGCAAGGAGTCCACTACAAGGGCCTGCAACACACTGGCTTCACAAAGCAATTTTGACAGAGCTTTGTTACCCAAAAACTCTCCCCCTTACAATGAGCCCAACACTCCAATTTATAGAAAAATGAGAAGGAGAAGAGAAGGGAAAGTGGAAATCCCGAAATCTGTCCTTCAACCACCTGTAAGAGGCATTAAATTGAGTGGAATGGGTATACATTACTTGCAAAAGGCTCCCCATACTGTCCCATGTGCTGCAGCAGAGAAAGAATGATGACCATGCCTCTTAAATGCACTCCCAGCTACCAAATAAAACACTGTTCTGAACCCGGCCACGTTTTCTTAAAAAACTCAATCAATTTCTAATCAAATCTAGAATTTCTTGATTGCTGTGCATCGGGCTCGGAAACACGATTCCAACGGTACCAATTTTGTGTGATTTCGTTGAGAAATGCAAAAGTTATGGCCTTCTGAGTGCAGGCAGCTATTTTGGGCCTGGCAGGCGTTTTCTGTCATTTGACGGGAAAGAGCATTTACTGACTGGAGCCGAACACATTTCCTTTATTTAAATATATCTATCCTCATTAAAATTAAGAAATCCAGTTTTTGTGGCGTAGAGGACGTCGTGCTCGTTCCAGAAAGTCCAATTTTATCAAAATCGGAGCTCGGAGTCAAAAGTTATGGCCGTTTGAAGTTTCCGGACCAAACGTTGACTTTTCCTCTGTGACACGTGTCATGATTTGATTGGTCCTCGGCTCCTTCGGGTTTTCGCGTCCCACGCATCCCTTTGTCCCATTTGGTACAGTGCTCTTTGTGCTGATTTCGGCCGAACCGGCCGGTTCGCGCCTTTTTGTCCCATGCGTCCCATTTGCTTTGCTGCCTCGACTCTTTTCGCCCTCGGTTCGGCCGGTTCGCACATTTTTGGCCCAAATGTCCCATTTGCTTTCGGGCTGTCTCGACTCTTTTCGCCCGGTTCGGCCGGTTCGCACATTTTTGGCCCAAATGTCCCATTTGCTTTCGGACCATTTGTTCCCATTTCGGCCGAACCGGCCGGTTCGGGTCCATTTGTTCCACTTGGCCCACTTTGTTTTGGACTGCCTTGACTGATTTCGGCCGAACCGGCCGATTCGGGTATTTTTGACCCAAACGTCCCAGACTGTCCCTCTCAGCAGTTAGTCAAATTTTTCCTCTGTCGAACCGGCATTTCGCGCCCGCCGCGTACTTTTGTCCCATTTGTCCCTGCTGCGTTTCGGACTGTTTGTGCTGATTTCGCCCGGTTCGGCCGGTTCGCGCTTTTCTGTCCCACACGTCCCAGAGGCGACCTTGAGCGGGACTTAGCCAATTTTCACGATTTTTCCTGGATCAACCTATTTTCCTTCTGCAACCCCCTTTTTCGCATTTTCTCAGGACTTACTCTCTTCCTCTTGGACAGGGGAGTTAGACAAATATGAGGGGACCCTAGAAACATGACTTTTTGCCCTGAATCAATATAACTGCTTGCATGTTATCAAAATTACCTTGAGGGGTGAATTTTGGATAACAGTTACTTAGAAAAAATTCACGAAAAGTCTCATCTCAAAATGTGTCCACATGGAGGCACGACGCTCATTTGAAGATCTGATTTTGGGGTTTGCCTTAGAGTAGTGCCAAGAGGACACGTGAAGGCTTCTGCATTGTTTGGCATGAACTTAGAAAAAATTTATGCAGTTGGAGAAGTTTGGTAGAATAGGACACGTGGTGAGCTCGCACTCATTCAGAGTCTCCACTTTGGGCACCATCTTAGAGTTGTGCCATGGAGACACGTGGAGGCCTCTGCTTGCTTCACATTTTACTTAGACTTTTCAAAAACCAAAAGGAGACTTCCTTGAAGCATGAAACGTGGTGCCTTCCATTGAGCTTCAAGAATCGGGACTGCATGACCTTTCCGAGAACATGACACATGGTGAGCCCGCGCTCGTTTAAGGTATCAAAATTTTGGGACCACCTCAAGGTGCACCATGGTGACATATGGTAGTTTGAAAGGTCAAAGAGGCGGGAGGTGAGCCATCGAGAGGTAACTTGGATTTTTTGCCCCTTAAGGATTAAAATTTCAAAATGGCCTGCAAGCCCGATGAGGGAAATAGTCAATGTTCTAACCCGGTCAATGGCAGAGGTGCAAGATCTCGGGGGAAATTTGCAAAAATTTTCTTTTGAGAAAAAAGAGTCAAAAGTAAAAAGGAAGTGCGGCCCGCTCCAATCACATTTGGACACGTGTCAGGATCGTTTCCCGGGCGAGGTATGGAGCAAAATGGAATTTTTTTACATTTTTTCAAAAAGTTGTAAAAAGTCAAGGGAAGCCCCCGGGTCTGTTTTAAAGCCTCAATCTACCACGTGGACAGCCCAAATTCAAATTAAAGATCAACAGCAATGTGTGAGTCTAAATCTAATTTTCCTCCCATTTCTCTGAAGCACGTCTGGAAGTGCGAGTCTCCATGATTTCTTGGTCTTTTCTACATGCTAAGCAGAGAAAGGAGTTAATGTTGATATCTGAAGTTTGGTGGGGAGATATGGAAGACGTCTTTCACCATTAAAATGGTCTGAATTTCGTGCCCGATCGGATTTTCCATTTTTATTCTCCCAAGCACACAAGGAGCTAGATTTGATAGATTAGGGACGGAAGTGGTTGGAAAATTGAAGGAAAAATGATCTATCGAGTAAGGAGTTGAATGCGGGAGACATTCGATGTACCCCCTCGAGCACTGGAGACTTCTTGTAGATTTGATTCTGAGAATCACGAAAGAATCATGGCGAGCACTAGTGCATTAAATGTTTTTGTCTTTTGGGAGGAAGAGGCTCTGTTGTAAATGCTATAAATGGCACAAATTTTTCGTGTAAAAGGGTTGGGAGGTTGGAAGTTGGAGGTCAAAGTGCTAGAGGTTGAAGAAAATTCCCAAGAGGAAAATTTGACTAAGCCTATCTTTTGAGAATCCATCTGAGAAACTAGGTTATCTCTTTTTGTATTAAGCTTTAGTGTGTTAAGGTGGTTGTAAGTGTACAATAATTTACAAGCTCTGAGACTGTTCTAGAAACTTTCCCTGCTAATAGACTTAATCAAATTTGATTTTTTCTATGTTGTCTTGAGAAAAATGTGTTGGTTTTATTTTTGAATGTATGCAAATAGTTTTTCTTATTTCTATTGCAATCTTGTATTAAAATATGATTCAATCACACAGCCTCAATCCTTGTGATAATTTAGTGGCATCTGTAATTCCATTTCTCAGAAGAGCTTTCATTTGGGATTGGAATAAACGATTTAAAATCACTTTTCTTTCATTTGTTGATAGAGATTGTCTGTAAGCCTTTGGGTGTACCTTAGGTGTGATTTGGCTTAGATCTTGATGCTTTGTTGGGTTTTCTAACTCGAGCCTTCATGATAGAATCTCAGAGATTATGTGAAAGAGTGCTAATCTAGGCCTCCATTGAAGCACATATTCTAGTTGAAGAAACATTTTAGCTATTTTGTGGCATTCTGTTGGTATGACTCTCCATTTTGTAAGGTTCCTCAAGGATCTAGTGAATCTAGTTTCACCCTGCCCCACCTCCCACCAAAAATTCATTTAACAACAACCAATCCTACCCATACTACCCTTGTTTGTCATGTGTGTATGCCAATGCACAATCCTCATCACCTAAACATGCAGAAGCAAGTAGGGTCTCAAATGTCTTTAGTAACCTTTTCCTTGTTGTGAAAGTATCTCCATGATCTAGAAGTGACAACTCGTGAGAGTCAGATCTGGTGTGTTGATCATATTTTCCCCAAGGTCTTCTCTATAAAATTTATGCAAAAGAAAGGTACTGTATCTCCTTTCATATAACAGAGGTTACAAAATAGGTTCTCTTACCTTGGTTGAAAGGCACAACCTAAAATAGTTAGGATCAGATCACATCCTTTTTAATGTGCTACCCACTCCTTTAAATCCTAAGTGCCAACAAGTCAGATAGATTGCTTCCCCAGCTACAAAACGACATACATGATTGTCTATCTAGCCTCTGAGTGTCTTGTCTAATCCATGATGTTTCTCGGTCTTTGAAGGAGGTTAAATTTGGGTACCAACATCTTGGATTGATTCCCTAGAATCAAGGTAAACATATTTTGTACAGTGTATAGTTGCTTGTTTGTTTCCTATTTTTTGTGTTTCGCTCATTCTGGTCCTTGGTGACCTGTTTTGTTGGTTTCTCTATTTTGTTTTTGTGAGATGGCTCTATTTCTTTGCTCTGCAAGCTGACTCTATCACCCAATGGATATTTTTGGCACTTGGTCTACCATTGTTCTTGTGGCACTCAAAGGAGTGCCCATCCCGAGTCGAAGCCGATGTTGGTGCTCAAAATAGTCTCGCCCCATTTTTCCTTTGAAATCTATCCTTTTACAATCTCTGTCACATTTTATCCCCCTAAATTTTTCCCGAAAGGTATCTCTGTTTTCCTTTTGCTGACATAATTAATCTTTCCTTGGGTTGATGATCACGTAAAGGTCTATAATTTGGGTCTCCCGTTCTCTGTTCATCTAAAAATGGTCTCTCCCATTCTTTCCATTTTTTACAGTCGATATTTTCTAGCCCTTATCATTTTTTCCCTAAATACTTGAAGAAAATGAATGGATGTAGCTCTGAAGAACATATTTGAGCCTTGTAACATCTCTGAATTCTCTGTCCTTAGAGAAAATTTCATCTCCGGGCTTGAATGATTGTTTTTCTACATTTACAATTTGATAGGCATTTCCACTGGTCAAATTTGCATACTTGCATCATCAAGAATTCCCTTAACTTAGAAATTTGTCCAGTAACGTGGCCTCTTTTGGTTAGACATGGCTCAACTAGGTACTTCAAAATTTTTATGAATTCCCTTAACTTAGAAATTTGTCCACGTGGAGTAACGACACTCATTTGAAGATTTACTTTTTGGTTTGGCCTTGGAGTAGTGCCGGGAGGACTGAAAGAGGGTTTAAAACCCACAAGCGAGGATCACAGGATGACGTGCACATCAACATGCAGACGTGCGAACGACAACGTGAAGAGATCTCGGGAGGAGCGAGAATCAACGAATGTGTATGCAAGGATTCGAAACATGGGCAAAACCTGGTTAAGCCATAAAACTCTCCTCTATCTCATAGATAAAATGGGGTGTACATATAAGAGGTGTTGAGTAACCCCCAGTGTTGCAATCATGACAACTCAAGTAGAGAGGGGGAGTTACATTCCCAAAATAGAAGTGTAACTCCCAATGACGCATATGATGCTCTGACGCACTGATGTGCTTTGATGCGTAAGAGAATCTCATAATGACCCCTAAATGACACATGGACCTATGATCTCACCTAAGTGAGATGAATCACCTAATGATGTGGAAAATACACACACCAACACCCCCCCTTCATCATAACTTAGGATGAGGTGGTAAGTCAGAAACGAGAAATGGGTCCTGGCACAAATCCTGATGAGGTACCCATGCACAAAAAAAAGTCCCAAGCAGTGAAGGAAAACCCAATGGGAAAAACATCCACCACAAGAGAACAAAACACTCTCTAATCTAAGAAAGATGCCAAAGATGGGTCCCAGCCATAGACGAGCCTGAAAAGGTACCCATGTACAAAGAGGCAATCTCTCGGAAAGAAGAAGAAGAGAGAAGAAGAGGGAGACGAGAGAAATGTAGAAGATGCCATGGATGGATCTGAACTCTGCAGCTCTAGGAGGTCTCCCAAAAGAATGTTGATGACGAGATCCTCTGCCTTTGGACTGAAGAAGAGCCACCCACACTGAATTGTGTGCCTACCCTTAGGAAGGACAGAAATGACGTGTTGGAAAAGTCCACCCACTCCATAAAGGAAACTGAAGGCAACAACATGAAGAACTCTGAGTCTTGGTCCACGAAAGTGTGACATAGGTCTAGCAAGTGAGTGCCAAGGAACCAAAGGTAATGCCATGTGCGTAGAACTGTCAGAGTGTGAAGAGTGAACACCTATAGAAAGGATGTCCATGTGATGTGAAGGGAACAAAACATCCTCCACAACAAAAAGGGATCCACAGCTGAGGGTGGATCAATGAAGGTCTCTGAAATGTGGAAGTGACATGATTCCCGAAAGGGGCACTCCCAACAATAGAGATGATGAACTCCTTTGAAACACCTATAGATGGATGAGGGACCTATAGAGCATCACAAGTGGACTCTACGAAAAAGATGACTAAGGTCAGGCAGATACTCGTCCCAATGAGGGGGCTCAACAAATAGAAGAGCGATGTCAGATAGGTATGAGTCATCCAATGAAGGTAGAGGAGTGAAATGGGCCTCACACACTAGAAGTGGAAAGGAGGCGGGTGTGATGACTATATGAGGCTGAGTAGAGACTGCTCAATATCTAATGAGATGTGGGATGTGTCAACACTCTCTGGAATAGTGAGAGAAAGAGGAGAAGAGTCCTCTGTAGTACTCTCGACATCAAAACTGGGTGCACAATCCTCATCATCAGAAGTAGAATCAAGTGATTCTATGTCAGTGGAATTGTCATCACACAAAGAAATAGAGGAGACAACTAAATCAGCAGCAGGAACAATGACGCAATATGTGAAGGGTCTCCATAGAAGGGACTAAAGAATGCTCCAGACACGGTGAGGTGGATCTGAGTCTGCCACGTGAAACCAAAGAGAATGAGAGACATGCATCATCATGTGACCAAATACATGGTCACAAGTGTCAAGGAAGTCCTCTAGATGATGATGATCAGTGGGTGCAGGAACGGACCCAAGCAAGAAGGGTAAAAGACCCTCAGGGGTGAAGTAACGTTCCACGGAAGCATGTCAAGATGAATAGTTCCCTCTCCCGGTGAGAAGTGGAAAAGGATGTAAAGTGATCCTATGACACTCAATTCTAGAAATAGTACTCTCCATGATGTAAAATGCAAGATGCACAAAAGAAAGATGTCGGACTCGGTTGATAATGCGTCTGCGTGTGAAGGCCCAAGAGTACAATCAACCCCCCCAGAATGCGGCACTTTATAAAAGTAGTGTGTTTATAAAATTGATAATTCCATCACGTAGTGTGTGAAAATCATGTAACTTTGACTAAAGAAGTGCTCAAAAACTAGCAGCGAGTCAAAAGTTATAGCATTAAAACGATTCCCATAATTGATGGAAAATACAAATAAATGCTGCAAACGCATTAAAAAAGTGCACGAAATGGAGTGCAAAGGGTATCGTGTGACTACTCATTGGAAATGGCACGGAATTTTAGATAGGGTTTGTTTTGCTTACGAGGGGGTAATTAGCCTCCTGCCAACCCCAGACCTCGCCCTTCGTCTTCGACACTCGAAGGAAGGATGATAAAACAAGCCAAAACAACCTTAAAAATAGTTACAATGCCATGAATGTTTTTTTTTTAATGACCTCAAAACATTAAAAAGAGGATAATGATAAGAATTTTTTTAATCACCCTAAAACATTAAAAAGAAGGTGATGGCCCACGTTTTGGAGTTTGAAGGAGAAGCCACGAGGCGAGAGAAGAGAGTGCTGGGAAAACCACCAAAAAGACGGTCCACGTGGAGGCAAGTTGTTGTTGGTGAGTGTGTGGGGAAAAAAATGTTGATGCAGCTCTCCAAAAACATGGCAGAGGAGGCCACGTGGCTTTGAGATAGAGGTGTGGCAGGTCGTGGAGATGTTGCAGGTCGCACAGTGAGGAGCTGGTCGACACCCCAAACTGCCAAAAAAAATGCAAGAAAAATGGCTGTGAAGACCCAAACCACCCTCAAATAGATTTGAAGACCATGTGTGGTTGGGTGCAGGCAAGACGGGGAGGTCTCGAGACTCGGGAAATGTCTCAAGATGCAGCAAAAATGTTTTACAAGGTAGGTCAAATGAAAAACATGTAAAGGTTTGATCCAAAAAAGGTTGAAGCGACCAAAACAGGAGAGATAAAACATTTTCCAATGCTCGGTCGACCGAAAAGGAGGAGCAGTGTGTGGAGATGGAGTAGAAAAATAGTGAGCTAGAGCGAGAGGAGACTAACGTAGGAGCGTGTAATCGAACATGCATGTAAACACGCCAACCATGCAAAGCCGTATAACCAAACAAACGTAGCATGGTGAGTAAAAACGTCTATGTATAGGTAGAAATGAGGCCTCCAAATCAATACAAAGGATATGAGTCAATTAATGCAACGGACGAGGCTAGTAAACCAACGAGTAACTCAAGTCACCGGAAGACCGAATCATGCATGAAAATAAAAATGAGCCTCCGGATAATAAAAAAAAAGCCAAACTCATTTTAAGCACTCAAGCAAAGCACCCAAAAACACTGCAAAATCACCTTTGAAGACTGCATATGCAAAAACCGTAAAACATCAAAACACTCCAACCATAAAACCACAAAAATTGTAAACCTTGGTATGAAGCCGAATCGAATCAATGCAAAGAAATCACATAACGGAATATCCATTATGACACACGCAACGAGAACTAGATATCACACCGAAAGCTAGAAAACACGCACAGAAACACCGATGAGTGCATGGATCCATAAGATTTTCTCTGATACCATGAAAGAGGGTTTAAAACCCGCAAGCGAGGATCACGAGGGATGATGTGCACATCAACGGATGTGCGAACAGCGGCGTGAAGATATCTCGGGAGGAGCAAGCATCAACCGAATGTGTATGCAAAGATTTGAAACATGGGCAGAACCTGGTTAAGCCATAAAACTCTCCTCTATCTCATATATCAAATGGGGTGTACATATAAGAGGTGTTGAGTAAGCCCCAGTGTTGCAATCATGATAACTCGAGTAGAGAGGGGGAGTTACATTCCTAGAATATAAGTGTAACTCCCAATGACGCATATGACGCTCTGACACACTGACGCACTGACGTGCTGATGCGTATGAGAATCTCATAATGACCACTAAATGACACATGGACCTACGATCTCACCTAAGTGAGATGAATCACCTAATGATGTGGAAAATACACACACCAACAAGGACACGTGGAAGTTTCCACTAATTTTCTCGGACTTAGACAAATTTTTATGCAGCTAATACAGTTTGGTAGGACAGGGACACGTGGTGAGCCCACACTCATTCAGGGTCTCCATTTTGGGGACCATTCTGATATTGTGCCACGGAGACACGTGGAGGCTTCTACCGGTTCTTCCCATACTTAGTCTTTTTTCAAAAAGTTTTGGTAGATCTAGGACACGTGGAGGAACCGCGCATGTTTGGGGATTGGCTATTGAGTTTCATTTTGAAGAAGCACCAAGAGGACACTTGGAGGCCTCTGATCACTTTACATTTTACTTGGAATTTTCAATGGTCAAAAGAGATTGCCGCAAACTCGACACATGGTGCCTTCTGCTGAGCTTCAAGCCTTCGAGAGAATTTTTGTCGGGCCAGGACACGTGGCGAGCCCGCGCTCTTTCAAAGTCTCAAATTTTGGGAACCATCTCAAGATGCACCATTGTGACACGTGTAGTTTGAAAATTTGGAAGGGACGGGGAAGCGACCATCGGGAAACTTAGAATTTTTGCCTTTTATGCTCAAAAAGGTTAAAATACCAAAAATGGCCCACAAGCCCAATAGAGGATAGGTTATCTCTTGCTCCATTCAACGGCAAAGGTGCAGACTCTCGAGGGAAATTTGGAAAAATTTCCTTTTGGGAGAAAAACTGAAAAAGGAAGCGCGGTTCCGCTAGGACCCACATTGGGACACGTGTCAGGCCCATTTTTCAAGGGTGGAGCTACGGGGAAAACTTGGAAAAAAATTTCTTTTCCAAAACTGAGGTGAAATAGCAGAATTTGGCCACGGTTCCGTTGGGACCCACCTTAGGACACGTGTCAGGCTCATTTCTCAAGGGCGGAGGTGCGAAACAAAATGTGGAATTTTTCCATTTCTTCAAAAGTTTGTAAAAGGTCAAAGGAAGCACCGGGCCCGTTTTAAATTGAATCTTCCACGTGGATGGCCCAAATTCAAAGTAAAGATCAACGCAGCTAAGAGTCTGAATCTAATTTTCCCCATTTTTACTAAAACACGCCTAGAAGTGTGAGTCTTCATGATTTCTTGGTATTTCCTACACGCCAAATAGAGGGGAGAGTTAATGTTGATATCTGAGTTTGGTGGGGAAAATCTGGAGACGTCTTTCGCCATTAAAATGGTCTGACTCTTGGGCTCGATATGATTTTTCATTTTTCTTCTCCCAAGCACACAAGGAACCAGATTTGACAGATTAGGGGTGGAAGTGGTTGGCGAGTTGAAGAAAGAGTGATCTACTAGAAGGAGGAGTTGAATGCAGGAGATATTCAAAGAGATTTTCCCCACAGAGCACTGGCGACTTTTACAAATCTGATTCTTGAAATCATGATCATGATCATAGCGAGCATTCATAGCACTCAATGTTGGGATTTTTTGGGGAAAAGGAGCTCGGTTGGAAATGTTTTACATGGCACAAATTTTTTCGTACAAATGGTTGGAGTGTTAGAGGTCGAAGAAAATTCCCAAGAGGAAAATTTGACAAAGCATGTCTTTTTATAAGCCGTCTAAGAAGCTTATATATCTCTTTTGTATTAAGTTTGATCATTTCAAGGTGGTTGCAAGTGTACAACCATTGACAAGTCCTGAGATTGTTCTAGAAACTTTCCCCTACTGATAAATTTAATCAAACTCAAGTTATTCTATGTTGATCTTAAGCAAAATGTGTTTGCTTCATTTCTACATGTCTATAAATAGTTTTTCTTGTTCTTATTGCAATCTTGTATCAAAATTTGTCTTAATCACATAAGTCGCAATCCTTGTGACAGTTTAGTGGCATCTGCAATCTCATTTCACGGAAGAGCTTTCATCTGGGAGTGAAATAAACAATTTAAAATCACTTTTCTTTCATTTGTTGATAGAGATTGTTTGTAAGCCTCTTGGTGTACCTCATCCGTGATTGATCTTAGGTTTATATGTTTTATTTGGTCTTCTAACTCGAGCCTTCATGTTAAAATCTCATAGATTGTGTGAAAAAGTGCTAATCTAGGCCTCCATTGAAGTACATATTCTTGTTAAAGGAACATTTTAGCTATTCTGAAGCATTATGTTATCTAAACTTTCCATTTTGTAAGAGTTCTAAGAGATTTGGCAAATCAAGTTTATTCTACCTCACCTCCCACCAAAACTTATTTAAAAACAACTAATCCTACCCATACTACCCCTGTTTTTCATGTGTGTATACAAATGCATAAATTTTATTACCAAAACATACAGAAACAATTAAGATTCCAAATGTCTTTAGTAGCCTGAACCTTTCCTAGAGAATATCTCCACTATCTAGAGTGATAACTCGTGAGAGTTAGATTTTGTTGCATTGATCATATTTTCTTCAAGGTCTTTTGTAGACACTTATTTTTGGTATAGCGCCCTTCATCATCTCACATTCATCTAATTTCCATCATCGCTTCTCTTTTTCTAAAATTAAATGAAATCCTATTTATTTGCTCACATTATTTGATTAATTATCAAATGGGCCCCATGTAGACCCATTTGATAATTCAATTTTTGCATATCCCCATCCTTCACAAATTATTTAATCCATGGGTATTAATACACCCATCCGACACCCTTTTTAAAAATGGAATCTTTTATCTCACCCCCATTCAAATCATGTCTCCGACTTTTCCTAATAAGTCAAAATATGGGACCCACGTGATCACATCACATCCATAACTCAAGTTACTTTACTACACATTGGGTATAATCTAACCTGTAGTTTAGTCTCATATCTAAGCTATAAATATGGGGGTTTCCCCTCATATTTAGAGAGGAACATATTTCAAAAGGAGGAACATATTTCAAAAGGACGAGCATATATTTTAAAAGAGAGGAGAATATATTTTTAAAGAAAGGAGAGATTTTTCAAAAGACCTGGATGGAAGACTTAAAAGAAGGATCAAGACTGGATAGACCTAGGCCTAGGGAAGAGAAGAAAGAACTTAACTAAGTTCTCGCCGCTTTTAAAGAGAAATTTCTAACATTGTCTCTTATCTTGCCATCTTGATGCCCAGTTCATTTCCATAGCATGACATAAGCTGAGTACTCTTGTTATTTCAATTGCTTATCATTTTTACTACTGTTCACGATCTATTAATATCTTTTCTAACATGGGGGTTGACATCCTCCAAGGGAGTTGAAATCCACTTAGAACCGGCACTGTTCGGGCAACCCCCGCATATTGTGTTCTAATCTTATCTGGTTTAGTTTTACAGATCTAGCTTCTTGATATCATGCATATGTTTTCTTTGCACCCGTATCATCCATCACCATATCCAAGGTACTAAGTCCTTATATATTCGATGTGGTATCGTGTTTCTTGATTACTCGTACACTCATCTGGATAGGAAGCTAAAAACGCATAACAACATTTGGCATGCCTGGTGTGACCGAGATCCAAGATCTAGTCATTTCATTTGTTTTGTTCCTTTATTCATCTCGTGTAGGTATTATAAATATATCGGTTCTCCTTGTGTCATAGTTTTCAAATATCTGTGATAAATATTTCATCTTGTGGACTCACGTTTTTGCAAGATTTGGTGTTATCTTCATCTGTATCAAAGGTTTGTGTCACCTTCAAGGTAAGTACTCTTCTTGTGATTAACCGACTTGGTATTTTATTTCAAGTTTAGTTTTATTATTAAATACATAATCATACTCAAATAAAAATTAAAAAAACATATGTTAGGTTCTACTCGCATGGGGAACAAATCCGGAAACTAATCTTATTGTCTTGCTTTTATTTGTGATCTCAGTTGTATAATAGATATAATTTTTTAAATTTTTTTCTTTTCCTTTCAATGGCCTTTGCTTTGACCTAACAAAATATGTCTATATATTCATCTAGATCTTAATTTCTAATTATGTATAAATCTCACATTTCAAAGCATACTAATCTATGGTTACTTGTTTAAAATATAATAATCTATAGTTATTTATTTTAAAACATAATAGACAATATTGATTTATTTAAAAATAACAATTAAAAAAAAATTATGAAATAACATTGAATTAAGTTATCATAATAAAAAAAGAAATTATGAAAGAAATTAGAATTAAATTATAATAAAAAAATGTCATTCAATATTGAAATGTAATCCACATCCATGGAATGTCAACACCATAGTTAATTGTATATGTCCCGTTTAGTTCTCTTTTTCATGTGATTCACTTTATGTCATCACACATGTAAAAAGTTGTGTCCATGTGTGGTATGACCCACCAATTTTAATTCACTCATCCTTTAGGTAGGTTTGACGAATCTGTCATTTTATTAGTTGGGATTTTTAGTCATGTCATTTTATTAGTTGGGATTTTATTAGTCATGTCATTTTATTAGTTGGGATTTTTTAGTCATATCATTTTATTAGTTGAACTTTTATAAGTCATATCACTTCATTAGTTTAGCTTTTATATAAGCTATTATTTCATTAATCTAATTTATCTTTTCGACTTAATTGCTTCCTTTATATTATTTTATAGTCTATCGTTTAATTTTCATCGCTTATTTACTCGAATGAAATAGGAACATTAAACTAAAATTTTGTTAATTAATTATTTTATTTTTATTTATTTACGACAACACCATTTGTAAAATTTATAAAGTCATTTTTTTAACTACCTTAACTAATAGCATTTATTATCTTCTTATAGGATAATGTCTATAACCTCATGACAACAACATTACGTTGTCAAAGACCAATGTTTAAATCAAACACACCGCACAAAACACTTTTACCGACCTTATCTGCAAACATAGATGGTGTCATTTTAGGTTACTCGGGTGTTCCTGGCCACTGACCGTCACCTCCAAGTATGCCATCATCACATGCGATCAAATAAACAGAAAAAACATTATCCAAATCCCCCTTTCCAGTCATGAACGGTGCACTTTTAAGGTCACTAAATGTTCAGGTCCGTGATTAATACCTCTAAACACGTGCAATCAAATAACACCGATAAGCAATTCTCCAGGTATTCCTCATTTTTCTCTATTTTCTCTTTTCTACATTGAATTTTCCCTTCTCTGAGTGATTGTCCACATTGAATGTCATATTTCATTTTGGATTAAAAGGAACCTTTCTTTTCTGCATCCTGCTTGCTTACATAGCCTAAGTAAAGGATTTAACCCTCTGCATTTCACTTATCACACACTGCCTGAGACTACACAAACATAATTAACACATCAAAACGTTCCTCTCACCTGGTTAACTGGTGGGGACTTAAACACCCAACAGGCAACCGTCTCAGACATCTCCCAATCCATAACTACATGAAACCAGCCTTAGACTCCTTTAGGCACCTTCATTACCTACTTTTCTTTTCTGTTCACATCCTCTAAATTAAACATGATGATAAAAAATATTTTGCTTGATTTTTTTGTTAATAACATACATAAACAGATGTTTCTCTATTTCACACCTATTTTCGCTCTCTCCCAAATCAAGACAAACAAACAATATGCTTTATCCCATGATATTACTTCCTCTGACGATCTTACTCAACAGGATTCTAAACTCAAAACCACATCTTCAGTCACTCAATATCTAGTCTCCATGGTCTCACCTCATGAGAACCATGTCATAAATAATTGTCCTCACCTTGATACCAACCCTCATATCCCCCGTCAAGCTAGTCTTCCTAAATCAATCGCATCACCATCTCCTGCTCCTCTAGATACACTCAAATCTCCTCCTAACCCCATATATGACTTCTTACTTCAGAAATATCCTACAATCTATCAATCCTCCCAATCTCCAAAATTGGTGGATCACATTCCACCCACATCCAATTTTGACAATTCCATTAATAGGCATGTCCAGCCGTCTCCAATTCTTAACACACATATCCCCACTTATCGGCATGCCCCTATTGCTCAACACCAGCCTATGCAGCAATCCCAACTGTGACACATGTTAGTCTTTGCCAAGAAGCTCCCCAAACACCCACATATCCGCAAATTAATCAATTTTCTTATCAAACCATTCCGCAAACATCCCATCCACAAAATTATCAACCACCTTATCGGCGCTTCACCAAACACCCACACACCCACAAACATTATTCACCTTATCAAACTACCTTTCAAACCACACAACCGATCCAATCTCAACCTTACAATACCTCGACTAATTCAATTCACACCTTAATGAATCAATTAGCTAGTTTAGAAACCCTTACCGTACCACCCAAGAACACCTTATCCTATGAACAAATCTGTAACGAATTGATTCATCCATTGGTTCCAATCAAACCTTATCCCCCTCATTGGAAACTTCTTGCATTTAATAAGTTCAACAATAAAGAAGATCCCCAACAACATCTCCTTGCATTTAAACACACATGTTGTCTAATTTTGCATGATCATGATCTACTTCTTCACACTTTCCATATGTCTTTGTCTAGTCCTACATTGGACTAGTACCACGATATCCCATGACATTCCATATTCTCTTTTACCCAACTTGCAGTTGTTCTTAGAACACTTTCCTATCAATATCACATGAAAAACCACTATCAATGATCTATATACCATTCGACTGTATGAAAACAAGCCCATCACCGACTTCATCGCACGATGGCATGATGTTATAAACAAACTATCCTTCACTATCCTACAAACTAAAATCATCGACTTATTCTTGCATTTTTGTGCCAAACATATATCATCTACTTTGCAAATCCAATCATTCCGAACCTTTGATTAAGTTTTCACAATGGCTCATGAAGCTCGAAACCCGTGCCATTGAGCAGGGTCATCTTAAACTAAGTCCAATTAAATCAAAAATTGAATCCATTAAACCATTCACACATAATGACGAGTTCAAGGTCGGCCAACACTATGGTCATTAAACCCTCATCCCCATCTACATCAAGCACATGGTCTCAACAACGATCTCCTCAATCAATAACCAACTACACTCCTTTAGGAGAATCATACAATTCTGTATTTGATAAGTTGATGAGCGTAAACTCTATCCAATTTCCTCCCATACGACCCGTAAACAACTCACAAGCCAAGCTTATTTGGTATCATGAGGCCCACTTTTGTAAATATCATCGAATCAAAGGTCATGACATTAAGAGATTTCGTTACTTCAAAGATCATGTCCAACAACTTGTAAATCAAGGGGATATCCAAATTGATACCTCCACTACCACACGACTAATCAACCACCAACGAATCATGTCACCCCTTTACATCTCAACTATTAAACGCTTGTATGGTTGACAATCACAATTAAGATCCCATCTTGTCATCAACTCCGTATGTTTGCACAAAGGACATTATTCCCACCTCTTATTTAGAACCCGTTGCACCTACATCAACTTTTACTACCTGCCCCGAACCTACACCTTCTCCTATCCTTATCACATCCACATCAAATTCAACTATATCATCCATTTTCATTGCTTCAAACATACCTCAATCTACCAAATTAGATTTATCTTTAGCAATTATTTCGGCCCCACTCATATCCACACATATCCCTACATCTCTCACACCTATTCATTCATCGACATCTTCATCAAATGCACTTGCTACTACACCTACATTACTCACAACCATCCTAACAAAACTCATTTCTACTACATGCACCCTTACAACCCCATCTTCGACATCAATCCCTTTAGCAAAAATATCATTCTTAACCCTCGAATTATTTATGAAACAACCAATCCCTTCTACTTCTACATCCAAAAATGCTCCTACATTTGCTTCATTACCCATACCCACAAGGTCTACTCCATTGGTTATCACACCACCCACATCTCCACATCTTCCAAAATGCCTATATCTTTATCTATGCCAATGACCCCTATACATATCATATCAAAAAATCCATCTAGCTCTACCTTGACAACCTTGCCCATGGCCACATCAGCCAGTCTACCCCAATATTCTTTACCCAATCCTCCTATCACATCAATCAAATCCTCTCGATTTGAAACCCTACCAAATATACCCCTTGAATCACCTATTGAACCAACACATCCACCTCAATCAAATAAAGATATTTTACCTTCTCCCTCTAAAAAATCATCTCTTTCCATGCCCAAATCGAAATAATCCATGTCTCACATAGATATTGTTAGTGCAAAATCACAAGCACCCACAGACGCACATCGGGCTTCTAGGTTGATGTTCGAGCATCCAGTGTGATTGCATAACATGGAAACCTCTCTCAAGCATGGGACTTGTGAAACCGAGAGAGGAATCTCCAGAGAAGGCTGGTTCTGCTCCTAAACTACCCGCCACAAGCTATTCCAGTGCAGGCAAGCTAATCTAATCCTAATCTAACCATGCCAAGGAGACAGAGAGAGAGAGAGAGAGAAGGAAAAACAACAAAAGCCTACACTAAAACGGTGATACACCGAGAGAAGGAGAATGTTGAACATCTATCAAAACGCCATGGGACAAAGAGAGGTGAGCAATGGGAAGGATGGACGAGATGCATCACGAGCCCAAGGATAGATTTCACCACGAAAGTGTCCCAAAACTCCATGAACACGGCTCCGGATCTGCGGTGAACGTTCAAACATGCACGAGATACACTGCAATGAAGAGAGGCAAGAAGAAAACAAGAAAAAAAAGCGAGAAAGGATGGACGGATGTATCACAAAACACGTTTTGTTGCTTGAAGTTTGCACTGAACATCATTCCATTAGTAAAAGGCAAAAATGCCATTACGAGTAGGGAGGAGGTTCGAACTCCATTTTCAACCCTAGAGAAGAAAAGAAGGGAGGGCGAGTAGAAAGAATGAATAACCTTTTTGTTATGAGAAAAATCGCTTTTACATTGCATGGGTCGAGCCCGGGGACGAAAACGTGGGAAAACGTGCAAGCCCATTCCTCATTGTTGCAGATGCATTAACTCAGCATGGAGGAATCTTACCAACCCATACCACTGTCACTTTGAGCGATTTTGGAGGAGAATGCGACCCATTTGTATTAATTTGGCCGCTAAAATGTCACTTCGGCCGTGCGAAGAAAGAATGCGACCCATTAGCATAAAAGCGGGTTGTTGAAAGGTCACTTCGGCCATTACCACGTCAAATCCGTTTCTCGATTTTCTCTCTTGAGACTACACCAAAACTCGAGATTGATCCCAGAATCATGTAGAGCATCTCAACAGCTTTCCGTTGATATAAAGAACGTGGAAATCCGAGCTCTGGATCAAAAGATATGGCGATCTGAAGATTTAGGGCACGGAGCAGACCAAAACGGATTTTGGAATTTTTCCCGCGCTCTGCCACTTGGATGACACGTGACATGTTCTGATTGGTCACGTGATTCTCTCTCCTCTACCTTTCGGGCTGTCTTTTGAATTTTCCTTGTGGGCCCTAGCTGGGACACGTGGCACTATCCCATTGGTTCGGATCGGTGCTCGAAAACTCGCCCATTGACTTTTTGACTTTTCTCTTGTGAGGACACGTGGCAGCTTCTGATTGGTCCTCGGCTGATTCGGCTCCTTCGCGTACTTCGCCTCCATTTGTCCCGGATGTCCCATTTGATTTTGGGCCCTTTGTGCTCATTTCGGCCGGTTCGGGCATTTCGTGTCCATTTGTCCCAGACGTCCCATTTGATTTTGGACCCTCTGGACTCATTTCGGCCGGTTCGGGCAGTTCGGGCATTTTTGGCCCGCTTGTCCCACTTTGCTTCGGACTGACTTGACTCTTTTCGGCCGGTCCGGCCGGTTCGCGCCTTTTGGCCCGATTGTCCCACAGGCGTCTCTCTCAGCAGTTAGCCAATTTTTTCCTCTCGGTCGAACCGGCATTTCGCGTCCACCGCGTACTTTTGTCCCAGATGTCCCTGTTGCTTTGCGGGCTGTTTGTGCTTACTTCGGCCGAGCCGGCCGGTTCGGGCCTTTTTGTCCCAAATGTCCCGACTGCCCCTAGGGCTAGGACTTAGTCATTTTTATGATTTTTTCCTGGATCAACCTACTTGCCTTCTGCAACCTTTTTTCGCATTTTCTCAGAGCTTGCTCTTTTCCTCTCAGACAGGGGACTTAGAAAATATTTGAGGGGACTCTAGCAACATGATTTTTGGCCCCGAATCAATCAATCTGCCTGGGACTTGAATACTCTGATGCATGTTATCGAAATTTACCCTGGGGGGGTGAAATTTTGACAACAGTTTGGCGACTCAGCGGGGTCATCTGCCTGCTAGATGAAAAGACCAGTTGCCTGAAGCAATCCATTGGGCATGGAGTCATAAGCAAGCCTGAAAACTGATCTGAACCTTGAAAATCTCCCTCTGAGCCACTTGGAAACCCATTGAACCTGGAGTGTCTTCACCAAGACCACTGAAATGAACTGTGCCAGAGAAAAACCAGCAACACCAAAACTATGTACAGAACTGAAAATCATACATGCTCCAAATGGAACATGCAGAGTGTGCACGAGCACTTCTTCTGCTGAAAGCAAACCTAGCTACTCTACTCTAACTGGAAGCAAAGGCAAGCTAAACAAACCTGCTGAATCAAGTTGTGAGAAATAGCTTCCTTTCTTCAAAATTGGCAGCCATGCAATTGATTTGGCACTGATCATGGCTATTTGGATGGATGGAAAATCAACAAGAAGCTGGTCTTCTATCCAAATCATCAAGGTATCAACTGAAAAATCCAATACCTCTTTTAGTTGCTCTGCATTTGGATTGGAGAGGTATGGCAGCTGATCCTTGGTACTTTGTAGCTCATCCTCATGCTCAGAAGCAAGCATGACCGTGGCTTCTCCTTTGGCTCCAATGAAGCCAAATACACTGATTGGGCAAGGTCCGATCCATTTGATATGCCCATTGCTTTGTGATTTTCAACTCCAAGAATGGAGTCTTCTTGTAGACCTTGAATGGATGGTGTGGAAGAAATGGTGGAATCCTTCTGTCCTTTCTCTTCCTCCAATGAAGAACAGGGAAGATTAGAATCTTCCAATCTTGATTCCAAAGGGCTGTTGTAAGATGCAGGCTGCTGCAAATGAAAGCTCTCCTTCATGACAGCAGACTCTGGTGTTTGGAATGTGGATGATGAAAGAGAGAAAGGTGAAAGCTCAACCGGCTCCTCTCCATCAAAACAGTCCTCCAAATCTGACAGGTAAACTGCCTCATTGTTGTCCCGTTGTTCGTGTTCAACTTCCTCCATGGTGTCCTCTTGATCTGCAACTTGACCACCATGGTTTCCTTCACTCTCCAATATTGAGTTTGAGAGATCAAACTCCTTTTCAGTAATAGAACTTGAGAGAGATGAAGTGGAAAGAAGAACTGAAGGTTCTTCTGTAGCCTGCTTTGTGCTCAAAGCCCTTGGATCTGCACTTTTCTCCTCCACAGCTAGAATGTGCTCCTCTTCTTTTGGATTTGGAGCAACTTCTCCTTCCTCCAATGTTTGAAGAGAATATCGCTCTTGATTGAACTCCTCCTCCAGCATGAAGTTTGTCAAGTCGAACTCTTCAATTTGTTGCTCTAGAGGACAAGTTGGGACTGCAAGATCTTCTTCTCCAACAAAATCAGTCCTCACCACCATTTGTTCAACCTCAGCCTCTTCTGTAGGCTTAACCATCAAGGGGATCTTTGTCATCCCAAATCTAAGAGCCCAACTCTTCAGACTGTCTGTCACTTCTTTTCTTTTTGGCTCTTCCTCTTGTTGTCCTTGATGACTGATTTTTTCAATTTCTTCTTTCCCACATGGAATTGGGGATGCAAGAGGAGGGATAGGTTGAAACTCAACTGATTTGACAATTTTGTGTGGTGGTGGAGGCGGTGAAACCTCTTGTTTCTTTGGAGGAGGGGGTATTTCTGTTAGCTCTTGTGGAGGGGATGACTGTTTGGAAGGGAAAAGGAAAGAAGAATCGAGATGGGGTGGAAGACTAGGGGATGGAGGGATGGATTCAACACTTGGGACAGCAGATGGAGAGTTTAAAGCTTGACAATGCTGAAATGAAACAGATTGGGAAAGAGGAAAAGAAAAGGCATGAGAAGATGTGCTTACCCATTGACAAGGTTGCTGAATACTTCTCTCATACACTTCTATTTCTTCAATCCACCTTGCAAGCAAAGGCAGCGTTGCAATCATGAAGTCAAGTTTCTCCTGAGGGCTGTAATGCCTTGGAAAAGGTCCCACCCATGGACAGGGTGCTCCACAACCGATTCCAAATGCTCTCATCTGTGCCTGAGCCCTGGACTGCACTATCCCCACCTCCATTCTTTGGATTTTCTCCAATAGACCAGCATCTTGCATCTGATGGTCTTCATTGTATGCACACCCTTGCTCTTGGGAAGCTTCATTGCCAAACTGACTTTGGCACTGCTGTTCATATGAGTATGCATGCTGATCTGGAGGATTTGTAAAACATGTTGGAATTGGAAAATACTGCTGTTGTTGTAAATGTGAGTTCCATGATGGAAATGAAGTCATGGTTGCACAACTTCATGGAATGGAAAAGAATGAAAGGGATGGAAAGAAAGATGAATGAAAAATGGATGGAAATGAATGGAAAGGAAGGTCTGCAACTTCAGAGATGGTTGTTGACCAGATGGAGTCGCCAGATGTGTTTGCAAGTGCCTCCAAAGGCTGAAATCTTCACAGGAACACATCAACCTGCAAAAGATGAAGTGAAAGACCTCTAAGGTCCCACCGGGCGTGCGTGCAATCTGTTAGTGCAAAATCACAGCACCCCGGACGCACATCGCTTCTAGGTTGATGTTCGGGCATCCAGTGTGATTGCATAACATGGAAACCTCTCTCAAGCGTGGGACTTGTGAAACCGAGAGAGGAATCTCCGAGAGAAGGTCTGTTCCTGCTCCTAAACTACCCGCCACAAGCTATTCCAGTGCGGTGCAAGCTAATCTAATCCTAATCTAACCATGCCAAGGAGACAGAGAGAGAGAGAGAGGGGAAAACAACAAAATCCTACACTAAAACGTGATACACCGAGAAGGAGAATGTTGAACATCTATCAAAACCGCCATGGGACAAAGAGAGGTGAGCAATGGGAAGGATGGACGAGATGCATCACGAGGCCCAAGGATAGATTTCACACGAGAAAGTGTCCCAAAACTCCATGAACACGGCTCCGGATCTGCAGGTGAACGTTGAAACATGCATGATACACCGCAATGAAGAGAGGCAAGAAGAAAACAAGCAAAAACGAGAAAGGATGGACAGATGCATCACAAAACACGTTTTGTTGCTTCAGAAGTTTGCACAGAACATCATTCCATTAGTAAAAGGCAAAAAACGCCATTACAGAGTAGGGAGGAGGTTCGAACTCCATTTTCAACCCTAGAGAAGAAAAGAAGGGAGGGCAGAGCAGAAAGAATGAACAACCTCTTTGTTATGAGCCAAATCTGGCTTTTACATTGCATGGGTCGAGCCCAGGGGACAGAAAACGTGGGAAAACGTGCAAGCCCATTCCTCATTGACTGCAGATGCATTAACTCAGCATGGAGGAATCTTACCAACCCATACCCTGTCACTTTGAGTGATTTTGGAGGAGAATGCGACCCATTTGTATTAATTTGGCCGCTAAAATGTCACTTCTGGCCGTGCAGAAGAAGAATGCGACCCATTAGCATAAAAACGGGTTGTTGAAAGGTCGCTTCTGGCCATTACCACACGTCAGAGCCGTTTCTCGATTTTCTCTCTTCAGACTACACCAAAACTCGAGATTGATCCCAGAATCATGTAGAGCATCTCAACAGATTTCCGTTGATATAAAGAACGTGGAAATCCGAGCTCTGGATCAAAAGATATGGCGATCTGAAGATTTAGGGCACAGAGCAGACCAAAACGGATTTTGGAATTTTTCCCACGCTCTGCCACTTGGATGACACGTGACATGTTCTGATTGGTCGCGTGATTCTCTCTCCTCTACCTTTCGGCGGGCTGTCTTTTGAATTTTCCTTGTGGGCCCTAGCTGGGACACGTGGCACTATCCCATTGGTTCGGATCGGTGCTCGAAAACTCGCCCATTGACTTTTTGACTTTTCTCTTGTGAGGACACGTGGCAGCTTCTGATTGGTCCTCGGCTGATTCGGCTCCTTCGCGTACTTCGCCTCCATTTGTCCCGGATGTCCCATTTGATTTTGGACCCTCTGGACTCATTTCGGCCGGTTCGGGCAGTTCGGGCATTTTTGGCCCGCTTGTCCCACTTTGCTTCGGACTGACTTGACTCTTTTCGGCTGGTCCGGCCGGTTCGCGCCTTTTTGGCCCGATTGTCCCACAGGCGTCTCTCTCAGCAGTTAGCCAATTTTTTCCTCTCGGTCGAACCGGCATTTCGCGTCCACCGCGTACTTTTGTCCCAGATGTCCTGTTGCTTTGCATGTCGCTTGTGCTTACTTCGGCCGAGCCAGCCGGTTCGGGCCTTTTTGTCCCAAATGTCCCGACTGCCCCTAGGGCTAGGACTTAGTCATTTTTATGATTTTTTCCTGGATCAACCTACTTGCCTTCTGCAACCTTTTTTCGCATTTTCTCAGAGCTTGCTCTTTTCCTCTCAGACAGGGGACTTAGAAAATATTTGAGGGGACTCTAAGCAACATGATTTTTGGCCCGAATCAATCAATCTGCACAGGACTTGAATACTTTGATGCATGTTATCGAAATTTACCACAGGGGGTGAAATTTTGACAACGAGATATCATTAATTGCATTATACAAACACCTATATCTTCATTAACATCTTCATCTTGTTTTAGAATAGTTTCTCCATTGATCACCACACCACCGCTATCGGATCCTCTGATTGAAATTATTAGCATCCTGCTAGAGGTTAATATTCTTGGTTGAATTCTAAGGCTCAAGGAAAACATCCTTGGCAGGTCCCCCACACATCCACGAAACATTCGGGTTTTCCCTCTTCTCAACAATCCAATGCCACAACATCCATGTCAGGGTCAATTTTTCCATCTACGACATCTTGCGATAATCAATCCACATCCAAAATATATCATCCTTCAACCAAATTTTATTTGTCCTCCAAAACAAGAAATTCACCCATCCAATCTACATACACTTTTTCTCCCAACTCCAAGCGGAGACATCATATCAAAACCCACAAGAGATACCTTCCCATGACACTTCAATGGGGTCATATCTGAGACATATTTTGACATTTAAGTCGAACATCTGTCATTAAAATTCCTCCTATTAAAGCCTTTAATCCATATGGTCCCAAGCCATCATGGTTCAATCCTAATTACAGTTGCAGACCTATCATCGTAACCCGTGTCACGACATCAAAATTGTAAGGCCCTTCAGTCAATCGTCCACAACCTTAAAGAGAAAGATGATTTCCTCATTCGGGAGAGTTCCTTCTCCATCTACCTTGAATCCAATCCATATCCCATCTATCGGATCTCCAGGAATCCCTCCATCCACATCATCCCTTAATATCCATCCAAAGACATGTCATTCCTCCTAAGGAATCCCCTTAATTGTTCATCAATGCCACTTATCTTACTAAGCACACTTGTGGTCTCGATCATTTACCCCATCCAAATCTAAAACAATCTCATCTAAGATCTTTTGACATCCTTTACCTCCTTCACATTTAACTCATTGGGAAACAACCTTCCCTCGCCCTTGAGCATCTCATCTGTACAACCCCTTTGTTACTAGGGGAATTTTCTCTTTGACATTGTTTTATCTACCCCCTTCACATCCATCCAATCTAAATTAATTATATTTAGATCCTCATCTCATTCTAATTCCTCCTTCGAGGCCATATTTGTTCTTTTATGTTTATGCTCCTTTTGGGAGTATCATCTTGTTTTATCCAAGCCCTCCTTTGAGGCCATGTTTGTCTCTCCATTAAGGGACCCCTTTTTCTCCAAGTCCACCTTTGTGGCTATATTTTTGTCTCTTCCGGGGTACCATATGTTTTAAATTTCACCATTATGGCTATATGTGTGTCCTTTTAGGACACCGTTTATTTCATCAAGCCATCCTTTGAGGCCATGATTGTCCTTCTATGTTTATGTCTCTCTTAGGGCATCATTTATTTTCATCTAAATCACCCATTGTGGTCATATGTTTGTAAAAGATGATTGTAAAATGATTAAAACTAGGGTGATACACAAAATTTGTATGAGGACTTTGATTGAGTATATGCACAACTGATTTAGGAAGGATTCTTGATGCATGAACCAATAGTTTTTCTGTAGAATGTCTAAGGGAAAAACACTTGATTGTACTGAGGGAGAATCACAACAGTACTAATAAGTTAACATGCACATTAAAATTAAGCAAAAAAGACTAAATTTGCAGCAGGGTAAGGTGATTGATCAGGGAATTTGCATTCACAAGACTAATATAAACATACACAAGACTATAAAATAACTTGGAAAGGCATGGAAATACTTCACACTCAGAGGGAAAAACTGGAAAAATTTGCTTCAGTACTCATATATCCAAAAGTCCTCCAATTCCCTTTTGTGCTTTGCAAAGGCACACAATATATAGCAAAAATAAAGTTCACCCTCTCCTAAAAATAGCCTAAGGCTTGTACTCACCCATGCATCTTATTTTTATCCTTTATTTAATAATAGATAAAGGAAAAAAATAGAGCATGTAATTACAAATAGGCATTATTAGCCTTACTTTATTATAAGTCAAACTGAAGTTGACTGTTCTATTTTTAAGAAAAGAAGGATGAATAATTTGCTAAAAATAAGGTTGCTTGCTAGGCAAGTCTCTTTCCATGAACATGCAACTCTATCATCTTCTCTATTATGTCCTGTTGTGAAGGCATGCAAAATACAACTCCCTGTATGTGAGCAAAATAATTACAATACTTAGCAATATTTGTAAAAATAATTCCTCCTGTGGGGACCACCTGCTATGTGCACATGTTTTGATATTGACATCTCCTTTTGAAAAATGGTCACATGAGTGACACTCTGCAAATCACCCTAGCTCTTTGAAGTGGGGACCACATGTGGTTGAACTTTTGTCTTCATTGGGCTTGGTCACTTTTGTGGACTTAGCATATACTATGTTTTAAAATCATGAGGGGCAACACCCCACCATGCTCGACCATCTTTGATTATGTCAGCCTTGGCATATTATAATATTCACCTTTTCGGTGATCATGATATATGATTTAGTCGCCCCTTTAAAATTATTTGAAGCATGCACTTGGGTTTAGACTTTGAAAATCATTTGCAATGATTAATTCAGTGGACATGTGGGCTTTCCCCTTCCACGGTGACTCACCCCTTGGTGACTTGGTCGGTGGCATCAAATCTGGTTAGGTTAACTTAACTATTACCCTTGTGGTTTATTTTGAAATTTCATGCCTTGTTCTTTGTCGTTGATCTTTGTACCCTGTCTGATCGTAGACCGTTGATTTATGACCTGTGGTTAGGGTTTTGGCCACATTTAATGTGGGTGGTGGCATCCTTGACCATGGTTAGCATTGGTTGTTGTGATGATTTGAGGACGTTGATCTTGTGTCCTTGGTTTTGATGCCATCGATCTCTGACTATGGTTGAGTTTGAGTTAACCCACTTCTTGGGTTGGGTGGTAAAGGGAACTTGACCCTAAAGCACATTCATTTGGATTTTTTTTGTATGGGTGAAGCCCTTGGAAAAATTTCTCCGATGCCATTATTCTATTCTTTCGAGCTTGACTTTCACTATATTTGGAGCTCCTTCTCTGTAAAAGACTCTCTATCATATCGGGTTTCACGGTTTCTGTGCAGTGGTCGTGCTTTGGTCATTTTCAAGTTTTCCTATAAATCCATTTTTTTCACCATGGTTGTTACTTTGAGCTCGGTCTGTTCTATTTGGTATTTTGTGGTGAAAGCCTATGAGATCCGAGTTTTCTTTGTGAGTTGAAAATTTGATATCTCTACCATTTCTTTCTTTTGATCTGGAATCTGAGATAGCTCTGAGAAATGGTTTCTTACAATGGCCTCCATGGTGAGTTTTTTGAAGCTCGATTCTTCTCTGTTTGAGATCTCCTCGGTCTATTGGCCACCATAGTCATTTATAGGTGAGATAATCTCTCTTGCATATGTACACTTTTGTTTTCTTTTCTTCTTCAAATGTATCACTAAACTCTTGGAAATATTTGTGGGTTCTGTGATTTGTTTCTCCTGATTGACTCCCAAGTTTGAAACTTCACATGGGCATGTGGACCTCTTGCTTCATCATCCAGTTTCTTGAAATTTCTAACCATTTGATTATCTACGGTGAGTGTGTTCTTTGGCCCAATCTACATTATGAATTATAGATCTGTATTTTTTCTAGGTATATGTAGATATGTGACCTTGAGAATTTTTTTCAACTCTGTGTGGAAAATACATGTAAAATCTTGAAGTACTGGTTTCATCATGTACTATAATTGTATTTCCCCAATTTTTTCTTATATCTGTCATGTTCGGCCATTGCTAAAATGAACTTCAAAAAGAGTCTGTGATTATGTGTTTGTGTTATGAAACTCTGATTTACTTTGTACTTTCCTTTGTTTTACTATGGTGGACATAGAGTATTTTCTTCTTTCTGGATATTCATACTTCAGCCTCTTCTCTGTATGAGTTCTTTGTGCTTTAACTTTAGGAAAACTGTTATCTCATCATTTGTTGAGAATATTGTAGAAGATGGTTATGATTTTCTACAAATATAGTTTTATACATTACTTCAGTCCATTCTAAATCTTTGGCTCATTTTTTTATTCTAGAGAATCCATTTGTTACAATTCATTGTTTCAGGATCAACTTGATTCTTTGAAATCCTGTAGCACCCTTTGAGAATACTTGCTTTAATCCTTTTCAAACTGAGATCACTTGAACATTGAATTTCTCCATGAGATGAGTGTTTGAAATGCAATTGTTTTATGAAAATCACATCTATTGAATGCTTGATTGTAACAATATTCTTGACTTTCTAAAAATAATGTATATTGTTTTCTGAAACTATGCATAACATATTATTTCTGGAACTCTGTTTACAACTCCTACATGTTTGGACAATTCAAGTTTTGTCAAAATGTAGTTCCATTTTCTTTTGTGCTTCAATGTTATACTTGAGCTTCACTTGTAGCAACTAGCTTTAATTTTTATCTTTCCCGCAACAACTAAAATTTATTCAATTTGATATTTACTAAAAATTTATTTTCAAGCTTTTTTGAAATCTAAAAAATTTATCTTTCCCGTAGAAATTGAAAATTTATCTTCCCATAGCAACTGAAAATTTATCTACCCGTAGTAACTGAAAATTTATAGTGTTGATTTTTATGGCGAAGCCCTGTCAAAATTTTTTTTTTCAAAACTTGTCTTCATTCCTTTCAACTGTGACCTTCTCTTTTAGCCAAACATCAGCTTTCAAATTCTACTTTTCCTTCTATTGCAAACTGAAACATGTGCTTCTATTGCTAGTCTCTTCTACACTGTAACTTCTTCCATTTTAGAACAATTTATTGGAACTTTGAGTTACATTCTTCCTTTTATTTCATGAACTTATGACTTGTCTATTTTTCTCTTTGGCTTGCAACTATACTTACACACACTTAGAAAATAGTTAGAAAATAATTAGGCTTTTTGGCCTCTCTTATGTCCATGTTTTTTCTTTTTTTTCTCTTTCTTCTTTCTGAGTGAATAAAGCATGCATGTAGTTTTCTTTAAGTAGAATACATCTCCTGTTAGGAGAAGATTCATATGCACGAAGTAGGATAGTGTAGGAATATGAATTGATCCCTGAGCTCATAACTGATAGTTAATTTTTTCTTCTTTTTAGGAACAATGGCTTCTACAATGAAGATGAAAAAAAGGTGGAGATGAAGATGCTTCAATCAAGAACAAAACCCCAAGGCAATGATGGGTTCACTCATACTCCTTTGCTTTCTCTTTCATGCATGTGTACCTTTCTTTTCAGTAGCTGTACTTTACTTTTCAGTTACATCCCACGGCTTGTGTGGGAAACATTTGACTCTCCTTGTGAATAAAACATTGAATTCTGAAAATGAGTTGTGTATTTCCTTGTGCATTCTAGCTTTTCTATATGGATTGTATAATGAACTAAACAACTCAGTAACATAATTGAATGTCTTAATCATGAAGGAAAGAACATTGATGAGAACTTGTAACATTCAGTAATGAACTCTGATTTTCTGTAATCTACATTTTTGTTTGCTGCTTCAAAACTCAACACTTCACCTAATTTGTAATTTGTCATCTTCATCAAGACAACACAGTTTTCCTTCGGGGCTTTGTGTTCTTTTGTTGAAGATGACATGAAATTGCAGACTATGTGATCTGTTTTGTTTTGAAACAACACACATAACTACATATTTCACTTAATCATTAATTAATTCAGCAATAACTAATAACATCAAAACTTCCTTAGCTTAGGTATACTTCACCCAAGACTTTTCATCATAACGATGAAAGTTTTGAGTTGCCCATTTTTGCACAAGTGCAAAAATTGTCAACATTTCTGCGATCCTATGGGGAAAGCTTCCTGCTAGCTTAAAGACTAGTGCCTTGCTCTTGTCCATTGGGCATGGAGTCTAAGCATGTAACCAAAATTTTCCTTTTCCAAAGGTCCAACCCTTCCAAAACAAACTAAAGCTAGGAAAGGATCTGGTAAATAGATCACGTGCATGAATGCACTTATTGAATTGAAAAACATTGCAATGTGTAGGAACTACACTTATTGAAGGGAAATCCTACTCTAACAATCACTATAAGATTTTCAATAATAATGTTTGAGAAACATACCATTCACAGAATGGGAAGTTCCTCTCCATTCAGCTTCAAAGCTAAAAAAGCATGTTCTTTGCAAGTTGAAATCATGTAAGGACCACTCCAAAGTGTATCAAACTTTGAGTGTCTTCCTAGCTTTGCACAATCAACATCCCACTTTAACACAATATCTCCTTCATTGAAGACTCTAAATTTGGCTTTCTTGTCAAAAGTCTTCTTCATTTGTTTCTGATTCTTCTCCATATTCAAATGGGCTTTATCTCTTAGCTCTTGTAATTCCATTAACTCTACATAACAAACTTGTAATGGTTCATTCTCAAGCAACTCCATTTGATGCAACAAATCTAATGCAGGTAACTCAACTGAAATAGGCATTCTTACTTCTTTTCCATACACAAGTTTGTATGGTGAATTGCCAACTGATCTTTTAGGAGTCACTCTATCAGCCCAAAGTGTTGAATTCAACATCAGATGCCAAGCTCTTTGATTATCCTTGAGCATTCTTCTGATGATCCTTAACAGATTCTTGTTAGTACTCTCAGCTAAGCCATTACCTTGTGGGTAATAATTAGATGAAGAACTTAGATATATTCCATGTTTGACAGCCCAATCTATTATCTTTGCACCAAGGAATGCTAAAGCATTATCTGATATGATAGTTGTTGGAACACCAAATCTGCAGACTATTCCTTCATAAAAGGATAGTATCAAGCTTCATTAGCATCCTTCAAGGCTATTGCTTTAGTCCATCATGTAAAATAATCATAGTAGTTAAGATCCACTTGTGTCCTTGTGATGATGGTGGGTTTATCATGCCAATAAAGTCAAGACCCCACTACATAAAAGGTTGATCAACTGAAATAGGCTACAAGGGCAAGTGAAGCTAAACATTCTTTTCCAACAAAGAAAGCACATTTTTTACACTTTCTAATCCATTCAAAATAGTCTTTGAATATGTTAGGCCAATAGTAACCAACTTTCATAATTTTTAAGGTTGTAGTACGTGCTGAGAAGTGACCTCCTAGGGTCCTTCATGGAATTCTAATAGTATTTTCTAAACTTTATCATAATCAACACACCGCAGCAAGATTCCATTTATATCTTTTTGAATAACACATTATCAATGAAGATATAAGGTACAACTTGTAATCTGAAATACCTTCATTTATTTTTGTCCATACCTTCCGGATAGGTGCCCTGTTGTAGATAATTAACCAAATCAGTCATCCATCTTGATTCTTGAATCTCATGAGTGAGCTCAGTTGTTGATTTTCTGGTTGAACCATAATTTTTGATTGTTGATACGTAATTTCAACATGTTGTTTTGAATCATCTGGTTCTGTAGCTTGTTGTTTTTCCATATCAGCAATTAGATGCTCACATAAACCTTTCCCTCGAACTATCTTAGCAACCCGAATATCAACATCATATTCCATGACCTTTGTTATCCAGTTTGCTCTTTTCTCATTCAATTCCTTATTTAGTAAGAATGCTTTCACACTTGGATGAGAAACAAGAACGTGGATTTTATTGTTAAGCATATACTTGAAATTATTTAGTCCTCTGACTACTGAAAGTACTTATTTTTCAAGAAATGTGTACCTTGTTTCATAATCATGTAACTCTGTCCAAAGAAAGCAATAGTTACTCAATATTTTCATCATTGACTTGAGTTAATATAGCTGAGATTGTTTCAGCTCCTGCAAGTGCATACATTGTAAAATCTTTATCAAAATTTAGATTTGCAAGAGTAGGAGCCTAAGAGATAGCTACTTTGATTGCTTCAAATCCTTCTCTTCCTTCACTGGTCCAAGAGAAAGTTTTCTCTTTTTTAGCATAGTTGTGAGTGGTTTAACCAATGCTACAAAATCTAGAACAAATCTCCTAACAAAGTTGATTTTTCCAAGAAAACTTTGTAATGCCTTCTTATGATGAGGCAATGATAGTTGTGATATGGCTTTGATCCTGAAAGGATCAATTGCTAAACCCTACTTAGAAACAATATGACCAAGTAGCTTGCCTTGATGTATTGAAAAGATAGACTTCAATGGATTCAAAGATATTCCAAATTGCCTACACAACTGAAAAGTCTACCTTAAGTGCTTTAGATGTTCTTCTAATCTTTTGAAAATACAGTAACATCATCTAAATAAACTAGGATGCATTTATTTAATAAGCTATGAAAATCCATGTCCATTGCATGTTGAAATGTTGCACCGATTTTGAAAGACCAAAAGGCATCCTTTTGTAAGCATAAGTACCCCACTTGGTGGTAAAAGTTGTTTTGTATCTATCTTCTTCTCGAACTAAAATCTGATTATATCCACTATAACCATCTAGAAGAGATAGTCTATCTGAACCTGAGACTATTCTTAAAATCTGATCCATATTTGGGAGTGGGTAATGATCTTTTAATGAAGCCTTATTAAGATCTCTGAAATCTACACATAGTCTGATTTCACCATTCTTCTTCCTAACAGAACAAGATTGGCTACCCAACTTGAATGCTTAACTGGAAAGATAATACCTTGATTCAATCAACTTAGATAATTCTTTCCTCATCAGAGGCTCTATTTTGGGATTCACAGGCCTCTGTTTCTACCTAACAGGTTTAGAATTTGGCTGCAACTCAATTGTATGTTGTGCTAGACTGGGATCAAATCCTTTCAGATCTTGGTATTTCCAAGCAAAAACATCTTTAAACTCTTTGCAAAGATTAATAAATGACTACTTTTTCAGTTAAGGAACATACCTTCCCAAGAAATAACTTTTTCCTTCATCAACCAAGATCTCTTCGTAATTGTCAGCATGAGTTGACATTTTAGTCTTGACCTTTCTTAACTGATCATCAGTGTTGAAGATGTCTTCTAATGTGACTAGACCATGAGGTAGTTTATTTGTCTTCAACTAAACAATCTGGTCACCATATAAGTGTTGTAATTTATCCTAATTAAATGTAGAAAACTCAGCTTCTTGTTGTAAAAACCTACAGATTTGATCATCACTTTCAAAAACTTGCCAATTTGAATCATTATCAAGTACAGGGGCCTGACAATTAACTTTATATGAGGCTAGATTTTCATATTTTCAATCTGTTCCAACACTTCAAAACTAGCCCCAACTGCTTGCAAGTCTGTCTGCATGCTTGTTTTCAGCTCTAGGAATAGACTAAATATTAATAACATCAAAATCTTCCATTAAGTCTGAAACTCTATGTCTGTAAGACTTCATTAATGGATTCTTACAAACATTGAAATTTTTTACTTGATTAATAACCAACTCAGAGTCACCAAAAATCATAGAATGTTGATACCTTTCTTTCTGGCCCAAAGTAAGCCATGAATTAAAGCTTTGTATTCAGCTACATTACAAGTACATGAAAATTAGAGATTCAAAGCTGAGAAATACCTCTCATTTGTTGGGGAAGTGAGCATCGACCTACTCCCTATCCCTTCTTGTTCTTAGCTCCATCAAAATGAAGCTTCCAAATCCCTTCTTGAATCTTCTATTTTGGACAACAAGGGAAGTGTGTGTTTCTCTTCTTCATGCATACAATACACACCAAACAGGTGTTCTTCAACTTCCTTAAAAGGATCATGAGCATGTTCTTCCACTATTTTTCATCCATAAACATGTTAGAAACACCATCCAATGCTAAAACATGAGCTACCTCATCAAAATCAGACTGATCTAAGGTTGAATAATTAGCCACTATGTTTTGAAGAGTGAGGCTCAATGTGAAATCTAGCCAATGGCTCTGAATTGATAGTAACTTTAGTACCATAATGAGTAGTGAAAAATAAGGACCAATCTGAAGAGAGATAACCTCCTATTTTTGCTGTGAAATCTCTAGATAAGCATAAAGCAAAGTATGGAGGTAAGTCTACAACAGTAACATCTTGTAGAATAGAAACATTTGGGCAAGCATGTAACGTCACTTCTAAATTTTTTATTATACCAACCATATTAGTTGTAGTTCCATCAAGCTGTAAGATGCTCTCCTTTATAGGCTCATACTACAAAACCCAATTTTTCTACAATCACTTTTGGCATAATTGTACTACTTGCACCACTGTCCACCATGCAATTATGAACTAGATTTTCACCATAATCAATGATAAATAAAATGGTGGTGGTTTCTTGATGTCATGAGCATTCAGAACTTTCTGAACCATCCATTTAACTTCTTTAATGTGGTCTTGCTCAAACGTTCCAAGGACCATGTCTATCTTCTGAACTTCCTTTTCTGTTGTATTTGAAGAAATCTATGAAACTTAGCTAGTTCATGAGAAAGTAAATCTTGTTGTCCAGGAATACTTAGAGCATCCCACATTGAGATATTAACATTATGATTTTTCATTACATCAACAATGTTAAAAGAAGCAATTATTTTAGAGACAGAATCAACTGTCTTAGAGTAGGCCTTAGCAAAAACTGATTCTTCTTCAAATTGCCTTGGATATCTGAGGTATAAATAGTCTTCTTGATCAGGCTATAGTTGTAGTATTTTTGATGGCCTTTATCAACTGGAACACTTGCTGGTTTTTTTGAGAACAACAGGGTTGCTAGTTGACTTTGGAGCTATAGATGTTGTCTTATCAGTGAAAGTAGGCAGGATAGGCCTATTTTGTTTTTTTGATTTTCAGCAGCCTTCCCTTGAGCCCTAGTAGTGACTTCGTAATGAAATCCTCCTCATTAAAACTTGACTAAATTTTGTTCAGGTGCTTTCTAACATGAGTTTCTTGCTGCCCACCCTCCATTTGAGGCATGAACAATGTTTCAGATTGAGGTTGTGCAACAAGATTCAGATTCAGAAAAGCATTTGGGCAAGTTGCAGGCTGAATGAGGTTGATTGCAAGGTTGACACCACTCTTCTATAGCCATATTAACTTGGGACTAAAGTGTTAGATGAACTAGGAGCCTTTGGGTCAAACTGCCTTTCTTGGTAAGGTTGCCTATAATTTTGATTCTATTGGTAGGGCTGCCTGTTTTGTTGATTCTGTTGATAGGGCTGATAAGGAGCCTGATAGGGTCTACTAGGTAATGTAATTTTGTTCTCAATCAAAGTCAATTTATTTCCCATAGTCTGTAAAGATTTAAATACATCATCTGATGGAGCTACAAAATAGGCTCTATGATAGTAATAGGTTGAGGAATAGGTGCTAAATCTACCAAAATGGCATTGATGGCCTTGGTGCTAATTTTCCAGCTTGAATAAGACTATTTTCAGCTCGATAGCAATATCATAAGCATCCGGAAGTGTCTCTCCACCCATTGACTAAATCATAGTTGAGATATCACTATTTAATGCTCTAAGATAATAAAGGAAAGCATGATCAACTTGAGGCTTGACACTTGCTGAATTCTCTCCCAAGTTCTGGAAAAATGGATATTGAAGCTAGACATAAATTCATTGGGAGCTCTTTTAATAGTAGACAATTGTTCAATGAGAGACAAATGATCTGAATTATCCTAGAACTATTTCAAAAAATTTTCACCTAAGTTATCCCAAGTTCTTATGCTTCCAATTTCTAGGTTTCTATACCATTGCAAGGCCTGCCCTTTAAAAGATGTAGCTAAAAGTCTTAAAGCTACGTCTTCATGAGTGATATTATGGACTGCACATAGGGCTACAACATCTTTAATATGTTCAGCTGTGTAACCTGATTTTCACCCATGAATGATGGCAAAATTTTCATGGCAAGCATTAGGAATGTCATGGTAAACTAGGATTACTAATGGACTGCCATTAGTAAAGGTCACAAAATTCCTTGGTGGTTGGATAGCCATTTGAAAAATTGGGATATTAATTGAGAAATTGATACGTGGTGAAGGAATATTAGGAGGAGGGTTACCAAAACCAGGTCTATTATAAGGTAAAGTATTACCAACTCTTCTCCTTCTAGAAGAATTCAAAGGTAAAGAAACAAACTCAAAGGAATTCCTCTTACCGATGATCTTGTAGTCACTTTAGGCATGGAACATGCTGCAATACTAGTCTGAAATCAGCTCTTAAAATGGAGTCGCCAAAAGATCCTAGAATCTTTAGAATAAATTTGTTGCAACTTGCTCCCAAAAGTAACTTTTAATTTGTTGTAATCTATCTATAGATCTACTATAGAAATTGTAATTCGCATGTAGATCTAATTCTTGTCCCCACCGGGTGTGCCAAAAATTATCTCTCGAAAGTGCACCTTGTAGAGAGATGGTTGCTAGAGTTTTCTAAGCTTGCACAATGATCTCTCTCTTTCGTAGATACAATGGAAACACCTCAGTCTGATGGGTATACCTATTTTGAGGTGAGTCTCCGGTATCAGGCCGGTTCCTTATTGGTGTATCCTAAACTGATTTCTAGGGAGTTTGAGAGTAAAAGATGACTATAAAATGATTAAAACTAAGGTGATACACCAAATTTGTATGAGGGATTTGACTGAGTATATGCACAACTGATTTGGGAAGGATTCTTGATGCACGAACCAATAGTTTTTCTACAGAATGTCTAAGGGAAAAACACTTGATTGTACTGAGGGAGAATCACAATAGTACTAATAAGTTAACATGCACATTAAAATTAAGTAGAAAGACTGAATTTTTAGCAGGGTAAAGGTGATTGATCAAGGAATTTGCATTCACAAGATTAATATAAAAATACACAAGACTGCAAAATAACTTGGAAAGGCATGAAATACTTCACACTCAGAGGGAAAAACTAGAAAAATTTTCTTCAATACTCATATATCCAAAAAGTCCTCCAAAGTTCTTTCTCTCTTTGTGCTTTGCAAAAGGCACACAATATATAGCAAAAATAAAGTTCACCCTCTCCCTAAAAATAGCCTAAGGCTTGTACTCACCCATGCATCTTATTTTTATCCTTTATTTAATAATAGATAAAGGAAAAAATAGAGCATGCAATTACAAATAGGCATTATTAGCCTTACTTACATTACAGTCAAACTGAAGTTGATTGTTCTATTTTTAAGAAAAGAAGGATGAATAATTTGCTAAAAATAAGGTTGCTTGCTAGGCAAAGTCTCTTTCCATGAACATGCAACTCTGTCTTCTTCTCTATTATGTCCTGTTGTGAAGGCATGCAAAATACAACTCCATGTATGTGAGCAAAATAATTACAATACTTAGCAATATTTACAAAAATAATTCCTCCTGTGGGGACCACTGCTATGTGCACATGTTCTGATATTGACATCTCCTTTTGAAAAATAGTCACATGAGTGACACTCTGCAAATCACCCTAGCTCTTTGAAGTGGGGACCACCTGTGGTTGAACTTTTGTCTTCATTGGGCTTGGTCACTTTTTGTGGACTTAGCATATACTATGTTTTAAAATCATGAGGGGCAACACCCCACCATGCTCGACCATATTTGATTATGTCGGCCTTGGCATATTATAATATTCACCTTTTCGTGATCATGATATATGATTTAGTCACCCCTTTAAAATTATTTGAAGCATGCACTTGGGTTTAGACTTTGAAAATCATTTGCAATGATTAATTTGGTGGACACGTGGGTTGTCCCCTTCCATGGTGACTCACCCCTTGGTGACTTGGTCGGTGGCATCAACTCTGGTCAGGTTAACTATAACCCTTGTGGTTTATTTTGAAATTTCATGCCTTGTTCTTTGTCGTTGATCTTTGTACCATGTCTGATCGTAGACCGTCATTTATGACCTGTGGTTAGGGTTTTGGCTGGCATTTAATGTGGGTGGTGGCATCTAGACCATGGTTAGCATTGGTTGCAATGATTTGAGGATGTTGATCTTGTGTCCTTGGTGTTTTGATGCCATCGATATCTCTTAATGTGGTTGAGTTTGAGTTAACCCACTTCTTGGGTTTGGGCGGTAAAGGGAACTTGACCCTAAAGCACATTCATTTGGATTTTTGTTGTATGGGTGAAGCCCTGGAAAAATTTTCCTCGATGCCATTATTCTTTTTTTATCAAGCTTGAATTTCACTGTATTTTGGAGCTCCTTCTCTACAAAAGACTCTCTGTCATATCGGGTTTCACGGTTTCTTGCATGTAGTGGTCGTGCTTTTTGGTCATTTTCAAGCTTTTCCTATAAATCTATTTTCTTTCCACCATGGTTGTTACTTCAAGCTCGGTCTGTTCTATTTTTGGTATTTTGTGGTGAAGCCTACGAGATCCAAGTTTGCTTTGTGAGTTGAAAATTTGATATCTCTGCCATTTCTTTCTTTTGATCTAGAATCTGAGATAGCTCTGAGAAATGGTTTCTTGCAATGGCCTCCATGGTGAGTTTTCAGCTCGATTCTTCTCTATTCTTTGAGATCTCCTCGGTCTATTGGCCACCATAGTCATTTATAGGTGAGATAATCTCTCTTGCATATGTACACTTCTATTTTCTTTTCTTCTTCAAATGTATCACTGAACTCTTGGAAATATTTGTGGGTTATGTGATTTGTTTCTCTAATTGACTCCCAGTTCAAAACTTCACGTGGGCTGTGGACCTCTCGCTTCATCATCCGGTTGCTTAAAATTCTGAACCATTTGATTATCTATGGTGAGTGTGTTCTTCAGCCCAATCTGCATTATGAATTATAGATTTGTATTTTCTGAGTTCTGGTATATAGATATGTGACCTTGAGAAATTTTCAACTCTGTGTGGAAAATACCTGTAAAAGCTCAATTATTGGTTTCATCATGTACTATAATTATATTTCCTAGTTTTCTTGTATCTTTCATGTTCGGCCATTGCTAAAATGAACTTTGAAAAGAGTCTGTGATTATGTGTTTATTGTTATGAAACTCTGATTTACTTTGTACCTTCCTTTGTTTTACTATGGTGGACATAGAGTATTTTCTTCTTTCTAGATATTCATACTTCAACCTCTTCTCTATGAGTTCTTTGTGCTTTAACTTTAGACAATTGTTATCTCATCATTTGTTGAGAATATTGTAGAAGATGGTTATGATTTTCTATAAATATAGTTTTGTACATTACTTCAGGTCCATTCTGAAATCTTTGGCTCATTTTTGTATTCTGGAGAATCCATTTGTTACAATTCATTGTTTCAGGATCAACTTGATTCTTTGAAATCCTGTAGCACCCTTTGAGAATACTTGCTTTAATCCTTTTCAAACTGAGATCACTTGAACATTGAATTTCTCCATGAGATGAGTGTTTGAAATGTAATTGTTTTATGAAAATCACATCTATTGAATGCTTGACTATAACAATATTCTTGACTTTCTAAAATAATGTATTATTTTCTGAAACTATGCATAACATATTATTTCTGGAACTTTGTTTACAACTCCTACACATTTGGACAATTCAAGTTTTGTCAAAAAATGTAGTTCCATTTTATTTTGTGCTTCAATGTTGTACTTGAGCTTCACCTGTAGCAACTAGCTTTAATTTTTATCTTTCCCATAGCAACTAGCTTTGAAATTGATTTTTCCCATGTAGAACTAAAATTTATCTACTTGTATTTGCAAAAATTTATCTTCCCGTAGCAACTGAAAATTTATCTACCCATAGCAACTAAAATTTATAGTGTTGATTTTTATGGTGAAGCCTTCAAATTTTTTTTAGAAACTTGTCTTCATTCCTTTCAACTGTGACCTTCTCTTTTAGCCAAACATCAGCTTTCAAATTCTACTTTTTCCTTCATTGCAAACTGAAGCATGTGCTTCTATTGCTAGTCTTTCTTCTACACTATAACTTCTTCCATTTCAGAACAATTATTGAACTTTGAGTTACATTCTTCCTTTTATTGCATGCACTTATGACTTGTCTATTTTCTCTCTTTAGCTGTAACATGTACCTGCACACTTAGGAAAATAGTTAGAAAATAATTAGGCTTTTTGGCCTCTCTTATGTCCATGTTTTTTTTCTTTCTTTTCTCTTTCTTCTTCTTTCTGAGTGAATAAAGCATGCATGCATTTTTCTCTTTAAGTAGAATACATCTCCTGTTAGGAGAAGATTCATATGCACAAAGTAGGATAGTGTAGGAATATGAATTGATCCCTGAGCTCATAACTGACAGTTAATTCTTTTCTTCTTTTTTAGGTACAATGGCTTCTACAATGAAGATGAAGGAGAAACAAAAGGTGGAGATGAAGATGCTTCAATCAAGAATAGAAACCCCAAGGCAATGATGGGTTCACTCATACTCCTTTTCTTTCTCTTTCATGCATGTGTACCTTTCTTTTTAGTAGTTGTACTTTACTTTTTAGTTACATCCCACGGCTTGTGTGGGAAACATTTGACTCTCCTTGTGAATAAAACATTGAATTTTGAAAATGAGTTGTGTATTTCCTTGTGCATTCTAGCTTTTCTGTATGGATTGTATAATGAACTAAACAACTCAGTAACATAATTGAATGTCTTAATCATGAAGGAAAGAACATTGATGAGAACTTGTAACATTCAGTAATGAACTCGATTTTTGTAATCTACATTTTTGTTTGCTTTGCTTCAAAACTCAGCACTTCACCTAATTTGTAATTTTTCATCTTCATCAAGACAACACAGTTGTCCTTTGGGGCTTTGTGTTCTTTTGTTGAAGATGACATGAAATTACAGACTATGTGATCTGTTTTTCTTTTGAGACAACACACATAACTACAGATTTCACTTAATCATTAATTAATTCAGCAATAACTAATAACATCAAAACTTATTTAGCTTAGGTATACTGTATGTAAAAGGAAAAATCAAATTTATATATAAAAAAATAGAATAATCCCTCGAAGGATGGTTGTTCATACAAAAGAAAAAGAAAAAGAAAAAGAATAGTATACAAATCAAAATCCAAGAAAAATCAAAAGAAATAGACCGATCCTTGAAGGATGGCTATCATATTATTATTATCATGCATGTTATGTATAAAGTAGACCATACCCTTGAAGGATGGCTACTATGTTATTATGGCATCTGGAAGGTTTTCTGCATTGATCAACCTTCCTTTATCAACATTTTCTAGAAGCTTCTCACATTGATCACTTTATGCTATTTTTCTTTCCCTTTCCCAGAGTGGTCATAGACTTAAGGAACACCACATTTGGACATCCCTCTTCCCATGTACAAGTCACATCTTTGATCCCTTTATCATGTCAATATTATAATTATGAGCATTTTTCATCCATATCTCCTCGTGATCTTTTGGTATAACTAACTATCATTAGCTATGTATTAACACATTTGTTATTGGCTACAAGTGCAATGCCTTGAGTGGTACCCTTTCTTGTTTATCTCCAATCCAGTTTGAAACATAGTTTCCCTATACACCCTTGCTACTGACTATGTTCCATTCATCTCATCAAAATCATCTTTTATGAAAATCACATCCAATTTCACACTATGAATTTTATATTTATCCATCATCTCCATGAATGCGTTTTCAAATACACTCTTTGGTTTGTGAATTCTACTTGATCATCGTTGTAGTTTGCAAATCCTACTTTGGGGTCCTCCTCAAGGCAAGTTCATTATCCTATAGCTCCTTATCTCTCAATATGTTTGATATTGTCTTTGATCCATTGCTCCTCGCTCTCTATGTCCACTCATCACCATTTGTATCCACATCATCCTTCTCACCTTTACGTCCCCCCTTACACGACGCCAAATATCTTACCTATCCTTCCTCTTGAGTTTCTATTTTACTCTTCGCTTTCGGTTTGACAATCTTGCTTAACCATCCATATAGCCACAGAACCTTAGTTAAGGTATATCTTCTTCCTTGGATCCTCCCACTGTAGAAGCTTCTCCACCATTTCCTCTTTCAACAAAAAACAATCACTACCACAAACGTCTTTCCACTCTTCCTTTTCTACTTAACACTCTTGCATCATCACCACCACCACATGGGCATCCCGATTAAGGATTTCCCTTACACTCTCCATCTACACCGCATATATTCCTCAATCCATTCATGTCACACTCCTCTGTTTTCCTTTTTATCACCTCCTTTCATCTCTTGTTCCATTTTGGTATATTGTAGTCATTTTTACTCCTATCACAAAAGGAAGAAACCCCATGCGCGTCGACCTGTCACCCAGAAAAAAGCGAGCGCTCACCCGAGGCACACACAGTACAGAGTCTCTCTTTTATGTGAGTTTAGTGGGAAGAATCATCTATGATTATTGTAAGAGTATTTAGGAAGGTAAGACAAACAAGAACCATAGGGCTCAGAACGGCCTCCAGATCCTTGCAGTCACTCAGATCAAGGATTTTAACATAATCCAAAACATATATTATAACAAGAAAGAAATATACAAACATCCATTCTTAGCATGAAATGACAGAGAAATCATATGAGAGAAATATGCATTAAAACCATTTATATCCATGTCTATTTATAACAGGTAACCTCATTATATTCATTGGTTCATTATAGAGTGTCACAGAGAGCAGACCATAGTCATGTGTATCACTGGACGTATGTAACTAAGCTAAAAAAAGAAAATAACAACTTCCATGCTTAGTACATTCTTTCCCGAACCCAAAATATCCACTCGTAGCAATTTCTACAAAGCTCCGCTCACTTTCTAACCCGTTATTCCTTATGTATATCTCCCCATATGTCTATATGTCTCCATGTATCTCTATGAAGATGTATATGTGTATATCAGTATATCCTCTACTTCGTAGCCACTTGTATTTATAGCTTTCTCGGGTTGCCAAATCACCTTCCAGCACCCTTAAATCGGATGCCAAGTGTCGATTGTGGTCCTTCATGTGAGCATGCTCCTCCAATCCTGAGCTTTCCATTTTATCTCATGATGATCTTCTAAAAGATTCCATCCAGGGGCATGCTCTTTCACAGGGCTAGCCTATCGCTAGGCTAACATCTTATCTACATGCAACCGATCACACTTTTCACGTGTTCTACCATGGGCGCTCAAATTGGCTAAGTCCCGAACCTCCTTTCACGCATCGCGTGTCTTTATGTGCTTCCTTAAACATTTCTCTTACGTGATTTTACCTTGCACGTTGTTCTATAACTGGGATCCCACGTGCGTATGCGCCCTCATACTTGATCAATATTCCAGGGGCCCAACATATACACTTCTTAGTCTTTTCATCATTCTTATTCTTCTTCGGTTTGGTGATCCTACTTAACCATCTCCGTCATTTTGGGAAATCCTACTTAAGATTTTATCTTAAGAATGGTTGGCAACGTCTCGATCCTTCCATCTCCCATCATTTCTTCCTCATCTTCTCTCTCCGTCTCTCATCATACTCATCCATTCCAACAAACCCTTCCACACCTACATCTAATACAATGTTGTCTTTCTCTTTCCATATTGTCACTACCGGTTTGGTGATCTTACTTAAATCCTCCTGCGGCATGGCGATCTTACTTAAGAGTCCCTCTTAAGCATGATTTGTCATCCTGCACTCCCCCACTACCCCACATTCTCTCCATCTACATTTTCTCGACATTCCCCATCATCACATCCTCTCACCTCCTCTTTCATTCTCATAAACACCACTTCCTATTGGTCTCTTTTTCATCTCCATCATCCATCGCTGGGTAATCTTACTTAACCGTTGCTTCTCCATTCATTTCATGTCTTGTTTCTTCATTTTTCTCTCATTCATTCTCATCCACTGCATCCTCTCCTCACCTTCATATTCTTACACATTGTTATCCCTCCTTTCTTTACTCTTTCCACTCCTTCTTATAGAGTTTTCCCACATATCTACCCTCATACTTACACATCATTGTCATTGATCTTCTCCTAACATTCTTTCATCATCATCTTTTGTTTCCGCACTAGTAATTATTGATGGACTTCTCCTAAAAATCACTCATCCCCATTCTACACATCCTGAATCCTTTTCTTTGACCTCCTCCATTCTATCTTCATTCCTTCTTTCCTCTATGTCCTCTGATCATTATCGAAGGACTTCTCCTAACGTCCCTTCATTGGTGTTCCCCCTCCCGTTCTTCATTTACTTTCTGCCTTGTCTTATCTTTTGTCTCATATTTTCCTACTGATCATTATCGGTGGATTTCTCCTAACATCCATTCACTAGCATTGCCTCTCCTATCCCATCCTTTCTTTTTCCTCACCACCTCTCCATCTTCCATTCTTCCTTTCCAATTTCTTCACTGTCTTCATCATACACCTTCTCTCTATTTTCTCATCATTGGCATATCCTCATCTCATGCATCTCTTTTTCGTTTCCAATTGATGTCATTCCTTCCCTCAAGTTTCTCTTTACATTTCTTATGCTTCCCACTCTTTACCAAATATCTTCATTCTTGGTTCCTTCCGTCTACATAATTTTCTTTGTTTTCTTCTCCTCCTTTCTGATCTTTGTCTTATTTTACTTCCTCTACATCGTCCTTTTCCCCATTTTACCTCGCACTTCCTCCTTACTTCCCTATAAAAACCAGACTCTTGAAAGATTATCCCATTTCCTTTATCATCTCATCATCCACATGCATTTCCATGCAGTTAGTTCCATATTCTTTGCCTTGGATTTTCTCACTATGATCTGTTTCCTTCAACTTTCTTTACTCTATCATCTCTTTCGTTTTCCATTACCTCTTTGTTTTCCTCTGCTCCAATCTTCATCACATCTTTCATTTTAAATAACTCTCTCCCTTTTTCATGATTTCATCCTCTGCTTTGTTCTTTTCTTATCTTCTCTTTGTTTGTCCTTCTTCATTTCCCCCTTTCTCTATAATCCTTCTTTGTTATCTTCTTCCTCCCCTTTCACTCTTTATTTTCTCCTCCTTCGTCTCTGTCCCTCTATTCCATACCCCTATCACCTTCATATTCAATCTTTCTTTCTCTTCTCATAATCAACCAATCCTCCTGTCTATTCCCTTTTCTCTTTCTCAACATCCCTTACATTTAGCATTCACAATTAACGCCAATTTTTCTCTGTTTATGTATCGCCATCTATCCCTTTCATTACCTTTCTTGTTTTTCTCTTTACCACATTGACCTCTTCTCTTTTTTTTTAGAACCCTGTCACATCTTTTATCTTCATCGGTCCTCTCGTCAGGGACATCATCGTATCCATTTCTAATAATCTATTCCCATCTTATTTTGACATTTTTGTCTTGGAAGATACCATAACGGCCATCACCTATCTAATCTTGTTCTCTTCCTTGAATATTTGCTCGCTTTTATTTTGTCGCAAAAGTATCTCTATCACACTTACTCTTGAAGAAATGAGACTTTTTGTCTTCTTTGCCTTCTAATTTTCTAACACTTATGCATCTTTCCTATGAAACATGATTGTCATCATATTTATTACCCTTTTAGGGCATTTTATCTCACCTTTCTATCCTATTTTCTCATCTTTTCCTCTTTTATGATTATTCTAGCTATGTCTTATTGGGACACCCTTTCATCCTTGTACTTTTCAACGCATATAACGCATCTTGTGTCCTTCTCATGCCCTATGTTGGGGCATCATTTTCTTCATCCACGTCCCTTTTGTGGATGCATGATTTTTCACACAATTCCTCGTAAAAAAAGGATTGCGCACATCTTTCACATTAATTTACACATATTTTGATGTTTTCCTATGACTCGTTGGTCATCTTAGTTTACATCCATACTTTGCAGCGGTGGTCTTCACCCACTCACCGGTTTGTAGAACATTATCACCGTCTCCGCTGAGACCGCAATTGTCCTATACCAATGTGATATTGAAGTCACCGCCATACCTTTTTATTGTTATTGCGATCCTTTTTCCTGGGGCATCTTGCCTTTGGTCATATCTTCACCCATCTTCGAGACACATCTTTCATCTCGACCCTTTTTGTTTTTGTCTCATGGCTTGCTATCGCAAACCACTCAACAAAAAGGGGCAAATGTAGACACCTATTTTTGGGTATAGCACCCCTCCAACATCTTACATGCACGCTAATTCCATTCTCGCATCTCTTTCTCTTAAATTAAATAAAATCCTATCTATTTTCACATTATTTGATTGATTATCAATGGGCTCCATATGGACCCATTTGATAATTCAATTTTTGGCATCATCCCCCATCTCTCACAAATTATTTAATTCATAATGCATATCTCCAACACCTTCTTTTTAAAAATGAAATCTTTATCTCACCCCCATTCAAATCATGTCCCCCACTTTGCCTAATAAGTCAAAATATGGGACCCACGTGATCACATCACATCCCTAACTCAGGTTACTTTACTACACCCTGGGTATTATCTAACCTGTAGTTTAGTCTCATATCTGAGCTATAAATATGGGGTTTTTCCCCCATATTTAGAGAGGAACATATTTCAAAAGGAGGAACATATTGCGAAAAGGAGGAGCATATATTTTAAAAGAGAGGAGAATATATTTTTAAAGAAAGGAGAGATTATTTTCAAAAGACCCTTGACGGAAGACTTAAAAATAAGGACCGAAGACCTGGAGAGACCTAGGCCTAGAGAAGAGAAGAAAGAGCTTAACTAAGTTCTGTCAGTTTGAAAGAGAAATCTCTGATAGTGTCTCTTATCTTGCCATCTTGATGCCCAGTTCATTTCCATAACACGACATAAGCTAAGTACTCTTGTTATTTTAGTTGCTTGTCATTTTTACTACTGTTCACGATCTATTATTATCTTGTCTGACACGGGGGTTGACATCCTCCAAGGGAGTTGAAATCTTCTTGGAACCACCACTTTGTCCGAGCAACCCCGCATATTGTGTTCTAATCTTATCTCGGTTTAGTTTTGCGTATCTAGTTTTTGGATATCATGCATCTGTTTTCTTTGCACCAGTATCATCCATCACCATCTCCAAGTACTAAGCCCTTGTATATTTGATGTGGTCTCATGTTTACTGATAACTCATGAGAGTTAAATTTTGGTGCATTGATCATATTTTCTTCAAGGTCTCCTTAACAACTTCATTAGGAAGGACATCTCCATCTCCTCCATAAACAATAGGCTACAAAAGGTTTCTCTTACCTTGGTTGAAAGACACAACCTAAAATAGCGAGGATAGATCAAATCCTCTTGAGGGTGCTATCCATTTCTCCACATCTGAGTGACAGAGGGCTAGTTAGATCCAATCCTTGGCTACAAAATGACTCACCATGATCTATCTGTCTCTAAGCTTCTTACCAAAACTTGTGATGCTGCTCAGAATTTGAGGGAGAATCAATTTGGGTACCAACAACAATCAAGAAGATTCATGTTTTGATTCACATAATTATTTTTACAAAGGAAAAAAAATTTCTTTTATACTATTGACTAATTAGCTTAAGACCAAGTTTTCTAAAAGAGGATCATCAATTATATGTCAAAAACTTTCTTAATTTGTTTGATTTATAAAAGACATTTTCCATTTCTCACAAGGTTATTTATTCATACTCAAGCTACTGAATCTTGTTTCCTACCTCCATTGCACAAGGTGACGAGTGCAAGCTCTAGTTGAGGGAAAGTACCATTTAGTTTCGAAACTATAACCTCCTTGTGCAAGGATCAAACATTTAACAACAATTAAGAGAAGATTACAAAGCACTTTGGAAGAAGTTAGAGGAAGAAGATCGAATTGGATTCATCTTTAAGATCTCATTAGTTATTAACCAAGATTTGATTGGGCTAGGAATCTATCCAAAATGATTAAAGGTTTCACTTAGGCTTCACTTGACGAGTTTGACATAAGTATACAAATTACGTTTTCAAAAGGGTGAGATAGATTGAATGGTTTCTAATCAGTCTCCTCCTACTTATTATGACCTTATTATCTTCCAAAATCTAATCATTGATTTCACCTTAAGATCATTTAAGAATTCACCATAAAAGGATAATGTTCATTAGTTTAGCTAGGGGTAGCAAGGTATATAATTTTTCTTTACAAAAGATAGTTTCCTCTTTGATCACTTAAGGACTCAAATGTTATCAAGTAGATCACACACACACACACACAGAGACACACACAAATTTTATAAGGCTCATCCAACCATTTTATTATGCTTAGAATTGCATTGTTACTATGTCCTAGAAGGGTTTACAACACAACATTTTATCTCAAGAGAAAATTTTACCATTACTCTCTTGTGAAAACTATACATGGTTACATCAATTCTTTCTAACATGATGCATAACCCAAAGGGGAAAAAAATTCTATGAAACTATGACTAGGGAATAAGAGAGTAACAACATTGATCCAATAATGCTATACTTGTTATCCCAATTTTTCCCCAGAAAAATTGACCAAACACGACCCTACATGTAGTGCTCAAGTTTCCCTTCGACACTTTTGATATTGATCATGACACTGCTGACTATATTATGGACATTATTGTGACTTTTGATTTAGCATGATGTTAGATGTTAGAGCATGGACTATTATTGACTTTGATTCATATATGATGCATGTGGATTATTAGAGACATTTATATGGATATTGACATGTTGTTGACATGGTTATATTTATGGATGTTGTTCGGACATGTGATATTTTGATATGTTGAGTAGACCTAGAAAATTGAATTAAATGTGATGATCATATAGTTGTTGATGAGATTGAAAATGATATTGTTGTTGCCTTGATGATGTTGTGATTTATATGTATGGATGATTTTGGAATTTTAATGTATATTTATTTTGAATGATTTAATGTGGCCATGAGGCCGAAGGAGGTATTTGTGTTTTGCAGGTAAAACATATCACAACAGACATCGGGGGATTAGAGACCAACCACATTGGAATTCTAGATGAATTCAACAAGGTCACCATGACAACTTGTATTGTTCGTGTGTGTGTGTGTTTGATTGTTGTTAGGGATTCCCATGGGGGATCACCTTTAAATGTGACCAAGGGTTATGTGTATTTATTTATTTGGTTCCTTTGTTTTGTATGTATGTGTTTTATAAGTGATGTGTTTCCCCTTTCTATTTAATTAAATGGTGGTAAATAATGTGGGTAATCATATTGTTAAAATTAATTAATCAAATTGGGTCATAAGAAAGTAATTATTAGAGTTGTTGGCTTAGAATTAAAGTGTTGTAAGTGATGTGTAAGAGATATGTAAGTTGATTTTGGAGTATGAAACACTCCACCTTCTTTGAAATTCAAATTTGTCCTTGGAGGCTGATTTTGGAGGCTTGTGGGACAAGTTAAACTTGTCCCATACCTCTTAAATTTGTATACCAACCTTACCTATGGTTGGAGAGTTTAAATCTAGCCTTCATTATGCATTTTTGTAAGTCAAGTTGTATGCTTTAATTGCACTTTCTTACATGCTTTCAATTTCAGTCCTTATGGGGTGTGGGCTTGATTTGAGTGTGTAAGTAAAACTATCATTTATTCACCTACTTATTTATTGTGACTTGAAGATTGAATTTGTCTTTGGTGTTGGAGCTGAGGATGTGTGAAGTGGCATCCTACATTGATCCACCTCATCTTCTTCTCTTCTCTCTTCTAAAAATTTGACTTCATTTGCTTGTTTTGGGGTTACACTCTTTTTTGGTTACTTGGACTTGCATTACTTCATTTTGGAGTGACTTCTTTTGGTTTAAAAGTTCTTGCTTTTGGATAAGAATGGATATGGTTACATACTTGTTGATTGTTGATCTCTTGGATTGTTTTACATTTGAGATCTTGTTGTTTTGAACTTGGAAAAAACTCCATCATGGAGAGGTAAGATCTTAGCTCTTGAAATGCTCTCCTTTCATTTTTATGCATATGTGAATGGTTGAATGTTTGAATGTGTTGTTTTATTGTTGGCTGGCTAGGTAGACTACCTAGGGATGGTGTAAGAGAATACTATGAGGTATTTTGGGGGAGGCATAAGTGTTTTTGGGAGGTATAAGTGTGGAGGGAGTTGGGATTTGGGTTCCACCTTACAAAGAAATAGCTTTTATTTCTTTACTCGTTATGGGGTGCCATAAGAGGTTGGGGAGGCATAAGGAAATGTGAGGAATAAGGGGTACTTGGGGGAGGCATAAGGGCATGTCAGGGATTTGAAATGATATATATATATATATATATATATATATATATATATATATTGGTGGTTTGTTCTCAAGTGGTGATACTCATTTCCCCTTTGGGAGGCATAAGCAGCATCCCCCATAGTTTCTTGCTCCTTTGGCTTGCATGATGAAGCCTGAGTGTTGTTTGTTGTCTTTATTTTGTGGTTGTAAACTGTAGTTTTGCTTTGGAATGTGTTTTAAATGTGAAATTTTCTTGTGTGTTGTGGAAGCCTTGTTGTTTCCATGTGTTGGAAAAAATTTCTTATTGCATTGTGGTTGGGGCTTGGGGGCCAATGAAGAAGGATGGCTTCTCCTTGTCATTGGATGTCTTGGTTGGGTGGAGAGTGTTTCCTTTCCCCTGTTCTCTATTGTGATCAAATTGAAATAAAGAAAATGGAGGATATTCATGTTGTTTTTTTGGAGCAGAGGAAAAGACAAGTTTGACAGTCCTTGTTGAGATTATTCTTATTGTAACCCTTTTCCCACTTTGAATTGGATGACCTTGTACATTATTTGTGATGGAAAGATGGTTTGTATTGGCTATGAAAGTTGTGATTCAAAATGTGAAAGATATATACTCTATCTTATGTTTTTCAATAAATGTGGAAGAAATTGTATTATGTATATTGTAATTGAGGAAGGAGAAAGAGTTTTGATAGTCCCTTGTGAGATTTCTATTTGTAAAACCATTTCCCACTTCAAGTGGATGACAATGTAATATGTTTTGTGCTAAAGAGTTACTATGTTTTGGAAATGAAATCCCATTTGAATGTGAAAGGACATACTCTGTAATTTTATTCTGTGAAAGGAAAAGAAATATTTGTATTTTGTCTTTTGAAATGGAATGGAAAAGAAAGTTGTAAAAGAATCATCCAAGTCAATAGAATTTATTTTGTTTTGTTAAAATGATATTGTCTTCATTGGAAATCTGTGTTTGCAATGCATTATGAAATCTTTGTTTGAAAAAAAAGGGAAGAAATACGTATGAGGGAATGTTATATCACTCTATTCTTTTGAAATGCATCCTTGTTCTCAAGCTTTGGTTGAAGGAAGATGAAATATGAAGTAAACTAGCATGGAATGAATTAATATTTTAAAGTTGGTAAATGTAAATGTATCAATTCGATTTAGAAGTTGTAGAGCTCTGTTAGATAATTTTCAAACTGGCAAATATTTATAAGAAAATATACGAAACGACTCGTAAACTATAGAAGACAAATGAAATGTCAAATTGAACCTAATATGATCAAAACAATCTCAATTAGACCTTAACACTTAAGAAATTATTATAGAATCTTTCAAATTGGGCAAAGGCAAAATTGCAGACATCTTGTTGTATAAAAACTGGTAATTTGGAATTGCAAATCAATCAAACAAATTAACCCTCACAATCCAACCTAAATTCCTCCAAGTGCAATCCTCCATGTTTGTTTGACATGTTGAGAAAGAAAGAATGTCGAAATTGAACAAAAATTTATAAGTTAAAAATACCAGTTCACATTTTAGAAGCCTGCAGAACATTTTCTCAAAATTGACCCTTCAAACTTTATCAAAATTAAAATTTTATGATTCTGTGCAAAGAGGACGTCGAGACCTTTCCAAAAAGTCCTCATTTGCCAAAAAAAGAGTTCCTAGTCAAAAGTTATGGCCTTTGAAGTTTTCACTTCATTTTGGCTTCAAAAAAAAAAAAAAATCTAACTGTCAAAATTAATTAATAAAATATTCTCGGGCGGACCCGTGGGCTAAATATTTCCTTTAGTGCTTTTTGTCCAAAAACACCAAAGGCATGAAGTTTCCCGCCGCTCCACTAACCCGCAAGCCTTCATTTTGTCTAAAAATAATCTATAAGTTTTAAAAAAAAAAATTGGAAAAAACTTCCCCCTTGACCCCCGCCTTTACCTTTTGAAAAGTACTTACGCAGCGGCATGGGCCCACAACCCTTAACTTAACCTTTCCAAATTATAGCAAAAAATCATAATTTTCTCCGCGGCCCCACATCCCCGCCCTTGCCTTAGAAAAGCACTTCCACGGGCACACGGACTCACGCTCTAAAACTTAACCTTTTAAATTTTTGGGAAAATTTCTAAAAGTTTCTCCGTCGGCCCACCTCCCCATGCAGCCAATGATTGGATGACACATGGCTTCACAAGAAAATGGCAGAGGAGCAATTGATTTCTCAACCTTAACGTTTTAAAATTCTTTTAGCGAAAATTTAAAAGTTTCTTCGCCACCCGCAACCAATGAGAGCCGACATGTGACATCATCCAACATCGGCAAAGGTGTGGGTTAATTTTAGCCTTTGCACTTTTTATCACAAAAGTATTAAATTCTTAAGTTTCCCGCAAGTCTGTTTTCACCGCACGAATCAAGGTTGGACATGTGGCGCCTTGGGCAATGGCGGAGGCACAAATCATTTTGATCACTTAACGTTTTTGGCAAAAGCTAAATGTCTTAAATTTTTCCTGGAGACACACCCTCCCTTTGGGTTGAAGTGTTTGGACACGTGTCCCCTTACGGACTCACATGCGCATGGAGGTAAATTGCGCCTTTGTCCCAAAAGGGAAAAAGCACTAAATGCCTTCCCCACTTTCTTTGGCCCACGCCTAGGAAAAGATTGCTTCCCCACTCACGTCGGTCCACATTTCTCTTCTGGGTGAAATTTCTCTCCGAAGCCTGCCGGTCTGAGTTAGGGAAAATTTTCCTCCCCAGGCCTGCAGGCCCGCTCTTGGGGAAAATTTTCATCCCAAAGGTCATCACGGCTCATATCTTGGAAAATATGAGTTAGGAGGACTTCTTTATATCACTAGAAAGGTGAGGAAATTTCCTATCTAATGGAAATGTTTTCAAGAATATTTAAGTGCATTAATTATGAGAAAAATCATATTGAATCCTTAAGTGAGTTTTGAGAGTGGGTTAGAGAGAATTTTACCCTTTTAATTTTAATGTTTAATCTAACCCTATGTTTAAGACCTTGTAAATTGTTTAAATCTTGTAGAATTAAATACCTTGGGTATTTAATTGTTTTGGCTCTTCTTACCCTCTGAGTTTAATTAAGAATTGTTTGGCTTAGTGTTAATCTAATTTTAAATAGTTAGATTATCACCTAAGGGAAATTTAACTGTGCTTGGGATAACTTTCTCTCTCTTAGTGTTTTGTAAGGTGATTTGATAATTGTTGTAGTGGACTCTGAAATTTTTGTTGTGAACTCTTAAAAAAAAATTATTCCATAATTTTTCTAACTAAACCTAGGTTGTTCTTGGGTCTCAAGTGGGAGTTTTTAACGGTGTGTACGTTGCACATGAAGAAATCTAAAAGTTGTTTTCATCGTATGAGCCCACATTTTAACTTTAAGTTGGTCCCTAAAACTTTAATTTCCATGAGGTTACGTATCATGTGATACCTAACTTTAATTTCAACAATCGGATCAAAATTGATTTGATCCATCGTTCTTCCTTCTTCGACACACCAAATAGACATAGAGCGAGTGGACTTGGCCAGTTATGGGTGGATTTGTAGGGGCATTGATGGTGGTAGTGAACTCCAAACCAGGTTTCTGCCTCTTTTATTCTCCTCTCTTTGTTGCATCTATAAAAGTAAGGGTGTGGCTCATTGTAAAGGGTTGGACATTTTTTTTTGCACCCTCCCTTCTTCCTTTGTCTACAAGTGAATTTTTGGAGTTTTCCAAACCTCCCATTCAAGTTGGAGTTTTGGAGTTTGTCTCTTAGCTCTTGTAATGTATTGTATCAACTCTAGAGAAATAATATATGTTTGTGGATGATTCTCAACCCTCTCATGTGTTCATTGTTGTCTTCTGATCTCTCATTGTAGTTTGGTTATTTGTGCATGGTGGTTGTATTGCATTTCCATGGTCTAGTGTTAAATTGTAAAACACGTGTTTAACATTCCTTTGGTGCATCACCATGTTAGCTTGGGTTTATTTTCTCACATCTTCTCGACCTGTCTCCCGAGAAAGATAGAGTAGGTTTTAGAGTAGGTCCTCTGCAATTTAATTGTGTGCACCTAAACCAAGGAGTAGGAATCGGCCTTCATCCAAAGAGCTCTCTCGATTTCAAAGTCCCACACTTTAAGAGATGCTCCATGTTATGCTATCACACTGAGAGTCTCAACCCATCGAGTTTCGAAATTCGGGGGTGCTCTTATTTTACACTAATAATACTATTCTTAGAATTCCTATAATACATTAAAACCACTCATAACAATGCGGTAATCCAATTTTATATTTTCCACGATAGCAAAACAAGCCAAGGTTTCAATAGTTAAGACAACATTACTCCACAACATATATACTAAGACATCGACCTATTCTAAAATTTCCACTTGATCTGTTTCAAGATTTTTACAACGTAAAAAACATTCGTACAAAAGAACTAACCAAAACTGATGCAATTTTCAACAAGTCTTTCCCTCGTCTACTCGCATGAAATACATTTGCAATAATTAATAACCTAAGTCACTTCGAGAAATGAGTAAGATAAGACTACACATAGCAACAATAAGCTATTATCTAACAATATCAAGAAAGGAAACATTCTATTCCAAGAATTGGATCAAAGCTCTAAATACTAACAACTCCTTAAGTTATAATAAAATTTCCACCATGCCAATCTAAGAAGAAAGTCTTATACTTCAGTTATGAACATTGTCTCAAAAGAAACGAAAGTTTAACCACCAAACAAGTAAAACCATAGGCCTAAAGAGTTAGAAATAAAATGTCGAGTGAAAAGAGAGTTTCGTTATACAAGTTAGCACTCTAAACATCCATCCAAGTTTTGTAACATTATGGATTTGCAAGCTTCCTCAATAAGTCTATAGTTTCGGTTTAAATAAAATGGATAACCCCTTTCCATCACAAGTTCCTTTTAATGCAACCCTTGTTACCATAATCAAACCACTCCTTTAAAAAACACATTTACATGAATCACCAATGCCATTAACTTAACCACAACTCCAATCATAAATCAACAACGCATCTAACTATATAAATACCCCAGATGTCCCTAATAACCTTAACAATTCTATCATAAGTCAACAAGATTTCAAAATACATACATCATCCAATTGTCAATAAAAATATTATCAATTTCCAACAAAATCAATGAGGTGCACAATTATAAATACCACCAAAAGTCATCATGTATTAGAATCAAGCCAAGGTAGTTCTGACAATGAAAGAGTACTATCAAAAATGCAAACATGTAACTTTAAATATTGGTGTCAAAAATTTCATTGTGATGGTCAGTTCAAGCATCATAAGGAACGGTCAATGTGCCCCTTAAGGAAAAACCTTAACGTCTTGGTCCTACTCGATGATCAACAAGCGATTAGTAGATGTCTATCATCATAATTAATTATATAGGAATAACAAAGGTGAAAAATAAGTAAGTAATCTGGGTGCCAACGCCACGATACTCCCTTCATACTTAAAACAAACCACTGTAGTCAACCACCCAAAAATTTAGTAAACCTATGGGATAGTTCGAAGGGAACATTTATTTAGTCTCGAGAAAAGAGAACATGGAGGTCTAATAGACCTCAACAACCACACCACTCCATGGTTGGGAAACACCAAGGAACAACTGACATTACGAGATTTGTTGTCATAATCCAAAAAGGGTGATTAAGTGTCCATAAAACTATAGTCAACCTGGATCGGGTTCCATCTAGTGGTTGTTTGCTAAAGCAAGGTTGTCATAACCTCGTGTGAATTGTGCTCAACATACCCGTAAACAAAAGGTAAAACTACACTGGACTTGATTCCACTAATCTAGTTTATTTAAGGAAAAATAGAGAAGGGGGAGGGGGTTATAAACCTAGATGATAAATTGCACACCCGGAAGAGGCATTTTTTAATAAGGTAACTACTTGAATAACCAGATCTAAAAGTTCACAGAAATAGGAGCTACTCAATTATCCAAGAAGAAAATCAAATCAAAAATACAATAGGCTTGCTTTCATAACAGAAATTACTAGTTATAAACAACATGATAAACTTGATACTCAATCAAAGAAATGCATATAATAATGGTAGAAGGTCGATCACTCAAGCATGAACACGCAACAACTAGAGAAGGGGGATACATCTATGTTGTCCACTTTAACACTAACAACTATTATAGCTAAAACAAGAAGATTACAAGAGGAAGGAGAGATTTCCCAGCAAGGCGTCCAAACCCAAAAACAAAAACAGCAGAGGCAAACCAATTTCAGGGAAGAGAAGGCTCTATTTCATGATATTTTTAAATCTTAGCAAATGTAGCATTGGATAGCTTTATTATGCTTATTTTTGTAGCTTCGACAAGTCACTCAAGCACCTCACGGGCATGCAAAGAAGCAAACCCTAGGTTGAATCTTAGTCCTCATACATGTCTTAAGGAATTCCACAATCACAGGATAAGCCCGGAGGACCAGGCCAATAAAAGCGGCTGCATAGTTTTCCTTTCCAAGCATATGCGCAACCGGGCCCCAACCTTGGCGTGAAAACCACCACTTGAAACTAGGAAGACATAAAAAGAAACAACCAATAGGTGTCCAACCTTCAACGAAGCATATCCATTTCCCCCAAATCGTGGGCCAAGCAAGGAAAAACATAAAAACAAGGAAACAATAGGAAGCCAATAGGTCATAAATTTGGCGTATGCGAGAACACCATAACAAGTAAGAGTAAATAGGAGAAACAATAAATAAGGAAATGGCGGTGTCCATCAATTCCACCCAACCCCAAGCTAACAACGAACCAAAAATAAGCAAAAAGGAGCCCCACCTATCCCTGTGCACCTAACATGACACAATAGTGATCAAATGTGGAAGGCAAAATCGGTGGAGGAAGCATTAAATTCACCTTTAATCGAGATTGAATTCACTCAACTTCATCACTCGCCTAAATATGCACCCTTTACTTGCCACTCCTTACCACAACATATATTCTCTTTTTTTTTCCTTTATCATTTCACCTTAGGCTTTCCTCCTACTAAAAATGTATGTGTCTTTTCAAAAAAAAAAAAATTCATGCTTGCTTCTCGTTTTCAATATCATTTGTTACTGATAATCTCAAACTAATGAACAACAATCCTTTTTCAATTAAACCATCAATGTTACAACATTATACTTATATTTTTTTTTCTCCTTCATTCCCTCTCTTTTGGCAAGACTATAATGAATACATCTTTCCTCCTATCAACTAAAAAAATTACTTTCTTCCTTTCCACATCCTTCATAAAAGCATCTTTTTCTTCCAATCCATTTCTCTCCATATCAAATTACAAACCTCACCCAATAATTACAACCTCCACATGCAATTGCTAATATACTCATAAAAATAAATTAAGTAATGAACATCCTTAGTAATAGCCATACTTCCTTACCATGAAAAAAAGGTTAAAATAAAATGCTTTAAAAACTTTCTAGGAGGGCACAAAGTACATAGACAAGGATTTTTGAGATTTATTTATGGCGAAGGAGCTCATAAATAAGTTTTAAAGCATATTCTCTAGTAGGGTAGTCATAATGGTTTATGTTTAATAATGTGGAAATCGCTGCCAAATTTACACCGCGTGCATGAATGTTATGGGAAGGGATAAGTATTAATGAAGGCACGTGACATGTTTCAAAATCTTCAACAGACAAAAAGAAACGGTACGAAAGGATATGTGGTGGCCAGCTGGAAAGTATATGTCGGTGGGAGTGGGAAGAGCCGTTGATGCGTGCAAGTTATAAATATCAAATCATTTCCCCCAGATGTAATGTATTGTGAGCCTGGTTTTTGCTCGTATTGTTTGTCCGATTTTCATCTGTGGTGGTCTTTTTCGTCCCTGTTGGTCTTATTGTTTGTGTCTGGTTTTGTGCGTTTGACGTGTCTCTGTTGTTGTATAGATGTCTGTGTTGTATTTTTCTTCGTCTGTTGCATATATTTTGAAGCCATCACTGCGCTGCCGAATATGACCAGAATATCACGGGCTGCATGCGGATTTTCAGCTTAATTTCACACGGTAAGATTCATTCTACTCAATTGATTAGGCATGTTTGTTTTTTCTCTTTGACGTCTTTAGCATACTTCGATATGCGGAAGGGCTAACCTAATCGTTTATGTTTTACTTAAGATCTGTGTAGTAGGATTTTAATGGCATGCGGGTGGGTTTGTTTTGTTACATGTGTCGTTTCTTAAGTATAAGGGTTCGGTGAGATGTCGGCTAAGTTATCCTGTACAGGTGTGACATATGCCCTGTATTTAATGCAGGGTGTAATTGCTACGAATTGTTTTCTTAGCTTTTTAATTCACAATTTTTGTGTGCCTGAAAAGCATACACAGCCACCAGATCTAATTATTGCGTAACAGACCTTTATTCTCTTTTTTGCATCCATTTTACAATCTGTTATTTTGCGAAATCGTCCATTCTAGCAATTTAACCTTGGATTTTTGTTTGGCTACTTACAGCGCCTTGTTCCTTTCATAATGGAATATATCTGTATTTTGGTTTTCAATGTATTTTATATTATTGGCTTTAACTGTAATGTCTCTGTCATATTTGCATTTTAAAGTTTTTCTACACAAGTTACTGTGATTTGGTAGGAAACATATGTTTCCTGGATTTTTTTTTAGGAAACATGGATTTTCTAATGAAATATAGTTTGTAATCTATTTGAGGGTTCAGTGAGATATTTGATGGTGTATTACACATGCTTGCAGGTAGTGAATCCTTGCACATGCGCGCTGTGGGAGTCGGTGATGCCATGTTCAGGTATCATATATGCTTACGTTTTCTGCAGTAAAGAGATTGAAGAAAATTATATATATTAATTCTCAAGTCTTGTTATATATTTCTATTAAGTACATAAGCTCTAGTTTTCGTCTGCAGGGCTGGGCATTTTGTTTGATTGTGATTTCCTAAATTTTGTTAAATTGGGATCCGTAGACTTCTGTTTAGGCGATGCATTAGGTATGAAAGTTTAATTTGAGGCTAAAACTAAATGATTTCCTCAGATTTCGATTGAGAATGTTTTGTTTTGTTTAAATATAAGTTCATTCCTTTTCTATAGCTTTGTATGTTACAAAAATTGCTCTCTGTGTTACTGGAATTGTTAGAATTGTTAATATCAGTTAATGCTTTACTATAATTTGTAATATCAGTTGAAAGGGCTCAGGCTATTGGAATATTTTGTTTGAAATTCTGTTAGCTTCTCTTTCTTTAGTTTAGTTTATAAGGGCAAGACAGAATTATTTACCATTATTTTCCATAGCCAATTTCTTCTACTTTTCAAATGAATGCATAGGGGTAAATCTTTTATCAGTTGCTTTTTAATAGTTAAATTAAATATTGAAAGGATTTTAATCTTATTGTTCAGGGTTCAACGAGATATCCAAGGAACTGGCCATAGCAAAGGATGCAGTGCTTTAGAACTCTGTTTTCCTGTCTAAGACGCACCTCATTCTTTACATCATTTTGCAAAGCCACACCTTAATTCCATGCTATTTATTTTAAATGTTGTTTCTGCGTACCCCTTCTTTTGGGTTGTTGTTTAGGTGTGCTTTTCGTGTGCTTTTTCAATGTTTGTTAATGATTCAAACTACTTTATTAGTGATTGAATGCATTAGATTTTGGCCACTGCAGGCACATTGTCACAGAAACACAAAACTGCCTGGAAGATTAATGTGCTCACAGAAACACTTAGAAGACTTTCTGAGAATTATTAAGGAACATTCAAGTTTATAGTTATTTTCTAGTATTATGGTATTTAGATTTTATACATAGTGATGTTAAGGCAGCAGTATGTTATTGATAGTATGACTATGAATAACTCTGTGAATGTGACAGCAGTACAAAAGCGTACACGATGCTCAGTGATCTGTTTTTAAAACCATGCCTCTGTTTTTCGCATATTATATTTAATCCACCCTTTTTGGTAATATTTATTGGCTCTCTGATTTTAGATCTTCACTTTCTTTTTGGGATTTGTTTATCCATGTACTTTTGCCTATTAACCTGCCCAAATTGTAATGGTTTAAGTACGAATTAGGGTGCAAGATTCATTTTATTCCCTAAAATAACTGTGTTGTAAAACTAAAAACAATATGAAACTATATCTTGCAATAAAAAGAGGAGCACAAGCCCATTTTAAACCAACATTCCTACTTTTAAACTAACAAAAACCTTTGCCTCTGGCCTGTGTAGATATGGAATACGAATAAATGAAATGCTTGAACAGATCCGGTGGAATGTGTCATTAATTTTACGAAATATTTGAATACGCCTATTATATTTGATCCGCCCTTTTGGCCAGTAATATTTACTGGCATTTCTGATTTGGTTATCCTGGCATTTTGTATAGGAAAAATTGCAATAAAAAAAGGATCCCAAACCTCTTATAAGTATTAAGACCTCATTCTTAGCGTGTCCTTGTTTCCTAGTTTCTGTTCTGTGTAGTTATCGAATGTCTTATTTCTGTTTCTGTTGTGTATGTGAATTGCAATTCCTAAATGTTCGGAGGGAAATTTATTGTTACGGGCCGGTGGGATGTAATTATATTGTTCCGAGGGAAATTTATTTTTTAGGTGTATTTTCCATGTTGTTACTAAAATCCTTGCCTTATTTCTATTTTTGTTACCTTAATTCTCGTTATACTAATCGAATGTTGTTAATAATAATATCTAGTTAATTTTAACTTTTACATCTAAATGTTTTTAACTAGCATACCTATATTCTCTAAATATATGTAATATATGCCGAGAGGTATATATTACATATATTTATATATTATATAAATATATAGGTGCCTCGTGAACTTCACCTCTCGGCATATTTTACATACCATGTTTTGGTTTATGTTTCTATGTGTATGTAAAATATGCCGAGAGGTGAAGTTCACGAGGCACCTATATATTTATATAATATATAAATATATGTAATATATACCTCTCGGCATATATAGTAGCAACCGCAGGAGTTGCATTATACATAAAACAATACCAAAAATAAAGTATGAAAAATAAGGGGGAATTTAGTTCGTGTATGAATAAAATAAAATTTATAATTTAATATTATAATTATTTATTATCAAAACATAGTCACTTATATGTAATTTTCTTATGTAATTATATTATTATATAACTTAACACATATTTGACTTTGGAGAATGAGTATGAGCAAAAAAATCAAGTTCCGTAATGCACGAAGTTCTTATGGATTTTATTAGTAACCATATTATCAAGTTAAAAAAATACAATCTTTTTTCATACGAATTTAAACGTGTAATGTACATCACATGTAATGACAAATTCATAAAATGCAATGTGTGCTACATATGGTACATTATTTATATTTCAAGGACATAAGTCTTTTTCTTCACCTTAGTTTTGAAAGTAGTTTTCCGTTCTTCATTTTTGTATAGCGCTCATATGAAAATGGCGGAGATATTCTTAGACTTTCAGAACGACTTCACTCGAGAGAGAGCCACAAATGTTAACCCCATTGTCTCTTTCTTCAATATCAATCGTAGCCTTGGAAAGAGTCAAACCTTGCGATTTATGTATCATCAATGCCCATGTCAACTGTAAAGGGTAATTGGTGTGTGCGTCCCCTTTGTATTGGTGTAATTGGGATGGTATGCGGAGTTCTATCTTCAAATGGTATTCAAGTAGCTATCGAATTCAACCATTACATATGTAACGCCATGAAATAGCCGACGCCACATGTAATGCCCGTCTTTTGTTCACTCCAGGCAAAGGCGGCTGTCCCCACGATCACGGGGCTCCAAACATGATAAAATACAATTTTTTTTGGCCCAGTAGGCGGCGTTGGTTGAAGCGTCTCTTCTTTTTATTAAATTTTGGATTTGCAAATCTCCTGTTGACTCCTTTACATCATGTGGTCGCTTGTGGTTTCGTCCAAAACCACGGATGCTTTCTTGTGCTCCATCAATGCTTTAAACAGATGTATTTGCTACGTGTTCTGGGTGCGGTTTCTCAAAATCGTGCTGTTCAGGCGGAATCCGTGGGCGTAGAACCGAACTTCTCCTGGGGGTGCCGTGAGGAAGCATTGGGTGTATGTAGCAGTGCGGGTGGCGAGCCCAAGAACCGTTGGTGCCGAACTTGACGTTCTGGTTGCACGCGACCACAGTCACGACCAGTTGTTGCAAGATCTTGCAGCTGTAGTTGAAGAACGAGATAAAGTTTTAGTTGAGCTGTTGTTCCTTTTCATTTTGGAAAGTCGCTTCTGTCCAGGTGACGATCTTACGTGGAAGAAGCTCGGACAAACCTTGAGGCAAGTTTTGCAGTGAGGCTGAGAGTGCCATTTGTTTGCACTGTCGGTCGTTTCTTGGAAGTGGGTTGATTGAGTATTGCTCGGATCTGTTCAGTATCAATGCATCCTCAAATTCGAGATTCTCCTTCAAGATATTTTGTATCAAATCGATTAAGTGACAGCAAGAGTGTTACCAGGAGAACCATGGCTATGCATTACGTAATGGTTTTGAGTCAAATGCTACCGTGCAAAATGCGCCTTCCATAATGCAATCTGGCAAGTTTTGAAAATGGTGAAAACACAGAGATCAGTACAGTCGGTGTTTCGAAAGATTTTTAAAGCCTGCAATAAGAAATGAAGTGTAAATGGAGTCAGGTGCAGGTAATCCTGTTGCTGTGCTTTGCATTTGTATGGGTAGAAGCAGAGTATGTTCAATACAAAGACCCATCACAGCCTGTAATCGCTCGGGCCGAAGACTTGCTGAGACGAATGACACTAGAAGAGAAGTTTGGACAGATGACCCAGACTGAAAGAACGGTCGCCTCTACGGATGTCATGAAACAATACTATAGTGGGGGCGTGCTTAGCGGTGGAGGAAGTGTTCCTGCACCCAAGGCAAGCCCTGCAGATTGGGTCAGCATGGTAAACGAGTTTCAGAAGGGTGCCATGTCCACCAGGCTTCAGATCCCAATGATATATGGCATTGATGGTGTGCATGGTCTCAACAATGTCTATGGGGCTACTATTTTTCCTCACAATGTTGGCTTAGGTGCAACCAGGGATCCTGATCTGGTGAAAAGAATCGGTGCAGCTACCGCTCTGGAAATCAGAGCAACGGGCATTCCCTATGCATTTGCTCCTTGTATTGCTGTCTGATGAGATCCCAGATGGGGCCGGTGCTACGAGAGCTCCAGTGAGGAGCCAACCATTGTGAATGCCATGACAGAAATCATCTTTGGTCTGCAGGGGGCACCTCCTGTTAATGCTACCAAGGGGATTCCTTATGTAGCTGGACAGAGAAATGTTGCAGCTCGTGCCAAGCACTTTGTGGGTGACAACAGTTGGGGCGAGGACTTTAGACAGGGATTTCCCTACAAACATTATTTTTGGGTAATGGAAAGTCTTCGGGGGAGTGTCTTTGTACAGTAGAAAGGCGTTGGGGTCTGATTTTGTGCCATTGATCTATGCTGGAGACATCTCTGTTGAAATTATCACACTTTCAAGCTACAGCTGAAATGTTTGCACCGAGAGTTTGATGTTGTCCTCAGATCTGATGAAGGAAAAGGTTTATTTATCATTATGGTAGATGCCTTCAGAGCCAGGAGCGTGATGTAATCTCTTTGTCTTGTGTCCAAGCTTCAAATCATGGGGTTGGCTTTGTAGTTGATATTCGCTGCATGAATGTGGCACTGGCACGAGCTCATGCAAAGCAGCTACATTGAAGCAATCTAGTGACCGGTCACCTTAATTGAGGATGCTAAGTCTAGGACTGTTTTATGGATATGGAGTCTGTACCAAGAGATTGTTTTTGGTTATAAAGCCATCTTCTTTTGCTTTGTCTCAAACTAGGGCTGCTCCTAGTATGAGAGCACCAAGGTTAGGAGGTCCAAATCAGAAACAATCAGATGCATATGGAGATGGTGGAGGTGTTTGGATGAATGACGAAGGATTAAGTTCAATTGCCAAAATGGGGCCTACAGAAGTTCTAGGGCTGATCTTGGAGCGGTGTTGGGAGAATGATGGCAAGTATTTTAGACCACCCACCCTGGCTGTGAACTCCTACCTGTGCCATCATGAAGATGTTCGATGTTTGGGCGCCCAACGAGCTTGAAGAAATGGAATTAGGCTTCGGTTGCTGTTGCAGGCCCGGTCCATCTTGTTATCGACTGCGGGAGCTTAATCAGGCACGATATTCTCTATACCATTGATTCTTATGTTGTTATTTAACTGATTCATTAATTAACTCTAATCTTCCTATAAATGTCTCGTGTGATGGTATACTGTTTGGTTTCCACTCCCCTTGCTCATTTGTATTTCCTTTTGGCGTTAGAAATGATTGCGTTGGTTGAAGCCTTTATATTGTTTCTGGGTTTTAATAAATATTAGTTGGGTGAACTTTGTTCTTAAGTCTAATAAAACAAAAGAGGTGGGGTTCTTGTAATGAACACCCCCTAGTTCCTTATGTTGGTCTCACGATTTGAATCATTTATCAAACATTGTTGTTGGACTCAACCTTACAGTTCCTGTTTTGTTCTTATTCTTGTTTCGGTTCGAGATCTTTAGTTCTGGGTTATGTCGAGTATTTGCGAATTAGGGATTGAGTACTGCAAGTGCATTGTGTATAGGTGAATGATGCTTTTCCTGTCTCTATTCTTTTCTTTTAGTTTCTAGTAACCCTTCCCGGTTGGCTTGGTGTGTGCTTAGCTTGACTGATTATCGATTTGAGCCAAGTTGATATTACTCTCAACTAGGTTAGTTGCTTTTGTTACTTGTTTGAATCGCTCAAAGAAATACTTTTATTCTTCGAGTGTCATGGTTGATCGTCATAATTTGATATCAATTCATGTTCACCGTTTGGAGATTGTCGTCTTTGGAATCACCTTCTCTCCCTTGGTAACTGTTGTATGTTTTGAGGAATGTAGCTGATCCTATGGAATGTCTTCTTTTGACGATACTCACATTTCTTTTGGATAGTTTAAAATGTCAGAGGAAATACTCTTTTTCGTACCTTGATTTTGTTTCACACATGTTGGAGGATACGAGATCTACTGGATCATTAGTGAGGAAGTTTTCAAATCTTAAAATTGGGATGTGGGTTTTATGCGTAAGAAATTACTCTACGTTTTGCTCCGTAAAGATGCTTAAATTTCATTCTCCTGTGACTCATAGGTTGGTGTGTTTGGAAACTCTTTGGTTGACTGGTTTTTGTGATGATCGTTGTGATACGACCTCCTTGCTGTCATTGTAGTAGAATGGTTATGTATTGACCAGAAAGGTTTAAGTCAACTTGTTGTTGACGACAGATCCTTTGGAAGCTATGTATCTTGTGTTGTGTTCTTGTGAATGATTGAGTAACCCTCCTGTAAGATTTATAATGGATATGTTTGGTCTTGTCAAATTTGTCCTTTTTCTTAAGACATTCTCTTGATTAGAAGAAAGTCTAATAGAAGGATTGTTAGGATAGGATGTGACCCATGCGAGGTCATTTGTGCGTTTCATCCCTTTTCTTTCCATTTTTATTTATTCTGTATTGACATAAAATTAACTGTTATAGGCACATCATCTTAATATTAATAAGTCATGTTGGTTTAGATATTCTCATGTCGATTGATTGTTTGGGATCTTCCAGTGGCATAGTGAATCCTTGGCTTGGTGAACTAACTTAAACAAATAGGGATAGATCACGTTTGAAATTAATTCTCTTCCTGTAATTGTTTTTGTTTCGAAATGTTATCTTGTTAATGACGGTCATTATTGTGATATGGGTGAAATTCACTATGATGTTTATTAACTGCTCCTATGTGAAAATGATAATTGAATAGAGTTAGTGCCATCCCTTTTATTTAGACATTTTATGCTTTTGGACAGCTCTTTAATTGCTCTTGTTTAGACTCTTGAATTATTGTTTTCTTCTTCAACGGTACTTTTCTTCCTTGAAACAGTTAGATAACAACATATTGTCTTAATGTTATAGCTTTTATCGTGCTCAGTTCTTGCGAACTGACATGTGCTAACAAATGTGCAGGAGGATTTCCTGAGTAGAAAAGAAAAAAAAAAAGAGAGAAAAAGAAACACGTGTAGAAAGTGGATTCCATCCTTCTTAGGAACTGCTGTTGTACGAATGTTTTTCTTTTGCTTTACAGCATTGGTATGGAAATTGTGGAGACTATCTAGAAGGCATTGTGTTATAATTTTGTATTGTTCTCATGTAGGTTGTTATCGTTTGAAAGTCAATTTGAGAAATATTATCGTCAATAAGATTAAATGAACTTGTTTTGACATGTGTATCCTTTGTTGAATTTTCACTTTTCAGAATATGATTTATCCTTGAATTGTCAAACCTAATTCTAATTATCCAAACTTGAATCATCTTGCATCGCTCTAGTTACCTTGGTCTTGTGTCGTTTGGTAAAGGACTATGTTTTGGAACCTAGCAAAAGAAAACAAGAGAAACAAATATACCTTGTGATCCCGCGTAAACTAATCAACAATCTCTTATTGTGGTAAATCCTCAGAACGGTCTTAAGGTGAAATCAATGATTGAATTCTTGGAAGATAATAAGATTATAATAAATAGAAGGAATGTAACGCACCAAAATTACCAACACAAGAACAACACAGTGAAATACAGGATAACTTTTTTTTGACTTGCTTTGACTCAACACGACACAACATGTCATCACAAGGTTACAACCAACCCTTGGAACCATTTGTTATGGGGAAGACCACAAGGTCAGCACGGAAACGTTCACACTTATCAAGGACAATTTATTTTTTTCTTTTTGACGAGACAACATGGAAGTCCAACCACATGACACACTCACAGCTAGGGCAAGCCACAGTAAGAAATGGTTAGGGTTTATTTATTTTGGTAAGACACCCTTTAGCTCATGACTTAAGTTTTCAGAAGGAATCAATATATGGTTCGCACAAATTCATCTCACCAACTGAGTTAATTTCTTATACACTGAAGAGTAGTTCACTTAAAGTCTTCTCCTACTTGCTAAATCTTATTATCTTCCAGAAAATGACCATTGTTTTCCCTTAAGCTTGTTTAAGAGTTCATCCAAAAGGGGTAGTTCACTAGTAGCTAGGGATATCAATTTATATATAAAAATAAATAAAAATTTACTCCTCAAAGGATGGTTTCATTTTGATCACTCATGGAATTATTTGATTTCAAGTAGATCACCTCTACATTTATTTGTTGAATATAAAATTATCATATGTTTAGCTTCTTAAGGGTTAACTGACCCATTTTACTGTACTTATAAAATATTGTCGCTAAGTCTTAGAAAGATTTAACTTAACAATTTATTCTCAAGATCAAAGTTTTACAATACTCATATCAATGTAAAGATTGAATGCCATTTCTCACAAGGATAATTTCAAGCTTAACTACACATGAACAGGACACTTTATTTCACCATTACCAAACAATCCCAGGCATGAGGTCATATCAACTCTCTTTACAAGCAATGCTACACAATTTACAACACATTGGACATTTTTACAAGGAACTTCATAATGGTACAGATGAAACTTTTACACTCTTTTCTTCTAGTCTACTCGCATAATCCATCTGCACAAATATTAACTAGAGTCAGTTCGCTAGAACTGAGCATGTTAAGTCTATACATTGAAATAATAAGCTAACATTTAACAATTGACATGAAAGGAATGTTCTACTTCATGAAAGGATCAAAGCACAAACCAATAATCTACTTTTCACACGAGGTAAGGATCTACACCAGCCAACAATGAGGAAGTCAAACATTCCAACAAGCAGTATATCACAAAACAAAGAAACAATCCAAGAACTCATGGGATAGGAACGAAAGGTCAATAGTATAGAGAATTTTGATCATGCAACCGTATGGATTACGTGACTTAAATCTAATATACAAACCATCCATCTTAAAAGGGAAAGAAAAACTTGAGAGTCAAAGACATACTAGTTACGATCAAGACGCGAAACAAAACATAGTTACCCAGTCCTTCCAGGAGGATGTTTCATAGCAATAAAGGGATACGTGACCCCGAAGGAAACATTCCATCGTTACAATCTAAACAAGAGGTCTGCCTCTTCCTTAAAAGGGATTTTAAAAGTAATAAACGTTAACAACTAGGATTCTCTCTAATTTCTTTGGTTTGCAACTAGGATTCTCTCTTCCTAGAACTTTCTATTGCTAAAGGTTGTATCCTGAATCCCATTGATCTACTTTCGGGCATTGAGGACAATAGTGAAATTTCCTTCTTTCCTTCCTAATGTCTAATACCAGAATAGATTATTGAAGAAACTACAAGCCGCAAGCCTTATTAGGAAACGAGTAATAAACAAAATAGCTCACAAGCAGGCTACACTCTAGGTAGGCAAGCATGACAACTTTTAAATGGAAGCCTAAACAAACTTCATTCGTAATCTTCATAAATAGCATACATACTACTATCCAAGACAATATAGCACTTATGTGTAAAGTGTTGTACAATATCAATTCATTTCGAGGACTCTCACTTACGCAACAAATTACATTCAATAGAAAGGTAATTCAAGGAGTAGTGTTACAACTAATAAAACAAGAGCCACTCTAGATAAGGACCCAGATTTCTATATTTTTGATATTCCTTATCAATGATGATAAAACACCGCAAAAGAAATATACATGCATTTGTGTTTTATCCAGCGGTAAGTCTACATTCAGAAGATCTGAAAGGTGATAACTATCTTGTCAGCACAAGCAAGGGAACAAGCCAAAGAGGAAAGAAGCATTCGAGTGGGGCAGCAGTACTAATGAAGGCAACCCCCTAAGGAAGCAAAAAGCAAGAAGTATCTACTATCGAGCAGAAATCAGACCCAAGCATTTATGAGCCTTTATTGATTTGATATCGCTTAGGGTAGCCATAACCAAGCATTTTGAAAGGTAACACATTTTTTTTTTTTAAGCTTCCATGTTTCATAAGAATGTCTCTTTCCATTTCAGATGATTTGATCCAAAAGAAACAAAGCAAGTACAACATTGTTCTCAGCCATATAATTACAACAAAGTAAAGATAACAACAATTTTCCCCTATGCAAACCAATCATGAAAGGAACAACGATTCAGGAGAAGGAACAGGAAAATAAAGAAACCAATGCAATCAAGGACAATCGATAGAATCAAACACAATATTCCATCTTAAAGCGTCATTTCAGGTAGTAGATCATTTATTTCATGAAGTTGAAAAAGGAAAGCAAAATATTTCAGGGGCTAGTCTTAACATGCCTGGTTTAGAACGCCATCTCCATATGAAAAAGATTTGACTCAAAGCCGCTGCTTGCCCTTAACCCAAAGTGCTCTGCGAGCTCGTGCTAGCGCCACATTCACGCAGTGAAAAACAGCTACAACCAACCCCATGATTTGAAGCTCGGACACGAGACATACTGATTACACCATGCTCCTGGCTCGGGTAGGCATCTACCGTGATGATCAATAAACCTTTTCCTTCATCAGATTTGGGGACAGCATCAAAATCTCGGTGCAAACATTGCAGCTGTAGCTTGTAAGGTGTGATAATTCCAACAGCACCCTTTATGCCTGCCAACATATTGACTCGTAGAAGATGCTCATATAGTTGCAAGGCAAATTGTGCTTCATGAATATTCTGATATGAAACAGATCGGCCTCAAAAGATTGCAAAGTTGAACCCTGCCTACAGGAAACCAATCAACTAGCAAACCCCAAACCTGCGAAGGACCGTTGTCTCAAAGGTAGAGTGCTCAGCAATGCTGATGGAGGTCCTTGATTTGAGTCCTAGCCGATCCATGCCTTACAACATTATCATTAGCAAAATTCTAAGCAAAGTGATCTCCCTGAAATGAAGTAGTAAGATGGAACAATTGTCCTTAGTTCTCTGCACATCCTTCAGGCTCCTACAGGCTAGAGGTAGTCCCACTGCTAACTGAGTTACCATTTCTCTTGATCAAGCAAACCATCATGGGTTCTTTCCTTGGGCTGATATAGTACAGATCCACGCCTATGAGATTCTCTCCCATGAGTTACATCGTAAAACAAGTAAGGAAGCAATAGAGAATCTCATAAATAAATTCCATCAGGTCTGTTGGTAACACCCTCACTGTCACGAATCGGTTTTGGAATAACAACTCAGTACAAGATCTGGATCTGAAAGAAAATATCCTGCTACCTTCATCTCCCAAGACATTTTCTCCAACATTGCATAGATCTCCTGTGCCCACGGGTGTGATCTGTCTCCTTGAAGGAGAGTCCCAAATTCGAGGGTGTAAATGATGCTGAACAGATAACAACAAGGTTGGACCACCTGCTTGTTGGAGCGCTCAACCCGGCTTCTACTACTGCACATGCCTGCTGCCTAGCTAATTAATGATGCAGGCAGTTGCTGTGGATCCCGAACAAGAACACACCATACAGCACCCAATGAACATGGGGGTAACACGCCTACCTCCCTATCTTGTAGCTTCATCTACAACCACCATATCAAACCCATGGCCAGAACTAGGAACAGTGGTGAACACGATCTCAGCCTCATTGCAAAACTTGCCTCAAGGTTTGATCGAGCTTCTTCTATGCTAGATCTGCCACCTGGACAGAGGCGACTTCCCAAAAAGAAAGGGTAAGACAGCCCAATCTAAAACTTTATCTCGTTCTCCTACTACAAATACTCGAGATTTTGCACAAATACCGATCACGATCATGGTCGTAGTGCATCGTGCAACAGAACAAATGGACAGAACACCTAAAATGGTTAACCCGCCAACACGTTGCCCTTGCAACACTTTCACAGTCACTTCGTCGATTTTGAGAACAACTTGAAGGGGAAGAACCCGAGTCTGAGGATGCAGTCGAACTGAACAGATAACAACATAGTGGACAACCTGCACGTTGGAAGCGCTCAAGACAGCTTCTGCAACAGCTGCAAGATTTGGCAACAACTGAACACGACTGTGTGGTCGCGTGCAACGTCCAGAACATCAGGATCGACACCCATGGCTCCTTGGGTTCGCCCTGTGGCAGCAGTCGCACATAACTCTCTCTGGAGGCCACTGATTTTCTGAGATAAGTTTACTTCTCTACCCTGTAGCTGCTGTCAATCGCCGAACACCTCCTCACGGCACTGTCCTAGGAGAATTTCAGTTCTACACTCCACGATAGGTACAGGCATAGGCTAGAGGCGTGCTGGTCTTTGTTTAATGCATTTGGTGAGACGGTGACAGCCACTGAAGCGCCCCCTGCCAATCTGAACCGACTCTCACCCCCCGCCTTCAATTCTCTTAGAAAAACCGCCCCATTCTTTCATTTGGTCAAGCAATTAAAATATGGCAGGAGGCCATACACTCCTCCACGCACCCCCCACTTGCCAGGAAACAAATAAAAAAAGAAACCTTCAACCCCACGCCAACCAAAGGAGTAAAAGCCATAAAGGCAGTCGGTGGATGACAAAGAAAAGATTAACATGGCCTGAAAAGGCTTAATTTATTCCACATAAAATTTTTTTTTTTTATTTACACAATTAAAGTATAATTGTTACTGATTCCTTTATTATCTATTCTTATTACGCTTTAAGACATCGTGACACCTAAACGGGGTTCGAATAATCGTTTAGGAACTAACACGACAGTGACAAAACAAAATAATTTGATCGAGGGGTCGGGCACAAGAGAGATCAATACTATGGTTGAAAAGCTTGCAAGAACTAATAACTATACTGCTAAAAGAAAATGACACTAATCATAAATAATCGCCAATCGACAAAATAATTTAAAATATTATTTTTATCATTATTTTTTTGCATGACTTTTATTAAAAACATAAAATTATTAATCATGTTACTAGCGATCAAAAGGAACGCTCGACAAGGCGAAGACACAAACGTTTCAAAGGAACATAACAGCATTCATCTCCTAGAAGCATGGTCGTCGCAGAAGCAAGGGAGCGACGATGAACGGGCATTACATTCTCCTCCCCTTAAGAAAGCATCGTCCTCGATGCGACATTACACAGAAGAAGAAAAAAAAATGGTATGCATCAAGGGATAGATAAAGAAGAAGACACACCCTATGGTTTAAAATTTAGCTGATTAAAGCATGGCCATAGGGTAGCCTTAGGAACATCTGGTAGAAATTTTTAACTTTAAATGTTCTGTGAAGATTGGCAGTTCTTTCTTGTTCATCATTTCATTAGTCTCTTTCCATTAGCATTATTCTTAGTTTAATTCCTTTTAAAATTTCATCATTGAAGAGTTTTGGTTTATTCTTTATTGTGGATGCCCAACATGAACTGCTAACACAACACCCTATCAGGTTCACAAGACCCTACAGATTCACAAGCACACAAGTACATATACTTCAAGATTGTATTACACCACAAAAGGTTACACAATTACGGAATAGAATAGGCACACTCCACATAACATAGGTACTCATCACACATCAATGACTGACATACCAAATACTCAAACAGAAGAGTACTACAATCCACCAGACATTTCCTCAATTTGTATCAATGAAATACTCACATAACAACAAACCATGCTACGGTACATAGTGTCTACAAGGGAATCAATGACATGTCCACAACATCACAACACATAACCATCGACATGAGTAACACATACATCAAAAGAACACTACCAAACATCACAATAACTCAACATATATCACGAAACATCAACCATACAGACAAATATCATAAGCCTCCCTCAAGTCTCTTATGCCTCCCTCAAGTCTCTTATGCCTCCACAATACAATTTCTTCACAACATTCAAAGCTAAAATAGAAGAAACAAAGAGACACACAAATAACACCAAACATTTCACAACAAGGCTTTCATCCAAGCCAACAAGAGAAGGAACTATGGGAAAGTTTTCCTTATGCCTCCCCATTGAGATGAGATGTCCATCCAAAACCCTCCACAATAAAACTCAAGCCCCTATGACTCTTATGCCTCCCTCAAGTACCCCTTTTTCCTCCCATACTCTTATGCCTCCCTCCTCTTATGGCTCCCTCAAGAACAAGGTAAGAATGTGAACATTCTTATCTAAGATGGGCATCCCTCTCAAACTCCCTCCACAATATCCTATTCTACTCTTATGCCTCCCTCATGAGTATTCCCATAGACCTCTCCTATACTACACAATAAGCATTCTATCCATTTTTCACAATACACAAAAGTAAACATACATTATCCACAAATTTAAGCAAAGAAACAACAACAATAAGAAAGCAAAGAGGGAGAAGGTTTCCTACCTCTCCATTGGAGAAGCCTAAACCAAGAAATTTGTCCAAGCTCCCTCCAAAACAATCCAAGCATGCAAGTCCAAGCACTCTCTTTTTCTCTTTCTCCCAATTCTTTTCTCTCCCAAAAATAACAAAAGAGAACTCTTCAACAAAACAAAAACAAAACTCCAACCCCCTCAACAAGAGAGGAAATTTCCATAAATAGACAAGAGGAAGAGTGAGGGTGATGTGGCTCCTTGTAGGATGCCACATCACACATCCTCAAGACCACCTCCCTTTAGTCAACTCAAATCCCAAAACACCATAAATGGGTGGTTGGGTTGAATGACATCTCTCTTCCACATCCATCCCTTCCCATGTGCCTTAAGGCACAAATAAATGCAAAAGGAAGAAAAAAGCACTCCAAAGTCATATTTCCCTTCCCAAAACAATAAATAATCCCCTTTTTGGATTCCCAACCCATAGATATGGTTGGTAAGGGGTTTTGGGAAGTGTGGGACAAGTTCAACTTGTCCCACAAGTCCCCCAAAATTGCCCTAAATCTCAAATTCGAGATTCAAAGGATTTGGAGTGGTCAACACTCAAAACAAGCATTCAATACATGAGGAAACACAAGGCTCAAGGAGCCAACCATCAAAATTAATTACATCCACTAGACTTCCCTCCAAAACTTAAAATTTAAAACAAGGTGTTAAATTAATTCTAAACATACTTAGCAAAAGAAATTTTAAAAGATATCACAAATAAAATCACCTACTAAAGTAAGTTAAAACAAGTAAATAAAATTCTTACCCCCTTGGTCACATTAGAAAATTTCCCCCTCATGGAAATTTTTTTAACACATAGAAGAACAAAGGTAACACAATGCAATTCACTAGTTGCCTTGACGACCAAAAAGTTGTAACTACCCGACATCTGTTGTGTTTGGTTCCCAATCCCCCTCATGGTTGTGATCATGTTGTGTTTCTCTGAAAATGCAAAATACCTCCTTCGGCCTTGCGGCCATGTCAAAATATCCAAAATAACCATATGCATGAAATTTATTAACATCTATACGTAATTCAATCAATCATTATTTCTAGGTCTAAATCACAACTTAATTATGCATTTCATCATTATCTAAAATTATAGTAATGTAAATTCAACAACTACATTCTACTTATCATGGCGAAGAAATCCAATGTTAGAACACATGCAATATATCCATATAAAAATAATATCGGTATCCAATAGTCTGTCCATGAGTCAGTGTAGATCATACTAAAAAACAAAATCCAATCATAATCCAAATGCATCTAGTCACAAAACATCATGCTAATCAACATAAGTATAAGTCATGTCCATATCCAAAGTCTGCATAACTCAAAATGATAATCAACTAAGTGTCGTAGGGAAGTGGGCATTACATCCCCCTCCCCTTAGACTAGACTTCCTCCTGGAAGTCACTGAAATAAGTGTGGAAACTGAGCTCGCAATGATGTAGCATCCTCCCAAGTAGCAGCAGTCTCATCGTACCTGTCCCATTGGACCCGAACCTGATCAATCTCTCTGCCGCGAAGGCCCAGGGTCCTGCGATCTAAAATGCGCACGGGCTCCACCATCACACCCCACGATCCACTGCACCTGCAATGCAGTCCAATCTAGCACATGAGAAGGATCAGAAATATATCTCCTAAGCACAGAAACGTGAAATACATCATGGACGCGCGATAAGCTAGGTGGCAGTGCTAGACGATAGGCTAAGGGACCAAGGCGCTCCAAGATCTCAAAGGGTCCCACAAACCTAGGAGCAAGCTTAGAACCTTTTCCATAACGGATAGGGCTCTTATGCGGTCTGACACGAAGAAACACCTTCGTGCCTACCTCAAAATCTGCGATCATCCTATCTTTGGTTTGCATACTTCTTACTCTCTATCTTGTGCCTCCTGCCCGAATCTCTGTCGATCACGGTAACTTTGCTGCTCCATGTCCTGTAATAATGCTGGCCCAAGAGAAACCCTGTCCTCAATCCTATCCCAGCTAAGAGGTGTCCTGCACTCTCTACCATATAATGCCTGAAAAGGAGCCATGCCTATAGAACTCTGAAAACTGTTATTGTAGGCAAACTCCACCAAATACAGATACTCCTCCCATCTCGAATGATGATCCATCACGTACATCCTGAGCATATCCTCCAAAATTTGATTCACCCTCTCTGTCTGTCCATCTGTCTCAGGGTGATAGGCTATGCTGAAATTAATCCTTGTCCAGGGGCATCTTTGCATGGTGGTCCGAGAAATGGGAGGTGTACAAAGGGTCGCGGTTGCAAATGATCTTCCACGGAATCCCATGTAGTCTAAAATCTCATCAAGATATACTCGTGCTACTACACTAGCCGTGTAGGTAGTCTTCACTGGAGAAAAGTGAGCTACCTTCGTCAATTTATCCACTGTGACCATGATGGCGTCGTGGTGGTATCTCGACGTAGGTAACCCAACGATGAAGTCCATAGAAATGATGTCCCACTTCCACTCCGGTATGGCGTGAGGATAGAGAAGGCCAGCTGGATGGTGATGCTCGGCCTTTACCCTCTGGCACTCTAAACAGCGGGATACAAATGAGGCTGTCTCTCCGAAGTCCTCCCCAAAATACAAGCTGTCTCGATGGCGTGCATCTTCTTCACCTCGGGATGGGCTGAATACGGTGCACGATGAGCCTTTGTCAAAATGTCATGTCTCAAGCCTCCATCTCTAGGAACATATATCCGACCTCTGTATGCAGAAGGCCATCTCGCCTCTAAAGAAAATCCATCAAATATCCCCTTGAGGGTCTCGTGACTCAAACTCTGCTCTGGCTGCAGCGAGTAGAAGCTAGCACGAGGAAGCTACCGTAAGATCCTACTCCGCATGATCTGTGCCCACTGAGGTGGCCATAGCCACATGTCTCCGCCTACTCAAGGCATCTGCAACCACATTCTCCTTCCCTTTCACATGCTCTATCTCCATGTCATACTCACAGAGTAATTCCATCCAACGCCGCGACGAGCGTTGAGATTGGGCTGCGTGAAGAGGTGGCGAAGACTCAAGTGATCAGTCCTGAGTGTAAATCTACGGCCGAGAAGAAAATGTCTCCACCGCACTAAGGCATGTACCACTGCTGCAAGCTCAAGGTCATGGGTTGGATAATTGAGCTCATAATCTTTGAGTTTGCGAGACTCAAAGGCAACTACTCTACCCTCCTGCATTAGCACTCCTCCAAGTCCTGCCAAGGAAGCATCTGTGCACACGAAAAACTCTCCATGAGGATCTGGCACTGCAAGGATAGGTGCTCTCGTAAGGCATTCCTTCAGTGTACTGAAGGCCTGCTCACATCTATCTGACCATAAAAACTTCTTCCCTTTCCGTTGAAGAGAAGTGATGGGGTGCGCAATCCGGGAAAAATCCTGAACAAACCTCCTGTAGTATCCTGCTAGACCCATGAAACTACGCACCTCGGTCACACTAGTGGGTGCTGGCCAATCCATGATGGCTCGAATCTTGGAAGGATCGACGATACCTTCCCCTGAAATGATGTGGCCCAAATCTTTGCACACTCGAGGCTGAAAGAACACACACTTCTTCAAGTTCCCGTAAAGGCCTTTGCTCGCGAAGACAATTGAAGAACTGCACGAAGGTGCTCCTCACGTGTGCGTGAGTAAACTAGAATGTCATCAAGGAAGATGAGCACGAAGCGATCAAGGAAGGTCCTGAATACCCCATTCATCAAACTCATAAACAACTTTGCGGGGGCATTCGTCAAACCGAAAGGTACCACTGCGAACTCGTAGTGGCCATATCTCGTGCGGAAAGCATGTCTTGTGAATATCTCTCTCCGCATCCCGAGCTGATGGTATCGACTTAAGATCTATCTTAGAGAAAATCGTAGCCCCTTCATCCGATCAAATAAATCATCAATGCGTGGAAGGGGGTAACGCGATTCTTGATCGTTACTTTATTCAACTGACGATAGTCAATACACGTAGAAGAGATCCATCTTTCTTCTTCACGAAGATAAGCGGTGCACCCCAGGGGATACACTAGGATGGATTAGGCCTTTCTCCGAAGGCCCTCAAGCTGCAACTTGAGCTCACATAACTCAAGAGTAGTCATCCGATAAGGTGCTCGTGAGATAGGCGCTACGCACGGAACTAGATCTATATGGAAATCGATCTCACGTGGGGGAGGCAATCCCGGTAACTCCCCTGGAAACACATCGGCGAACTCTGATAAGATGGGATGATCATCGAGGGAAGGTCCTCTGGACTCATCCTCTGATCTGTCACTAACCGTAATAGCAAACATCTGACAACCCTGTCGTGCACACCGCTTAAGCTGCATAGTGGAGATGGTGTGAATGGATACGGCCCTCCTAACTCCTGATATCATTGACTCTACTCCAAGATCATCTATGCAAGCAATAGTCTTATGGTAACAATCCACTCTAGCTCTGTGAGCGGACAACCAATCCATGCCTAAAATGATGCCATAAGATCCTAATGGAAGGATCCGAAGATCAGAAGTAGTGGTGAAGGGTCCCAAATCCACTACACACTCCTTGACCAAGGAGTCTACGAAATTTTGGCTCCGAAAGCCATCTCAACGTCCCAACTACGGCCTGCTTTTAACCGCTACCAGCCTATAACGCTCTACTAAGGATGGTGCAATAAAAGAATCAGAAGAACCAGAATCAAATAATATAGAGGTGGAAATACCACCAATACTACCTGTCGTCTCAATCACGGTACTCTGGTGCTTAGCCTGGCGGTTCTCGACCGCTGCGTAGATCCGATGACTCCGTGCCATATCTCCAACAAGGTAGGCTCGAGCTCGTGTCTTACCCTTGGTAGGGTTATGTGGGCGATCTCTCCAAAGATGTCCAACAACACCGCAACCATAATAGTGCTGGTCCTCTCCGGTGGGAAGCGGCTCCACTGGTACTCTAGATGGCGAGATACGAGATCCTGGTGATCCGGTATGGACTGCGAGGTCTCTGTTGCGACGAGCTCCGACCGAGTGAGCTCTCGGTGCACCTGTGTCTGATGGGACCCCTAGGAGGAGGCCCCATACTACGTCCTCTCTGTGCGTTGAATCTGGAGGAGGTCGGTAAGGTGGGCGGGTCTGCTGCTTCTTCTTTATTCTTTGTGGTGGCCTAAATGAAGCTTGCCACTCGAACTCTGTCCACCTGTGGAGGAGGAACCCGACCCCTTCGACCTACTATCTCACAGCATCTGCTGGATACGGCTCGAACTCTGCTCTAGCTTTCTGTGTCTTCCCCGTGTCTCCTCTGCAATATAGGCCTTCTCCACGGCCTCTGCTTAACGTCTGTGGGCAATGAATGCGCACCGTGCCTCCTAAATCCAAATTCGGGCCCCGAATGACCACCTGTAAATCCGTGCACTGCTCTTCCTGCATATAGTCGACGTCTTTGAGTAGGTCCGAAATCGACTCTCATACTCGCCATCACATCATCGATGCTGACGGAGGTCATGAAACTCGTCTATGCGCTCTGAATAAATCTCACAGGTAAATACCGCTCTAAAACGCTCCTCAAACAACTCCAGGTAATCGTCTCTAAGTCAACATGGAGCTTACGCTCCTCGGTCCTCCACTGAGTCTGCTCCATCCTTCGGGAAGATGGATCGCAACACGAGCCTTCGTGTTGCTACTACTGAGGACGAGCTTGAAGCATCCGCTCAAGCTCACCAACTGAGGCTCTGCTGAAATCCGCTGTATCACCCGAATAGTGAGATGGTCGTAGCTTCGGATCTCACCGATATGGTCTCGCAGTGACGTATGACGAATCCTAGATCTCTCTGTATGCTCCTCCCTCTGCCTAGGGCTCTGAGACTGTCCCTATGTCACGAGGTCCTATCCCCATGTCCTCCTGTGGTGACTCTGCCTAGCCGACTCGCACGGAAATTCTGCTCCGTGCTCCTCGGCTGTGTCGAGGGGATGCACAGGCATCTGCGTGGCTCCAAACTATGCCTGTGAGTCGTCCTCCCCAAGGGCTCTCCGCGTATAGCGGCATTGACATCCCGGGAGTGTCTGCGAGATCCGAGGCGGAAGGGCTGCTACGGCTGCTCTAGGGGTGGTATGTCTAGGTCTATGTGAAGAGACCCCTCGCCCAATCCACGCCTCCTGCCTGGATCAAGGCGAGAGTTAGTTCATCGTTCTAGGTCTTGTCTTTAGTTTTCAAAATTTCTTTTTACTATAATCATCAACTTTATGGTTTTATATTTTAAAGGTATTAGCTCTGTACTAAGTTGAATATTCCCTGTTACGCATTTTTTTTTCTGCGTGTGCCCAAGGGTCCCGACTTGAACCCCAGCTCGATACCAAAAATGTAACGCCCTTGCAAAATAGGTGACGCCACACTCACGACAACGATGACGACGACGCCGCAAACAAACAAACGTCCCGAAAATGCGACAAATTTTTTTTATAAAAAAAGTGGTGTTCGATATCTCACCATGTGGTGGAGCCTCAGGCCACCACATGTCCTGCCACCACGATGATCAGGTCGTGATTGGAGGACCGAGTTCATATGGCTCAACGAGCTCGTTGTTTAGCTTGGGTCAGCGAGCTAATCTCCATATTGGGCGAGCTAATCATATCCCATATTACATTGCATAGTTCGGGCCACATACGTGGCATTACAATGTTGTCACTACCATGTAATAGTCGCCCTTACAACTCGAGGAGGACGCAGATGGACAAGTCAACATGCCACCGCCCACATTTAAATGGAGATAAGGTGTGTCCGCAGCCACTATAATTGTGGCATTCCACATGGGTACCGAGCCAACTTGGCCGGTATTTTATACATGTATATTATCAAAATTTACACTAAAATGACTCTACAAGCTTAACATAAATTTGAAATTTGAAAATTAAATACATAAGAGTCAAATAGGGGGAAAGGCGTTTCAACCCATGTTTAAATCTTTTGGGTTGGGGGCGGTGGACCTCACCAACCAACTGTCATAATCAAACAACTCCTGCCTGGCGTGTCGATTTATACCTACTGAGCCGCTCAATCTCAAAAGATTTGCAAATCTATTAACTAAAAGGTCATCACAGTCGGCTGCTATTCCTATTGACTTTGGCAGGCGCGCATGAAGCTCACAGGGAGGTAAAGAAAAAGGTTATGGGCGCGTGGACAGTCAGGTAGAGGTGGCGCAACAAAGGAGACGTCTCTCCTTCCCTTTTTTGTGTTTTCTTTCTTTTATACATTCCCGAGCGGGACAGGGGCACAGGAAGCCCGGGGTATAACGCCTCAAGTTTTTTTTTTTTTGTTTTAAAATCTTTGGCAGAGGGTGGAAGAGATCCACGGCCCTGGCCTACACAGTAGCGACCAGACAGAGCATGAAGGCCCCTAGGGCGGTTCCAACAAGCAGGTTGTTCAACTATGTTGTTATCTGTTCAGCTATGGACCTCTTCTACCAACAACTACTGCTTGTCTAATGCAACACTCTAGAATAGACGACCCACAGAACTCACCTTTGCAAGCATTGCAGCAATTTAAATATTCGGCTGCATGGCGTTTAGCGCTTTGTGTATCAAGTTGTCTATCAGGCATATCTGCTGAAACGTATCATCATTTTTTTATATTAGCGGTTATTCTCTTAGACACGATTTAAGGGTGATTGGTGGTCTTGATTTTGAGACTAACTTTACACTTGTTTGGGCGGTGGCGAGGCTGCCATGTAGCTTGATATTTGTGAAGCTAAGACCACTCGCAATGTCCTATCTGTAAAAAAAAACGTTTGAAAAAGATTTGTAAGCATTGCAACATTTTAAATATTCGCTGTGACAGTCAGCGCTTTGTGTATCAAGTTGTCTATCAGGCGTATCTACTGAAACGTATCATAGTATAGTGTATGCTCAACTCTTGATAGAGGACGAGTGCTCCTTTGTAGAGTCTCCTTTGTAGAGTCTCGTCTTTTGAGCTATTTCTGTGTAATTAATTTGGTTGTGTTTCCAAGCAGTAGATAACTAAAATGTGATCTTGTCGAAGCAATCTGTAAACATAGTTTTGCACGGTAAAAAAAAATGCAATGTATCAGGCTTGCAGACATAATTTTTTTGATGCTAAGTGAAGCAATTTGTAAACATAGGCTTGCACCATAACAAGGCGCACTGTGTCAGACCTATGGTGATAAAGAAAGGACCAGGTTCTATTTCCAGTTTCTAAATTTTTTTTTTTTAATTTTCCAAGTAGTTGGAGATCTAGATTATGCTATTGACTTCATAAAATACAGTATTATTGTAGGCAATGTGCATTGGCGCCAAGAATAAAGAGAAGGTGGACGCAACCAATTATTTATAAACTACTTTTATCTATTTTACAAGGATAAAGATTGCACCAATATTCCCATTTTTCATTATATATCCTTCAAGTAATTAAGGCAAAATTTAATATGTGTTTTTGTAAAATTTCCCAACACCCTTCAAGAGGGTTCCAAAATTACTTTCAATAAGGTTTAAAGCAAGAACTACTAACATGTAAACAAGATTAACATACTCATGAGAGGTTCCAAGTCAAGTAAAAGGAGAATAGATAGATTGTCATCCTTTCAACTTTTGATTCCATCTATATTACATACTTATTATTGGAATTCAAAAAAAAAAAAAAAACAACTTTCATTCAACATTTGTTACAACACTTTCTATTTCATGTGGAAATAAATTTGCAATAATGTAAGCTAAAGAAAGTAAAGCAATATTACATTTTTCCTCCACCCAAGGTGGGTAAATACATGATGTTTTTACATTGTCAACAACAAGGTTCTTGTGTTCCAAGATGTTCTTCATCCATGCTCCAAGTTCCAAGTAGCTCAAATCACAACCAAGATAGGGGGAGAGGCAACACTCTCCTCCCAACCAAAACTCAATGGAGAAGAGAAGCAATCTCCTCCATTGACCCCCGAGCCCCAAACACAACACAATGAAGGGTGGTCTCCAACTCAAGGCAACAATACTTGCTTCCACAATACAATTTCTTCACAACATTCAAAGCTAAAATAGAAGAAACAAAGAGACACACAAATAACACCAAACATTTCACAACAAGGCTTTCATCCAAGCCAACAAGAGAAGGAACTATGGGAAAGTTTTCCTTATGCCTCCCCATTGAGATGAGATGCCCATCCAAAACCCTCCACAATAAAACTCAAGCCCCTATGACTCTTATGCCTCCCTCAAGTACCCCTTTTTCCTCCCATACTCTTATGTCTCTCTCCTCTTAGGGCTCCCTCAAGAACAAGGTAAGAATGCGAACATTCTCACCCAAGATGGGCATCCCTCTCAAACTCCCTCCACAATATCCTATTCTACTCTTATGCCTCCCTCATGAGTATTCCCATAGACCTCTCCTATACTACACAATAAGCATTCTATCCATTTTTCACAATACACAAAAGTAAACATACATTATCCACAAATTTAAGCAAAAAAACAACAATAAGAAAGCAAAGAGGGAGAAGGTTTCCTACCTTTCCATTGGAGAAGCCTAAACCAAGAAATTTGTCCAAGCTCCCTCCAAAACAATCCAAGCATGCAAGTCCAAGCACTCTCTTTTTCTCTTTCTCCCAATTCTTTTCTCTCCCAAAAATCACAAAAGAGAACTCTTCAACAAAACAAAAACAAAACTCCAACCCCCTCAACAAGAGAGGAAATTTCCATAAATAGACAAAAGGAAGAGTGAGGGTGATGTGGCTCCTTGTAGGATGCCACATCACACATCCTCAAGACCACCTCCCTTAGTCAACTCAAATCCCAAAACACCATAAATGGGTGGTTGGGTTGAATGACATCTCTTTTCCACATCCATCCCTTCCCATGTGCCTTAAGGCACAAATAAATGCAAAAGGAAGAAAAAAGCACTCCAAAGTCATATTTCCCTTCCCAAAATAATAAATAATCCCCTTTTTGGATTCCCAACCCATAGATATGGTTGGTAAGGGGTTTTTAGTAAGTGTGGGACAAGTTCAACTTGTCCCACAAGTCCCCCAAAATTGCCCTAAATCTCAAATTCGAGATTCAAAGGATTTGGAGTGGTCAACACTCAAAACCAAGCATTCAATACATGAGGAAACACAAGGCTCAAGGAGCCAACCATCAAAATTAATTACATCCACTAGACTTCCCTCCAAAACTTAAAATTTAAAACAAGGTGTTAAATTAATTCTAAACATACTTAGCAAAAGAAATTTTAAAAAGATATCACAAATAAAATCACCTACTAAAGTAAGTTAAAACAAGTAAATAAAATTCTTACCCCCTTGGTCACATTAGAAAATTTCCCCCTCATGGAAATTTTTCTTAACACATAGAAGAACAAAGGTAACACAATACAATTCACTAGTTGCCTTGACGACCAAAAGTTGTAACCACCCGACATCCTGTTGTGTTTGGTTCCCAATCCCCCTCATGGTTGTGATCATGTTGTGTTTCCTGCAAAATGCAAAATACCTCCTTCGGCCTTGCGGCCATGTCAAAATATCCAAAATAACCATATGCATGAAATTTATTAACATCTATACGTAATTTAATCAATCATTATTTCTAGGTCTAAATCACAACTTAATTATGCATTTCATCATTATCTAAAATTATAGTAATGTAAATTCAACAACTACATTCTACTTATCATGGCGAAGAAATCCAATGTTAGAACACATGCAATATATTCATATAAAAATAATATCGGTATCCAATAGTCTGTCCATGAGTCAGTGTAGATCATACTGAAAACAAAATCCAATCATAATCCAAATGCATCTAGTCACAAAACATCATGCTAATCAACATAAGTATAAGTCATGTCCATATCCAAGGTCTGCATAACTCAAAATGATAATCAACTAAGTGTCGTAGGGAAGTGGGCATTACAACATATGTTGGCGGGTTCGTGGACCAAGTGCAGTGCATATACTATGTTTCGAATATATCCCGAGCTCCATTTACAAGACCTGCTTCTATCCAAAGATTGGATGTTAGCATACCCCATGCATCATTAGAAATTAATAATTCTAAATCAAGTTCGTCATTCGGACCTCCCGCCAAAGGTGTGTTGGCGGTACTTGTTCTAGTTGCGATGCTTATGTGCGTGAGTCTTTTCAATGAATGTGATTTTTACATCTAAATGTTTTTAACTAGCATTGCTTAAACTTTAGCACGAAGCTTTAAAGATTTCGTAGAAAAACTCGCGAAGCTATATTAAGTCAAAAGCGTCTTGTTATCTCAAATTTTATTTTTTCAATATTTGGTATTAATATCATTTTTGTGTCATCAAATTGTATAATTCCTTTTGTCAGATATTTTTATCATTTGCATATGTCTAAACGCTTTGAGAAAGACTCGGATGATTGTGTTTGTTTGAAACATTTTTTTTTTTTTTTAAATTTAAATTATTTTGAAATCTAATAATTTTTCTTTCTCGGGAATTGAAGTCTCCCATTATGGGAAGAAAGTCGACGGTTCTTATTTCTTCTACTAAATATATAAAATATTTTATGTATTGTTATATATATGTTTATTAATAATATATTTTTTTAATGTGGAATGTAATTTAATATTGTTGTTGATTCTTAGATTGTATTTTAGTTATGTTGTTAGGAAATAGAATTTACACATTTCTACACTTTATTGTGTGTTGCATTTGAATGTATATATTATATGTTTTGAATCTATTGTTATGGGACTCAAACATTTTTATAGTGTACAATGTAGTTGCACCATATTATTCATTGTATAATAATTGTAAATAATTATAACATGTTTAAGAGCACAAAAATTTAATGTATTTTTAACATATAATTAATATGTATTGTATTTATTATAAATAATTGTAAGATATTTTAGGACCATAAAAATTATAAGTATATGTTATGTATATGTTATTTATAAGTTTTATTATTAAATTAAAATATATTTAATTTATTTTAAATAATTAAAAATATTAAAATATATATTTATATGTTTTGTTATTTAATTTGTTTTAAATAATTAACAATACAATAATATAATAAAATAGTATTTATGTAATGTTATTAGTAATAATATATATATATATATATATATATATATATATATATATATATATATATATATATATATATATATATATATATATATATATATATATATTATTAATAATATATTTTTAATGTGGAATGTAATTTAATATTGTTGTTGATTCTTGGATTGTATTTTAGTTATGTGCATTAATTATTTATAATAATTAAATGAGATATTAATCTAGAATTAAATAAATATTAAAATATTAGATAGTAATTATAAAAATAATATATTTATTATATATTTATTGTATTGTTTATAAATATTTATAATAATTAAATACGATATTAATCTAGAAATAAAATATTAATATAACTATAGTAATAATTGTAAAATTGTGTTTTTATTCATGTATTATGTTTATTCCTCTATAATTATTTAATTATATTAATAATTGTAAAGTTGTATTTTTATTGTTTAAATTTTTTTATGGTTTATTGTAACATTTAGTTGTGTGTATTACATAGAATTAATAAAAATTAGAATTTTATTGAAACTAATAATAACTAAAAGTTGATTAAAAAATTAAAATTAAATAAATCAATAACAGATAATAAAATTTATTAATTTTTTAAATAGTAACAATAAAAAAATTGAAATTCGCAATAATAAAAGTATATATGAATTTATTTCTCATCATAAAATAAAAATATAAAAATTCGAATTAAAAATAATTTATTAATAAAATTTGTAATAAAATTTTTGAAATAAGAAGTGAATAAAAATTTTAAAAATAAAAATAATAAAAATTAAGAAAAATATATTAAGCAATTAAATTTTGATTAAAAAAATATTAAAATTAAATAATCAATTATAATAAAGAATCAATAAAAATTAAAAAAACCTAAAAGTACATAAAAATTAGCATAAAATTTATTAAAATTTATGAATTAAAAATATATAAAATTAAAATTAGAAGGCTATAAAAAAAAGTAAAAATAAATAAATACCAATAGTTTATTTTTAATTTATAAATATTAAAAAACAATTTATAAATTAAAAATAAACTAAAAATTCAAAAATTAAAAATAAATATTGTTTTTTTAAATTAAAAATAAGTACTTATAAAATTTAAAATTAAAATTAAATAAATAAATAATATAATAAAAATTTAAAATGAAACATAATGAATTCATAACTAATTAAAAATGAATTATCAAAAGTTAAAATTAAAATTACTAATAAAAAAGATAAAACGGATAAAAACATTAAAAACTATAAAATTAATTTAAAAAAACGAAAAAAATCTAGAATTTTAAAATTTAATATACTAAACAAACTAAAAATTTTAAAATTAAAAATTAACAAAAATAAATAGATGTTTAATGAAAATGAAAATAAAAAATAAAAAATATTTAGTAATAAGTGTGTTAATTACAATTAATATTTTAAATTTAGAAACTATTTAAAAACTAATAAAAAAATTTTGAATTTATAAAAAAATATTAGAAATCAAAATTTAAAATTTAAAATATTCAAAATTTTAAAATTAAATTTAGTAAAAAATTAATAAAAAAGGATAAAAATTGATAATTAAATACGAATTATAATTTCACAAAAATACAAAAATAATTAAATACCTAAAAATGAATTAAAAAATTAAAAAAAAAAACCTAAAAAGGATCAATAATTAATATCCTTTCAAATGTTGACATGATACAAAGAGTGATGCCATGATGCATAGAAGAATCAAAAACTATTTCTATGGAGCTAAAGTGTCGCCTCCAACACACACAATCTCTCTTACAATCAAAATTGCCCTAAAAGGACATTGATTCAACTATTCACATGAAACTATGATATTCAAATCTTGCCATGGTCAATGCATCGGATGGCACTTTCAAAACTTAAACTTACATAAAAATTGAGAGATAATTTGGATTAAATTTAATTATTTGATAGTTAGGATGAAATAAATTGCAAAATATGTATATCTATATCATAACCACATTGATCCATAATGGGTTCAAATTCTATGAGTTGTTGGGCTTTTGAAAATGTCATCATACATAATTTATTTAACAACTTGAACACAATTTCATGTTTAATTTGCATGTGCATGTACTATCCTTCATAGAGTTAAAGGACTTACGATGGATAAACTTTATTGTAGCTATCTTGGAGTTACAAGTCATGGATTGTCTTGTAGTACTTTATCTTGTGTAAAGACCATAGAAACCTTGTATTTGATAAATCCTTTAGCTAAAAAAAAAATCAAAATAAAAAAGGAAATTGCTAGAGATGTCCATTCTTTAATCGAAGCAAAATGACAATTGCAAAATGAATTCCTCTCCATTGATTTTCATTATTGCATTGTTCTTCACATTCATTAAATGCTTGCAGCCTTTAAGCACACAAACATGATCTTATTCACGATCAACCTATGATGTATTTTGTTTGTAAGAAACTCAAATGTTGCATATGACTACATAAGACATATTTCCACACTTTTGTAACGACCCAAAAATTCACACACAAACAACACAAGAAAGACAAGATATATATATATATATATATATATATATATATATATATATATATATATATATATATATATATATATATTTTGACTTGCTTCGACACATAACACGACACAACATGTCGTCACAAAGTTACAACCAACTCTGGGAACCACTTGTTACGGGGATGACCACAAGGTCAGCACGGAAACGTTCACACCCAAAAGGATAATACACTTTTCTTTTTTTTGACAGAACAACATAGAAGTCCAACCACATGACACTCTCACAGCTAGGGCAAGCCACAGTAAGAAATGATTGAAGGTTATTTATTTTGATAAAACACCCTTTAACTCATGACTTATGTTTTCAGAAAGATTCAATATATGATTCACACAAATTCATCTTACCAACTGAGTTATTTTCTTATACACTGTAGAGTAGTTCACTTAAAGTCTTCTCCTACTTGCTAAATCTTATTATCTTCCAGAAACTAACCATTATTTTCCCTTAAGCTTGTTTAAGAGTTCACCCAAAAGGGGTAGTGTTCACTAGTTTAGCTAGGGATATCAATTTATAAAATTTTACTTTACAAGGGTAGTTTCACCTTTGAGTACTTCAGGAATTCTTGTTCTCAAGTAAGTCATCTCTACATTAATTTATCTGAATATATATATATATTAGTTAACTTCTATAAGGGTTAACCACTCCATTTAATTTTACTTATATCACATCATTACAAGGTGTCAGAGAGTTTTGACTTAACACTTTATTCTCAAAATCAAGGTTTTACAATACTTATGCCAATGTAATGATTGAATATCATTTCTCACCAAGGTAAGTTACTAGTCTAACAACAAAAGGGAAAGAACACTTCACCACGTAGTTTTTTTGAACATACCAAGACAAGAGATCTTCTAAACTCCTTGCAAGCAAAGTTACAAAATTTACAACGCATTGAACTTTCTACAAAGAACTTCATAATTTGAACTGATGAAACTTTTACACTCTTTTCCTTTAATCTACTCGCATAATCCATCTACACAAATATTTACTAGAGTCAGTTCGCTAGAACTGAGCATGATAAGATATAAACCTCACCTAATAATTTATGCCATCTAGCATTTAAATAAATGAAAGTTTGCAATACTCCTTATCAAATAAATTTCTAACATACATTTAAAACTTAATTGCACATCTCATGATAATACATTTCATACTCATTAATGTTCACTTCCTTAAGATCTGCTTACATAAGAACACAATTCCAAGTGACTAGATATACAACCTTAACCATGCAATCAATCATACTTAAATTACAGTAATAATAATAACGCTCACCTAATACCCTCGACCTACTTCACATATATAAGTATCCAACAATGTTATCTTTCAATTAAATAAAAGCACCAACGACATTAAGTTTATATAATAAATACAAGTATCAATCTTATATTATTCATCGATATTACCCAAGTATCAAACCTTCATAGATAATTAGTGATATGTAAGTATAATTTGGATATTTACCTCACAATTTTAAGAATATACTTATGTTAACAAAGATTCCATCAATCCACAAGTTCATATATTATTAGGTATCCTTTTGGTTGCTTATTCCATGCCTTTATATGTTTCTATTAGTATAAGGGTCCAACTCATTGGAATGAGTTACGATCAACAATATTGTCATATTTTGCTAATATGTCAAAGATACATTTGACTAACTAGGATATGTAAGCGCGGTCCAAGCCACTATAATTACAAGTATCAACATTATCTCAACTCCCAATTGAGATGCAAGTATCAATTTTTAGCTAACATAATAATCATCGTAAATGCCAGAAAATATTCCACTCGTTAACCAAGTATTGAAATAACATATTTATCCTTACTGGTTACCTGATAACATAATATACCCTGTTATATAATTCAACCTCCACTTGCATACCCCAATTTATGGGTATTAATTATTGTTCTATAAAATGAAGTTAAATAATTTCAGGTGGACTTATATCCTTACTGTCATACATGATATGCACAGTCCCATTATGGTAGCTGTCACCTTTACTTAAGGCTATGCATGACTCCATTTTAGGGTAGTTATCTTAACTTCCCTATTCATGTGTTTTCCTACCAAAAATTCTTTCGACAAGCTTCAAGGTCAAAGTATAAGATATATTTATAATTTCATATTTCAAGCATTGCCTGAATTCATATGCATGAGGACATCACATATCAATCAAACTTGAAGAATGTCGACATTCATGAGAGTTCGATGTATCCAATATTACTTTAACCGATTCAAAGATCCAAGTAGTGCCTCAAAATTAAGCCATAGAATTATCCACACAGGATAATGACTTGTGTGCTTAACATATTCGTAAAGGTCATAGAAAACCCATTAACGCATGCTTCAGGAGGGTTCCAATCTAATAATAAGCTCATAGTAATAATAATAGCAGAGGGCCTGGTGAGGGGTTTTCAATAATCCCCAAGGTAAATGATAATCGAATGACTCAGATGGAGCTATCTAGAAAGACCAATAAAACTAGTATGACTCTTCCCAAATAGAAGCCCCCAATCCTAATGGGAGTTTATATTATTATAAATCCACAGTAAAATCCAAATACAGTCATATCGGAAATTCCCTTTTTCAAGCCATGTTCTACATAATATAAACAATACAAGAAAAATTATAAACCTCATTCACGCTCCATAATATTTTCTACAGAAACCATCATTCAAAGGAAGAATCAAGGCAAAAAGATAAACCAACATTATAAGATCAGTAGGCAAGAATCGATGTAGAGATTTCTTCTACTCAAATAGTAAATAAGATAAACTGTAAAGGAGGAGAGAGATCAGTTCATGCAATTATGATTAAAAGTCATTTGAAACCCATCTCTTTCTGGGCATCTCTTTCAAGAAAGAGTCAATATATGTAAATGCATGTTATATAATATCTAGAGTCCAAACGCTATTTACTTAGTAAAATAAAAACACATCAACATTCCAAAAGAAACCCACATCTACAGCATTCAAACAAAATTACAGATATTGATTTATCTAAATGCTAAAGGAAATAAATCATTAAGAGAGAGGGTTAGGGCTTATCATGCCTGAAATGCATTCATCAGATTCACCCAGCCTGCAATTTCTCCATCATCAGCACCTGTTGCTTTCCCCACAAGGTGCTCAATCTCTGCAAGGGGCCTCTAACCCAACAACAAGGACAACCAGTGACCATGGAAAGAGCAGGTCAAAAAACTGCAAGGCAACATCCACCTCCACTTGATTGTCTGTGAGAAGCTCTTGCAGTTGATCCCACACATGCTCAGTTTCAGAGCTTGACAAAAGGAACATATGCCTATACATGAAGGACTGCAGAAACATTAATGTTGCTATTCTAGTATGCCAACTAGTGTCGTTAGTTGCAGATATAAGCACAGACACAGCTGATGAAACATATGGCTGGGGAATTACATGCCATTTTAATAGTTCCATAGTTGTTCTTGCTAAAGTGGATAACTCCTTATGCGTAGTCTCCTGTAAGGAAATAACAGGATAGAGAAGACCAACAATTATGTCTGTCAAAACTGCAGCTCGTCCAGACTTTAATGCTGATATAAGAAAATAGAATGTTGTTTCCATCCATTTTATATATTCTTGTTCCTCAGTATCACCTTTATCATTCTTTTCACCAGAAGAGACCAACTGTCCATCAAGGACACTCGATTTACTGGCACTGTGAATCTTATTCACATATAGACTGGCTCTTTCCACAAGAAATGTACTCCAATTAAGTCTCTCAATCAGTTTGGACGACTGATCCCCAAATGCTGAATTGAAACGAAGGTTTGAGCACAAAATGCTAAGAAGAGTGCCAATAGACTCTCGTACCTGGGTAGCAGAATGGCCCATGCAATTCAAAACTTCCCCTAATAAGTTCTCTTGCAAAGTGATCTCTGTTGCTGGCATGCAGGAAGGAGAAGTCTCTATTAATGTCACACAAAGTAGAGTAAACCGTTTGGCCACCATGTGAGTTGCAACTGTACTAGCTAAAGGTTCAGCAAGGCAATCTGTACTTCATGAATATTCTGATATGAAATAGATCCACCTCTATGAGATTCTCTTCCATGAGTTACATCGTAAAACAAGTAAGATCTCAATAGAGAATCTTTGTAATAAATTTCATCGTGTCCCCAGTAACACTCTCACCGTCACATAGTCGATTTTGATAAAATATCTTGAAGGGAATCCCAAATTTGAGGATGCATTCGATCTTTGAGCAGGATAACAACATAGTTGGACATCCTCGCTTGTTGGAAGCACTCAAAAGGCTTCTACCATACTATGCACAACATGCCTGCTTGCTGCTAAATCATCTTTTGCAGTGAGGCATTGTTGTGAGGATCCTCGACAAGAACACACCTCAAAGACCCCCAATGAAAGTGGAGGAAACACGCCTACTTCACTAGCTGGTAGCTTCATGCGAGCAAAAGAAAATAGCGCTCCTTTTTCCCCACGCAGCCAGGGCAGGAAGAAGGAAGGCGTCCAGGATCTGCACACCAGCATAAGGCGTGAGGAGGTTTCATTGCGGCCAGGGAAGACAAAAAAAGCGCGCCAGGAGGAACCATGAAGAAAAACGCCTTGACAGAAAAGATTTCGATGGCCTCTCAACCACTCCACACGCAGTCAACAAAAGAAAATCTCACGCGGTCAGAGAAGGATATTGCAGGCAGTCAACAAGAAACAAAGAAGATTTGCAAATCAGAATTAATAAATGAAGTGCGGCCACCAGCAAAAAGAGTCCCACACGTCTAGTAAAAGGAGTTAATGAAGTGGCAGGTGGCCATACACTCTACCACGCACCCCTCTTGCCAGAAAATAAGGAAATAAAGAATCCAAGGACAACAATGTAGTCCACATCTCCTCATGTCTAGCCTGTCACATCCATAATCCAACGTGGGAGGAAAGGCAATGGACGCAACAATAAGTGCACCCCGGAATTAAGAATTGCAACGAGGCGTGCGTGTGGGATCAGACGGTCAAGGTGGGAGTTGGTGGCTGGAGTTTTTCCAATAAGATAAAAAGAAACATGAACATTACTTCCTGAACAATGGAGCCACCAAGAAAACAAGCTCCTCTTTTAAGTGAATCGAGGATCGGGATGATAAAAAAAGATGCAATAAAAGAAAATTAAGATAATTAATATTAATGACGTAACATTTGACAATCAAATAATAATAATAAATCGTAGATCGAAAAATAAAATAATAATAATGATAATATCGTTACTATTATTTTATATTATTTTTACTGCTCCCAAAAATTATTATCCATGTTAATAATGATCACCTGTCAAGCTCGACTACAAAATAATAACCAAAGATCGATAATGGCACGGGGAGGCAAAACAGATAAGAAGAATGTTAATCCTTCACTGTGACAAGGTCACCGAGGCAAGAACTGGGAACTGGGATAACGTAACAAGGCACTACAACTTCCATCACACCTCTACATATCATATACATGGAGTCATGATTTATTCAAAAATTATATGTTATTCTTATGTAATGCCCCCAACCTACCTTGTCTCGGTCAGCATTATTTCCTGACTGCGTGGAGGATGGAGACCTTAAAGAGTGATGTGATGGAATCCTTGCTGGTGGCCGCACCCACTGTTTTCCTTGATTTGCAAATCTTTTGTTTTCTTTTTGACCTGCTCACGCAAGAGACTTCGGTGGCCGCACATGCTCATTGATTAAAATGTTGACTTACACCTGCTGTTCACGTGGTCTACCTGTCGTGTCTGTCCAACCACGAATGCTTGTTTTGCACTCCATCAAATGCTGAAACAGATGAATTGCATTAGCGTGTTCTGGATAGTGGATTCATTGATGGTGAAATGAAGGTCTGTCACCCTGATGTTGCGTGGGTGGGTGTAGATCCTCAAAATCGTGTTGTACAGGCAGTTTCAGTGGAGCGTAGAACTGAAATTTCTCCTAGGAGAGTGCCGTGAGGAAGTGTTTGGCTATATGCAGCAGCTACAGGGCAGAGAAGTAAACTTATCTCAAAAAATCAGTGGCCTCCAGAGAGAGTTAAGTGCGACAGCTGCTTGCAGGGCGATCTCAAGGAACCGTTGGTGTTGAACCTGCTGTTCTGGTTGCACGCGACCACAGTCGTGATCAGTGGTTGCAAAATCTTGCAGCTGTAGTAGAAGAACGAGATAAAGTTTTAGTTGAGCTGTCTTGCCTTTTCATTTTGGAAAGTCGCTTCCGTCCAGGTGGTGGTTAGAAGAAGCTGCAAGCTAGGGAAGCCGGCCTGTTGCAGCATGGTAGAAGCCTGCTGAGCGCTTCCAACAAGCAGGTCGTCCAACTATGGTGTCATCTGTTCTGTATCAGACGCATCCTCAAATCCGGGTATCTCCTTCAAGATATTTTTTTATCTAAATCGACTTTGTGACAGTGAGGGTGTTACCAGCAGACCTGATGAGATTTATTGCAAAGATTTTCTATGGAAACCTTTCTGTTTGTTTCACGATGCAACCCGTGGAAGAGGATCTCATTGAGGCGGATCTGTTCCACTTCAGTGTATTCACGAAGCACAAATTGCCTTGCTGCTTGCTCAAACCCATCTGATGGTGTCGGCTCGAATTTGGCTCTGGTTTCTTTTTACGTAACCCTTTTGGCTTTGTGACGATGCTGTAGTTGTATTTGGACAGTCATCCGCTCGAATTTATGGAATTGTTATCTTTTCCCACTGTTACAGTTCACATACCTCCATCCTTTTCGAATCATCCAAATACTGTATTTCATACTCGAAGGTTTCCATATTCTACTTCTGCTTTATCATCCAGGACTGTGTGGAACTCTCGAGCATGTTTCGCCTCCTCATCAAAGGTCTTATCGATCATGCGATTTGAGAATAATGGAAGACGTAGATGTCGCAGGGTTGAAGCCTCTCCAGTGTCTGAGGAAATCGGTGGAAATACCAAAGGGATCCATAGAGTGTGAGAAATCACAGTCCTTCCTCACATAGAAAGGTCATGTTCCCTGAACAAAGTAACGAGAAAGAAACTCTTCTAAGGACCAATGAACAGAAAAGTGATTTGGTGCAGGGGAAGGTTGGAAGCTGCGTAGAAAATGATACTGCTGAGCATAGGGTTAAATGTTTTTCTGGGAACAGCCATAAAGAACAATCATGTCAAATATCTGAAAGAGATATGTCTCTTCAAGAGAAATGCCAGGAACAAGAAGATGTAGATGTTCAAATTTGTGTTTCTGAAATGATAAAACGTGAGTCACAACGCATGATATACTAGAGGGAGGGAAGAATATTAGAGTCAGAATCATGCATGAGGATGGAGGGTGTAACAGGAATGAATTGTCAATTAAACAGCATCAGGCTGGTAACAATGATCAGAAACCTACATATAAAGAAGATGATGGTATAGAGACAAATGCCAATGAAACTATGAGGCAAGAGTCTGAAACTGAACGACAATGCTTCCACCAATACTGAAACTTTTCATCAAATAAGAGCAGAGGGTCTCAAGACTTCTAAGTCATATTCTGATGCTTGCTTCCTCTGAAAAGTGTTATGATATTAACTTTAAACCTTCTGTGGTTCCACCTGTGAAAGAAAAAGAATCCAGCAGACATAGATTGAAGCATGAGGAGCATCTTTCTGAAAAACAAATATCTCCCACCTGTATGCGTGGGAGACAGCTCAGTGCTAGGGATTCTGTACGTGTTGATGAAAGTCACACTTGTCTTAGAGACTTGAGATATTCTAGTGACAGGCAGATTGGGGAATTGAAAATGGCTTCCAAAGAACATTGGGTGGGAAAAGTCAGACATCAGAATGGAGCTTGAGTGCCCAGCCAAAAGGAGATTCGACCTGAGGATGGTTGTTGCTGGTCCGGGCGGTGTCCTTGAAACCTTCTGAATCTGGAGAAAAGGCAAGATATTTCTACACTTTTCTACTGTTATTTTATTTAAAAATATTGTGAAATCAAACCACTTTTCCTTGCATTGATTTGTCAGTTGGATGTCATGATGGGAGATTTCCCTTTCTGCTTGTGTCTTCTTGTTTTAGCTTTTATCGTTGATAGAATGTGGGTCGAAAGGATGCGTGTGCCCTCTCCTTTGAATGTTATGTTTCTCTTACTCGAATGATAGACCTTCGTCTGTTTGTTTATGTATTAATTCTTCTCTGTGATTGAGTTGCAAGTTGTTATGTTGATTAACTAGTATTTTTGATATCATGGAAGTAAGTTACGATAACTGTGAAGCTCCTCCCTAGCACCCAAGTTGTCTTTTGACGTTTTGTTAGCTCCTTCGCAAGTCCCTTTGATAACCTTTTGGCATCGAGAAAGAAAGGTTGTAGGATTGTGTGATCAAGGCTTGGGGCTAACCAGCTTGAGTTTCGGTATTAAACTTTTTGAATGAAAAGGTTGTGTGCAGTGTGTTTTCCGTCTCGCGGGTGTAGACTCTTATATTATCTTTCATCTTGTTTCTAGGCTTTTAAGGCCATCCTCAGGAAGTACCTTGACCATCCCTGGCAACTTGAACCATAACTAGCCTTACGGATCAACTAAGCTCGAGGTTCTTTGTGCGAATCTAGTACCTCGTTGACACTGGAATAGTTTGGTCTAATCCCCATCTCAGAATTATTGCTGATGGCGCTCTTTTTTTTTTCCTAACTTGCATTATTTTCTCCCTTGTAATATTAACGCTATTAATTATTATTGGTCGGTTTTTATGCATGTAATTACCGTAATAGTTTGTGATGGAAATTTCCTTAAATGTGATTAATCTTCGGGAAAAACTCAGCTTTCATTTGATAATCTTATGGATTCATAGCGGAAGGTCTTGTTTTGATAATGTCACTTGGAAATTATGTTTGTATCTATTTGTGCGACGGTTGACTGTGTTACCCAGGGTTGCCGTAAAATATGGTTGTTTTGGGATATGGGTAATTTATTTTAAATTAACCAAACATTAGTACTGTAGTGGAGGTTTGCAAAATCTTTAGTGTTATAAAAATTTGTTGATGACATTATTGTATACTCTTGTTAGACGGAACCCCCTTCTTCTCTCGCGTGTTTGCTACTAGCCTGTAAGACTTTGACCCTTCCTGGATGGTTGGTAGATCTCTTTGTAGTTAATGGTCAAAACTAGTATACTTTGCCTTCGCTTCGAAACTTATGTTGTGTGTATACTCTAATTGATTTCCGGTTTGAAACTCAATTATACATGGCTTTTTGTGTTGATTTCTGAAACTCGTGTTTCCCCCTTCTTGGGCCGATCAACTCTTGTTCTCTTGGAAAAATATTATTTTAGCCTATGCGTTTGGTTCCTTTGATAAATTTCTAGATGACTGGTATTTATATCAAATCTCAATCTTGTAATTGTTGTTTAATTACTTACTTGATGGGAATTCTGTTTTTTTTTTGCTAGATTGTTTGTTTTCTCCTTATAGGGCCAAGGGCCATTCTCTTACGATTGCTATACTTTCGTTGTTATTACTCCTAACTGAAGTACAAGGTCTTCTCCTTCTTTGATTGGCATGATGAAGACTTTACTTTAACTTGATGTGTTAATAGTGTTTAGAGCTTTAAACCAATTCTTGTAATAAAGTGCTTCCTTTTCGTGATATTGTTAGATAATAGTTATGGTGGTTTTGTGTAGCCTTATCTTGCTCAGTTCTCGCGAACTGACTCTTGTAGAAAATTTGCTGCAGATGGATCTTGCGTGTAGATGAGGGATAGATTTGTAGACTGTTGTCATCAACCTCAGTTGAGAAGTTCCTTTGCTCGAAACTTTTTTATGTTGTTCAACTATTGTTAACGTCCAGTGGAAAGTTTAAAAGAGGATTAATGTCTTAGTATAATGTATTGTGGACTTGTCATCTAAACTTTGGAAACCTTGTATTGTTTGACCATCATTGAAATTATAAGAAAATTTGGTTATTGTTGTTGAGTGACTTGTGGAGTATCAGTATTTTAAGAAATGATGTAATCTTGTTTTGTTCTCGTAAATGAGTGTTGCTTCAACTTCGCCTTGAGAATAAATTCTGAGTTAAACCTTGCCATGACTTAGTAATAAAGTGTCATAAGTAAACTAACATGGGATTGTTAAATACTTCTGGAAGTTAAATTAAAAGTTGCATTCAAATAAAGTAACATAGGGGTCACCAACTTGAGAGCAAGAAATTCTCTAAGTAGACAAGGGCAAGACTATCATTGCAAGTAAACTTTTTAACACGATAACCCTAGCTCCTCTAGTGAACATTATGCCTTTCATGGTAAAATTTGTAAAATGACCCTAAGGTGAAATGAACTATTAATTGTTTGAGGATAATAAGATTTAATAAACAGGAGAAAACAATTTTGAAACCACACAATCTATCTCTCAGCCTTTTGGAAAGTAAATTCTTTTACTCCTTGATAATACTTTTAGCGAAGCCTAAGTAAAGTTGTTGTTAAATCTGGTTAAGAGCCCTAGCTTCAATTTAATACTGGCAATAACTAATGAGGTCCTAAAAATGTTTCATCTCGACCTTCTCCCCCTAACCCTTTTTCAAGGCACCTTATATCTCTTCTCTTAAGTGTGTTGAACTTAAAACCATGTTGTCTTGTGGGCAAGAACGAATCTTAGTAGCATTAGTGGTGAGCAGATGGCCTTGTGGAATTGAAATTCTCTTTTTTCTTGATAAACGAATTAAGCAAATAAAGGTCATAATAGAGAAGATTTAAAGATAATTACTCTGTGTAAAAAGAATAAATTTAACTTGGTAAGATGAATTGTATGAATCATATCCTGAGTCTCCTTGAAAACGTAAGCTAAGAATTGCAAGATGTCCTTTTAAAATAAATAACCCTCAAGAATATCTCCTTGTGGTTGGCCCTAACTGTAAGTGTGTTATGTGATTGTACTTCTATGTTGTCTTGTCAAAAAGAAAAGTAAATTGTCCTTGATATGTGTGAACGTTTCCGTGCTGCCTTTATGGCCATCCTTGTATCAAGTTGTTCACAGTGTTAGTTGTATACTTGGTGACGACATGTTGCGTCATGTTATGTGTCAAGCAAGCCAAAAAAATTTTTTATCCTGTATTTCACTGTGTTGTTCGTGTGTGTGATTATTTGGGTCGTTACATCTTACATCCAATGTAATTTGACACCAATAAGATAAAATCTTTGCTTGTGCATAGCCAATTATTCACTATAATAAATATTTATGTGACTCCAAATACAAACTTCTAAAACATCGAAATAACTATTAAATGCACATTGTCTAATGCATCTCCTGAAAATCTTGTATACATTTTTGGTGACTTAAACATGGATATGCATAAATGTAATAAAAACAAAAAAGCGATTAATGACTATTATGACAAGTATAGATTCCATTTATGTATCAATAAAGAGAGTGCATTTTCTAATAACAATATTAACCAAATATGGTCAAATTCTAATTGCTCATATATTTAAGAGATATGCATATTGACTGATCACATTGCAATTTTTCTCATACTAGGGAAGAAAAAATCAAAATTAGATATAAGATAGTCAAGTACATTTCTTCACACATGTAAATGGTAACCATGCAATATTTGTCTTCTCATCCATTCTTTTATATATTTTATTGTTTCAACCTACAAAAACTATCAATATTGTCACAATAGAAATATGCAACAACAAAATTATATTGGAAGTTTTAGAACAACTTTATCATCATTTTCACCACTCATATACACGTTATACAAAAATAAATTTATAATCCTTTGTCATTTGATAGGTTTCAATTTGATCAATCATATAACACCTATCCATCATACTAACCAAGAAGACAATATGACGTGGTTTCTAAGGATGACATATCGGTGAGATCACTTGTTTGTAAGGAAAACACAACCACAAGTAAACGAACAAATAGATCTATGATATAAAATGTGTGTTGATAAAACCTCTATCACAACATAGAAAGGGTGTTTGTGGTTATTAAATATTGTTTTGCCTCTTTCAATGTTATTAAAATCTAGATATATCTATCACACTTCCATACTAATTCTAAAAAAGTATACCGTGGGAGCCAACACAATCCGGAAACACTTTGCGCGCATTCTTGGAGTAAAACTTGGATGAGTGTGGCATCAACATACATAAAAGGTTATTGACAACACCAAGAGTTTTTCTCGAGGGGAATGCGCAACAATCTAAATGCAATTGTCGGCTTCTCATTATGGTGGTAGAGGAAAACTCTTTTCTCCTCCTTGTTCACATCACTCAGTAAATGTTTTCAATCTGAAAAATATTCTATTTCCTCGTGTCTACGTGGGCGTGATGTGTTTCCTACACTATAAAAATGCACCATTTTATGGTCTTTAATCCAACTACATCCCAGTATTTTTTTAACTCATTTATCTTGCATCAATGTTCTTACCATTTGAACCTCTCCTCACACACACACTACGTGTAGATGTTTGATAAGAATAATATAAATTGCAACAATTTGAGGATCCAACTCAAAAAAAAAAAAGCTCTAAATAATCTATCCCAATATTCTTATGTACTCTACAAACACCATGCAAACACATTCTCACAACCACCTTAAGTCTAATTGGCATGTTGATGACAAAGTTTAGAATTTCCTCAAAATAGCCAACACAGCCAAGAATGTGGAGTAATAATTGAAAACCATCTGTGTTTGTCTATCAAAGAAAGTTCTTTTGTTCTAGCTATTTGGGGATATGTTCAATACCGAATATCGATGCCATAGAAATTGTAATGGAGCCACCGGGAAAAGTTGAAGACACTTTGATTACAATTGCTGACCAATACCTCTGTGTGAGGGTTGCGAGTAGTAAACAAAATTATTGCTCCCTCTTTTTCTTCTAGAAGTCAAACAATCTCTGACAACCCGATACCTCAAATTTGGAGCTGCGACAAATAATTTTGTGCATATCCTACAACCATGGCATTTCATGAGAGCATTATCTTTATGGCATTTTGTCAAACAATTGACATAATACCTTCCACATTTTACATCTATCCACGAAGGCACTGCGCACCTACATCTAACATAAATCAACTTTTTATTATGTTGTGATGGTTGCTCATGTCCTTCTCTAAAGCTCCCATTTTGGCCAGTTTGTGAGGATGATGGCAAAGGTTGTAGGGTTTAGCATTACAACTGTCCCATATTAAAACTCAAAATTTAAAATTTAAAATATTCAAAATTTTAAAATTAAATTTAGTAAAAAATTAATAAAAAGGATAAAATTGATAATTAAATACGAATTATAATTTCACAAAAATACAAAAATATTTAAATACTTAAAAATGAATAAAAAATTTTAAAAATAAATTTAGTAAAATATTAATAAGAAAGGATAAAAATTGATAATTAAATACGAATTATAATTTCACAAAAATACAAAAATAATTAAATACTTAAAAATCAATAAAAAAAATAAAAAATAAATTTAGTAAAATATTACTAAAAAGGGATAAAAATTGATAGTTAAATACAAATTATAATTTCTCAAAAATACAAATAATAATTAAAAACTTAAAAATAAATTTAAAAAATTAAAAATGAGTGAGACATTTGTTTAGACGTTGACTGGGAGTTTCTCCTAACGGTAACCGTAGGCAGAAATATTCTCCTGGCAATGGCGATGAAGGCAAGAGCTAACTAGTGCAGGTTGGACAGTGAGGCTTCGACTGGGACCTTGGCCGCGGAGGTGTATGGCGATGGCCTCAAAGGCCGGAGCTCTGCTCACATCGACGAATCTTTGGCTCCCCCTGCGATGTTTCCTATCATTATTCCTAGTAGTGGATGACAAAAACCACTGCTCGACAATTGGTGTGGTGATGGATATTCTGAAACAGGGGTACTTGGATGACGGTTTGGGGGTTGGTGTGGGTGCCTTTGTTTCTTCTGTGCATCCTGGCACTACCTTGCAAATTGGAGGCGGAATGCTTAGGGAGGTCTACAGTGGTGGGAAGGGCAGACTCATGGGTGATATATCCTTCTTGGATGCGACCACATTAGTCAGACGCTAGCCTGCTAAACCTATAGCGTATTCAAAGACGATCCTGTTGGTCTCCTTCGGGAATGAAGTCACTAAAACTGAGAAATATTTCCAGTGCTGTGGTTTGATTTACCGGTTTACTAAATTTTGGTCGGGCCTTCCAACTCTGCGGAAGTGGATTTCCAATCAATGGTGCCCTCTCTTAGAAGGCAGAGTAAATATTTACCCCTCAGTCCGTGGTATTTTCATTATTGTGTTTGACAATCCCTCTGATAAGGAGGAAATTTTAGGAAAAATATGGGAGTGTTAGTCTCATCTCTTTCTGTTGAAACCCTGGTTTCCCCAGTTCAACCCCTTAACTGAAACTTTTAATACCAGATGCATCTGGATTAGACTTTCGTATTTGCCTTTGCAATTCTGGGAAAATTCCTTGACATCGATTCTAAAATTGAATTATTTGACCATACTACATATGCTCGTATACTGGTGGATATGGACATGATTGTTGACTTTCCGTCTACAATAGAGCTAAAAGTCAAGGACAAATTTTGGACAATATTTAATATGAAGGGTTTCCTTGTAAATGCAGAACATGTTTTACTCTCGGTCATTTGGCCTCTGACTATCATATTGTTAAAAAATAGATTAAGGGCCGAGTTTTTTGGTGAAGGATTATAATCCGAACCATTTAGTTGTGAAAGGCCACGTGGATAATCAATTTGACAATGTTTTTGTTGGGCATGATGATACTTCCAAGCTTCATGAAGAGCAAACATGTGAGGAAAACCTCATTTCCTCAAGCCCAGTTAAGCATATCGAGCATATTGAAGAGAAAGAGAATCTCACTTTATAGCAAACAAATATTTGTCAAATGATCATGTTTTTTTGCCAAAATTTGAGGCTTGATACTATCAATACATGTGAGGGCACATGAAAATTCAATTTGATCCCTCCAAAATACCCTTTTCCCTCACATTCTCCATTTTCAATTGCATGGCCTCTTCACTATTGTCAAAAACCACATGGGGCTTTCTTGTACATGTAAACATATTATCAACAACCATATTGACTTTAAAAAACAATGCAATCAAGCCATCTAGAATATCGATTCGATCTGTTAAATGTCCAATTAGAGATATAAGAAATAATAAATTGTATAAAAATTTAAATTTTTTAAAGATATGTCAATACATACTTGTCCAATTTCAAAACAATTACACTTCATTTTCAATATAATTGAGTTTTTGAAAACAAAAATATACATACTTCAAGTTGACTAGATATGACACATTGAAACAAGAAAACAATATATGTGGTAATTGAAAGAGGTATATGAGAGATGGAACATTGCCAAAATTAGCTTCACCTAAGAGTACTAACTTGAATACTTTGCTACCATCTATATCGATCCTCGTTGATATTGAAGAAATACTAATTGCAATGCGATTAGCATTTTGCACAAATCAAATGTCATTCGCATGGAAAACATCAATTATAATTACAAGGATCAATAATTAATATCCTTTCAAATGTTGACATGATACAAAGAGTGATGCCATGATGCATTGAAGAATCAAAACTATTTCTATGGAGCTAAAGTGTCGCCTCCAACACACACAATCTCTCTTACAATCAAAATTGCCCTAAAAGGACATTGATTGAACTATTCACATGAAACTATGATATTCAAATCTTGACATGGTCAATGGATCGGATGGCACTTTCAAAACTTACATAAAAAATTAAGAGATAATTTGGATTAAATTTAATTATCTCGATAGTTAGGATGAAATAAATTGCAAAATATGTACATCTATATCATAACCACATTGATCCATAATGGGTTCAAATTCTATGAGTTGTTGGGCTTTTGAAAACGTCGTCATACATAACCTATTTAACAATTTGAACACGGTTTCATGTTTAATTTGCATGTGCATGTATTATTTTGCATATAGTTCAAGGACTTACTTAACGCCGCAAAAGACGCAGCGCGCTACGAAGACGACGATGACGACGCCGCAACAAACCAACGTCCCGAAAATGCGACAATTTTTTTTTTTTTTTTTTTTTTTTTTTACGAAGAATAAGCAAGTTAGTGGTCCTTGTTTGGTTTATTTTAATCGCAAGTTTGTGACCTGGATAATTATAACGCTTCAAACTTTTACCGTAAATTCCAAACGCAATACTAGATCTGCATGATTTTCACAATTCCGCACACTCGAGATCTATTTCAATATTTGTTGTATTCGTCTCTTCCTTAGCGGAGAATTTCCGGCTTCGATCATGGTGATACTAAGTCGTATATTGCTATTTCGTTGACGCTTAGAAATCTTTTAATATAGGTTCTTAGATATCCCTTAAAAGGGATTAGATACTTTTAATTAAGTGGTATATATGTAGATATATTATCAAGTTTATACTCATATGAACCTATATTCCTATACGTACATTGAAAATTTAAAAAAATAAAGGAATAAGAGTCCATTCGACCGACATCTTAAATATGTGTATTATCAAAATTTACACTTAAATGACTCTACATTGCCTTGCAAAGGTGTACAATAGGTGTAATGAATTAAAAACTACATATATTTAAACAACAAGAAGTTGAGGGTAATATGATTTTTTTTAACAATACAAAAATTCTTTCAAAAGCCCCTTCACAATCGGTGGTCAAACATTAGAGGGATTAGGTTGGAAAAAAATATGTTTGGTGGGGCGACTCAACAACCAACCGTCTCAACTTATTACTCCCTGCCTGGCGTGCATCCATTCATACCGGCCGCATAAGCATTTACTCTCAAAGATTTTGCAAATCAAAATCTACAAGGTCGGCCTGCTGTTGGGATTTGTCCTGAGCCGCATGAAGAAACGGCGTAGGGACGAGCGAGGGGGCGCCTAAACCCACGGCCTTCTTAGCTATCTTTGCTCTGTTCGAGTTTTTTTTCAAGCACTCTAAAATAGACGACCACAAAACTCGCCTTTACAAGCACTGCACAATTTAAATATACTCTGTGACAGTCGGTGCTTGGTGTATCACTGCTCATCGGCATACCTCTTCAAACGTATCATCATTTTCTTTTATATTAGCAGTTATTCTCTCAGACATGATTTAAGGGTGATTGACTAGTCTTGATTTTGAGACTAACTTCACATTTGTTTGGGCGATTCGGGGCCTGCCATGCGGCTTGATATTTGTGAAGCTAAGACCACTCACGATGTCCTAATCATTAAAAAAAAAAAGCGTTTAGACTATTGGTAAGCATTGCAACAATTTAAATATTCAACTGTGATGATCGCGCCTTGTGTATCAAGTTGTCTATCGTGCAATTTTTAAAAACGTATCATCTTTTTTTTTTTAATTAATAGTTATTCTCTTAGACCCGATTTAAGGGTGATTGACTGATCTTGATTTTGAGACTAACTTTACATTTGTTTGGGCAGTTGCGAGGCCTGCCATCCAGCTTGATATTTGTGAAGCTAAGACCACTCGCAGTGTTCTAATTTCAAAATCTGTTGTCCTAATCTCTGTCAAAAAATAGTATCTTTAAGGAGCTAATGGTAATAGTTATGCGAAAAGAGATTATGGCACTGCCACAGGTTTGCTTTGTTATAGTTCTATTTGCCAATAAGCACTCAAACTAAAGGATAAACAACAGCAAAAAAAAAAACATGAGAGCAGAGAGCTTAAATCGGCTTGCCATGGAAATTCACTTGCCCTTCACATTATATTCACTCTTTGGCGCCTGAGATGGAAACGAGAATTTACACAAATGTAAGAAACAAACACGCATTTTCCTTGAGACACTCAAAAACTGTCAAAGCGACCTGCTCTATACATGGCAGTCGATGCATACATGTTTCATAACTGCTCCACTAATGGTACAGTTTCTAATAAGGGACAAACTTAATTCTCTTAGACATGTTTAATAATTAAAATATTAGTTTCCTTTTAATTGAAATGTGGTGGTGACTTATTAAGCTAGAAACTTTACGATTTCTTTCTTCACAAATCAATAACATAACATGGGTTTTCAAAGAATCGATTTCATTTCCTTTATTATTTTGTAATGGATTCTTGTATTAGATTCATAAATGAAGAAAGCATAAAAGAACTAGATCTTACAAAGTTTCATTGTCATACTAAAAACTATTTGAAAACTTGAGTCCTTCCATCAAGTATAAAAGAAGGGATAATGCACTATTCTTTTAACCTTTCCAACATATCACTTCCAAGTACTTCAAACAAAATTTTAATATATTTTCTTTTGTAATTTCTTTCCAACATTCCACAAGAATTCAACAACATTTACAATAAATTTTTAGAGTAAGAAATACTATCATTTCAATGCAACTTTTCCTTCAAATCTTTTACAACATGTCCTACTTCATGTGGAAAACATATTTGCAATAATGGAAGCTAAAGAAAGCAAACAATATTACATTTTTCCTCCACTCAAGGTGGGTAAATGCATGATGTTTTTACATTGTCAACAACAAGGTTCTTGTGCTCCAAGGTGTTCTTCATCCATGCTCCAAGTTCCAAGTATTTCAAATCACAACCAAGATAGGGGGAGAGGCAACACTCTCCTCCCAACCAAAACTCAATGGAGAAGAGAAGCAATCTCCTCCATTGACCCCCGAGCCCCAAACACAACACAATGAAGGGTGGTCTCCAACTCAAGGCAACAATACTTGCTTCCACAATACAATTTTCTTCACAACATTCAAGGTAAAAAGAGGAAACAACAAGGAAACACAAATAACACAATACTTTGCACAACAAGGCTTTCATCCAAGCCAACAAGAGAAGGAACTATGGGAAAGTTTTCCTTATGCCTCCCCATTGAGATGAGATGCCCATCCAAAACCCTCCACAATAAAACTCAAGCCCCTATGACTCTTATGCCTCCCTCAAGTACCCCTTTTTCCTCCCATACTCTTATGCCTCCCTCCTCTTATGGCTCCCTCAAGAACAAGGTAAGAATGTAAACATTCTCACCCAAGATGGGCATCCCTCTCAAACTCCCTCCACAATATCCTAATCTACTCTTATGCCTCCCTCATGAGTATTCCCATAGACCTCTCCTATACTACACAATAAGTATTCTATCCATTTTTCACAATATACCAAAGTAAACATGCATTATTCACAAATTTAGCATAGAAGCAACAATAATATGAAGCAAAACAAAGGAGAAGGTTTCCTACCTCTCCATTGGAGAAGCCTAAACCAAGAAATTTGTCCAAGCTCCCTCCCAACACAATCCAAGCATGCAAGTCCAAGCACTCTCTTTTTCTCTTTCTCTCAATTCTTTTCTCTCCCAAAATAACAAAAGAGAACTCTTCAACAAAACAAAAACAAAACTCCAAAAAAACCCCTCAACAAGAGAGGAAATTTCCATAAATAGACAAGAGGAAGAGTGAGGGTGATGTGGCTCCTTGTAGGATGCCACATCACACATCCTCAAGACCACCTCCCTTTAGTCAACTCAAATCCCAAAACACCATAAATGGGTGGTTGGGTTGAATGACATCTTTAATCCAAATCCATCCCTTCCCCATGTGTCCTAAGGCACAATTAAATGCAAAAGAAGACAAGTGCACTCCAAAGTCACATTTCCCTTCCCAAAACAATAAATAATCCCCTTTTTGGATTCCCAACCCATAGATATGGTTGGTAAGGGGTTTTGGGAAGTGTGGGACAAGTTTAACTTGTCCCACAAGTCCCCCAAAATTGCCCTCAATCTCAAATTCGAGATTCAAAGGATTTGGAGTGGTCAACACTCAAAACCAAGCATTCAATACATGAGGAAACACAAGGCTCAAGGAGCCAACCAACAAAATTAATTACACCCACTAGACTTCCCTCCAAAACTTAAAAATTAAAACAAGGTGTTAAATTAATTCTAAACATACTTAGCAAAAGAAAATTTAAAAAGATATCACAAATAAAACACCTACTAAAGTAAGTTAAAACAAGTAAATAAAATTCTTACCCCCTTGGTCACATTAGAAAATTTCCCCCTCATGGAAATTTTCTCAACACATAAAAGAACAAAGGTAACACAATACAATTCACTAGTTGCCTTGACGACCAATTGTTGTAACCACCCGACATTCTGTTGTGTTTGGTTCCCAATCCCCCTCATGGTTGTGATCATGTTGTGTTTCCTGCAAAATATGAAATACCTCCTTCGGCCTTGCGGCCATGTCAAAATATCCAAAATAACCATATGCATGAAATTTATTAACATCTATACGTAATTCAATCAATCATTATTTCTAGGTCTAAATCACAACTTAATTATGCATTTCATCATTATCCAAAATTATAGTAATGTAAATTCAACAACTACATTCTACTCATCATGGCGAAGAAATCCAATGTTAGAACACATGTAATATATCCATATAAAAATAATATCGGTATCCAATAGTCTGTCCATGAGTCAGTGTAGATCATATTGAAAACAAAATCCAATCCTAATCCAAATGCATCTAGTCACAAAACATCATGCTAATCAACATAAGTATAAGTCATGTCCATATCCAAAGTCTGCATAACTCAAAATGAAAATCAACTAAGTGTCGTAGGGAAGTGGGCATTACATCCCCCTCCCCTTAGACTAGACTTCCTCCTGGAAGTCACTGAAATAAGTGTGGAGGCCAGAGCTCGCAATGATGTAGCATCCTCCCAAGTAGCTACAGTCTCATCATACCTGTCCCATTGGACCCGAACCTGATCAATCTCTCTGCCGCGAAGGCCCAGGGTCCTGCGGTCTAAAATGCGCACGGGCTCCACCATCACCTTTTGATCCCGCTGCAATGCAATCCAATCTAGTTCATGAGAAGGATCGAAACATATCTCCTAAGCACGAAGCGTGAAAAACATCATGGGCGCGCGATAAGCTAGGTGGCGATGCTGGCGATAGGCTAAGGGCCGAGGTGCTCCAAGATCTCAAAGGGACCCACAAATCTAGGAGCAAGCTTAGAACCTTTTCCATAACGGATAGGGCTCTTATGCGATCGACACGAAGAAACACCTTCGTGCCTACCTCAAAACGTGATCTCGTCCTATCTTTGGTCCGCATACTTCTTACATCATCCTGTGCCTCCTGTAATCTCTGTCCGATCGGGGTAACCTCTTTCTCCATATCATCATCCTGTATAAAAGTTGGCCCAAGGAAACCACATCCTCAATCCTCGTCTGTAATGCCCCCAACTTGTCAACTTCTTTTCCTTGTCATCCATCGATTGCCTTTATGGCCTTTGCTCCTTTGGTTGGCGTGGGGTTGAAGGTTTCTGTTTTTTTATTGTTTTCTTGGCAAGTGGGGGGTGCCGTGAAGAAGTATATGTCTTTGTGCAGCCGCTACAGGGCAGAGAAGTCAAAGCATATCCCAGAAAATCCGTGGTTTCCAGGTGAGAGTGAGGTGTGGCAGGTGGGTGATCCCAAGGCAGGCCGTGGCGTTGATCCTCGGTGTTACGGATGCACGCAACTTTAACCTTGTTATGTTGTTGCAAAATCCCGTAGCTGTTTTGAGCGCTTCCAATGTGCAGGGTGTCCACTATGTTGTTATCTTCGGTCTGTTGCATCCTCGGACTCGGGTTCTCCCTTCGGCTATGTTCTCGGATCGGCCAGTGACGAGTGGAAGTGTTGCAAGGGCAACGTGTTGGCGGGTTGACCTTCTTTGGTGCTTTGTCCATTACATTTACAGTTGCGCGCGACCACGACCATGATCGAGTTTGCAAAATCTCGCTTGTGTGGTAGAAGAACGGGATAAAGTTTTGGTTGAGCTGTCTCGCCTTTGCATTTTGGGAAGTCGCTTCTGTCCAGGTGACAGATCTTGCGTGGGAGAAGCTCGGACGAAACCTTGAGGCAAGTTTTGCAATGAGGCTGAGATCGTGTTCACCACTGTTCCTTGCTGTTCTGGCCATGGGTTTGTTATGGCGTTTACAGATGAAGAAATCTGATGGGGAGGTAGGCGTGTTACCTCCGCGTCCTTTGGGTGCTGTATGGTGTGTTCTTGTTCGAGATCCACAAAGAATCGCCCGCATCTTTTAGCTAGGCTGCAGGGGGATGCGCGAGTAGTAGAAGTTTTGTTTGAGCGCTCCAACCAACGGGTTGTCCAACTTCATTTTTGTCTGTTCAGTACAGGATGCATCCTTAAACTCGAGTTCTCCTTCAAGGGTTCCCCTGCTACCTGCTGGAACAACCAAAACGAACACATCGCCCTCTCCAGGTATCACCTCATCACCGAAACCATATAACTTTCACCGAATTCCAAATTTAAAAGTAAATGCGATTTGGTTGGGGTTTCTCCCGATGGCCTAATTGGGGCGGAGGGTCGTATGGTGGAGTCTTTGGAAATAAAATGCCCTTACTTTGATGGTAAGGATAGCGAGTCTATTCCACGGTCATGTATTCCAGCCAACTACATGCCTCAAGCCCAAGGTCTTACGGAGATTTTGGAAAGGGACTGGATGGATTTGTATGCGTGGATTCCTAGAGGGAGTAGCTTTTAGGGTGCTGAGGAATCTCGAGATTTTGGGAGCTTGTGATGTCGGCTTTGAGTGATTTCTGGTGGGATCTGTGGTGCCTGCCAAGAGAATTCTTGAGAGTGATCCCAACATAAATATAAGCCACTGGAGACCCGATCGTAAACATAGACTTTTTGATGTTATTTTTCTCTCAGAGTGTGCTTCTAGCTGAGGATTCGAAGTTGCTTTGTCTAAAGAACTCATGACAAAGATGGCAGGGAGACGCATCAAGACTATCATAACAACATTGGGTCCTCTGGTTCTTCCAATGTCGAGAAGCGCATTCTCTTTTTTTTTGCTACTTTGGTGGTGAGGAAGCTTTTCATGGTGAAGATTAAGCCCTATATTCCAGATTTCAAACTTGCATTTGAGCATTTTTGCATACATCTTTGGGAAGGGCTGTTTTGGATGAATTGGAGAAGAATTTACAGCTTTCAGAGTGGCACATGGAGCCATCAAGGATGACCCTTTACCGGTTTGGTAATACGTCTAGCAGCTCATTGTGGTACGAGCTTGCATATTCACGAAGCATAGTTTGCTTTGCAAGGGAACTATTCAGGAGATCTATGCAATGTTGGAGAAAATGTCTTGGGAGATGAAGGTAGCAGGATATTTCTCAGATCCAGAGCTTGCATTGAGTTTGTTCATCCAAAACCGATTCGTGACAGTGAGGGTGTTGCCAACAGACCTGATGAAATTTATTTATGAGATTCTCTATTGCTTCCTTGTTTTACGATGTAACTCATGGAAGAGAACCTCATAGAGGCGGGCCTGTTTCATATCAGAATATTCATGAAACACAATTTACTCTGCTATTATATGAGCTTCTTCAGCGTGTCACCAAGCTGGCAGCATAAAGTTTTCTGTTGGAATAATCACGCCTTTCAGGCTATAGCTGAAACGTTTGCACCGTGTGTTAGATGTTGTCCTCAGTCTAATGAAGGAAAAGGTTTATTGGTCATCACGGTAGATTCCTACCCGAGCCAGGAGCATGGTGTAATCAGTTTGTCTCGTGGCCGAGCTTCAAAACATGGGGTTGGTTTGTAGCTGTTTTTCAGCTTTGCGTGAATGTGGCGCCAACACGAGCTCGCAGAGCACTTTGGGTTAAAGGCAAGCAACGGCATTGAAACAATCACATGCATATGGAGATGGCTTTTAAACCGGCATGTTAAATCTACTCCTTGTAATAGTTTTCTACCTTCTTTCAAGTATCTTGAAATGAATTTTCTTTCCTCTTGAATGGCGCTAGACTAGATGTTTTCGTGGTTGTTTATATCACTTTGCTAATTGTGTGGTTGTTCCTTTAAATCTTATTCCAATTTCGCTGATTTTGCTTGGAATGTTCCTTCCTCTGTTATAGCTTACTCTATTTCATATTTGTCTAAATGGGTTACTACAATATTGAGTGATGTAGTCTAGTTCGTAGGGAAGGAAACAGTATTGAGTTTTGTTTGCTTATATGACTTTCTCTTAAAAAGAATTATGTGATGGTAATTATAATTGAAGGTTACTAAATAGAAGGTTAAGCCTACATACCTCTTTTGGTTGAATAAATACGCATTTCCTATTTAGGGCTCTCTTGTTTTGCTTGAAGGTACATTAATAGTGACGTTGTGTTCTGAAACTTGTTTAAGCCTGTGGGCATTCCTTCCTTTATGTTTGATTAAAAAAAATGGCATTTGGGGTTTGTTTTAGAACTGTATTTGGTTGACTGTTGTACCTAGTCTAGATGAGGGATAACCTGGCATCTATTTTGACCTCCACGTGTTGAGAGAATTACTATACCTATTTCTTGATGTAAACTCTTGTTTGATTAAAGCAAGGGGAAACATTGTAAGTTTAACTGAATGAAATCTCTACTTTTATTTTATTAAGGGTCGCAAGCAAGCTATCTCTAGCTGGACAGAAACAAAAGTTGTAGGTGAATCCATGGTACTGGACTCGTGAACTCGTTTCCTGTTAGATGACAGCTGATTTCAGTGATAATATCATAGGTGGCTGTTATATCTATCTGTTTGATATTTGCTAAGACTTTCCTCGATAAGCCCACATGGATCGGGTAAAATTTCCCATCTTCTATACCTTTGGCAAGGAGTTTATAGAACTTCTAGCCCTGACCGCACTGCGTAACCTTCCTGATAGTTATGTGCATTGGTTCTTGGTTGTGCTTGTACTCGTGGTAAGGTTTTTTTTTGAGCCTGGGGCATCGTTGGTGTTTTGCCCTCTGCGTATCGAATCCCTTTGTTTTCGAATTCGAATACCTTATACTTCAAACTTGGTTACTAAAAGGTCCCATTTTGTGGCCTTGTTAGGGAAATCAATTTTTATTTTATTTTAATGTTTATTGGCATTGCCTGAATTATATAAAAATTATTAACGACTTTTGGGTTTAGTCTTCCCTTATATTATGTAGAGAAGTTGATGATTAGGATAGGGTTTGTTGGTAGAATAATGGCCCTTCTACGTGTCCCTTTAAATGCGCTTTTGGAAAGTGGTTTTGTTTTGGTTAACTAGTACTACGTTTTAAGAAATCGATAAGGAGGTAGTGGTAAACTCCTTGGTTAAAACCAAAACTATAGTTGCGTTCTTTTAAGGGCATCGAACCCATATTACTTTGGAGCCCTGGAAGATTTGGATAACGTCATTTCTGCTTCGCGCCTACGATCATAATTATTACGCTTGTCTTCTCTTGGACCCCTTTAGTTGGATGGAGTAAATTTTAGATTCCTATCACGTAACCCATAGCATTACATGAAGGAGATATCAACACTCTTGACTTTCTTGTTTCCAACCCATGAGGTCTTGCCTTGATTTATGTAATTTTGTTCTTGCTAGTATTTGGACTTTCTCCTTGTTGGATGATTTAGTTTTCTCTCTCATGAGATTAATATTGGAGTTGTGAGTTGTGTTTTAATCCATTTCTGAATTTAGAATATTCTTTTCTTGATATTGTTAATTGTTAGCTTATTATTGCATTGTGTAGCCTTAACATGCTCAGTTCTTGCGAACTGACTTTAGTTAATATTTGTGCAGATGGATTATGCGAGTAGTCTAGAAGAAAAGAGTGTAAAAGTTTCATCTGTACCATTATGAAGTTCCTTGTAAAAAAAATGTCCAATGTGATGTAAATTGTGTAACATTGCTTGTAAAGAGAGTTGATTTGACCTCTTGCCTTGTATTGTTTGGTAATGGTGAAATAAAGTGTCTTGTTTCTGTGTAGTTAAGCTTGAAATTATCCTTGTGAGAAATGGCATTCAATCTTTACATTGATATGAGTATTGTAAAACTTTGATCTTGAGAATAAATTATTAAGTTAAATCTTTCTAAGACTTAGCGACAATATTTTATAAGCAAAGTAAAATGAGTCGGTTAACCCTTAAAGAAGCTAAACAAAAATAATGATTTTATATTCAACAAATAAATGTAAAGGTGATCTATTGAAATCAAATAATTCCATGAGTGATCAAAATGAAAACATCCTTTGTGAGGTAAACTTTTATTAATCGATACCCCTAGCTAAACTAGCGAACACTATCCCTTTGGGGTGAACTCTTAAACAAGCTTAAAGGAAAACAATGGTTAGTTTCTAGAAGATATTAAGATTTAGTAAGTAGGAGAAGACTTTAAGTGAACTACGCTTCAGTGTATAAGAAATTAACTCAGTTGGTGAGATGAATTTGTGCAAACCATATATTGATTTCCTTCTGAAAACTTAAGTCATGAGCTAAAGGGTGTCTTACCAAAATAAATAAACCCTAACCATTTCTTACTGTGGCTTGCCCTAGCCGTGAGTGTGTCATGTGGATTGGACTTTCATGTTGTCTTGTCAAAAGAAAAATAAATTGTCTTTGATAAGTGTGAACGTTTCCGTGCTGACCTTGTAGTCTTCCCCGTAACAAATGATTCCAAGTGATGATTGTAACCTTGTGACGACATGTTGTGTCGTGTTGAGTCAAAGCAAGTCAAAAAAAAAGTTATCCTGTATTTCACTGTGTTGTTCTTGTGTTGGTAATTTTGGTGCGTTACACTTTGGTATCAGAGCGTAGGTTCATGCTCTCGAACCTATGGGCCGGATTGGTGTTGTATGGTGATGTTGCATGGTGGTGGTGGTGTTACATGATGATACGATGATGATGATCTTGCATGATGATGGTTTATATTGGAAGAGTAATGTGCTTTAAGCGTGATGTGATTATTGTCATAATTGTGATATTGTGAACGCATACGTTATGTGTATGTCACTCGGTGCGTATTTTCATCATGTTGATGTGTTGTGGATGGGAGTATTCTCTCTCCCTCTTGTGGATTCTATGAAGAGTTCACGTGTGAATTATTGTTTGTGATGTGTGAAAAGAATTCTAATGTGGATGACGTAGTGTTGGAGCATTGTGGCATATTGTGATATGTGGGTGTATCAATGTGTTGTATGACTAGTTGATGTTAAAAGAAATGAGTTGTATCATGATGTTTTTACCATGTTCTGAAGAAATGTGTGTACAACCTTGTTATGAAGTAATTATTGTTATGTTGTGATGTTATTATGTTCATCGTATATATGAGTTGTGTAATATGTAATGCTTCATGTTGTGATTTTGGGTCATACGGTGAGTGTATGAACCCTATCGTATTGTGATTGCACCTTGGGTGCAGAATGTGGTAAAGTGATGTATTGCGCCCTGTGAATGTATAATTGTGATCTACCCTGTGTACCTACCCTACGTGAGACGTTATGGTAGCTATGTGTGTACCACCATGGTGTTAGTGATGTAGTTACATGTTATGTTGTGAGCCTTACACTAACCGACCCTGAGGGAGATCGGTAGAAGTGTATGTTGAGAGTGAGGAATGGTGTACCATGGGTCAATAACTCGAGTCAAAACTCGGTTTAGTAGATTACATGTGACTCTTTCCTCTCTCCCTATGTGGTTGTATGTATGCAACCCTAGTGTATCTATGACTATGTTTGGCCTTGTCGAAGGGTGGCGGGATTGATATATATATTTTACGAGCTGAGGCTCGATGTTCCGAGTGCCAGCAACTCGTTGAGTACCCCTTTGGTGGCTAGATAAGGCCACACAGTTATCGTAATGTGACATTATTATAAGTTGATTTTATTCGTAAATTGAGCTTTTACTTTATTTTTGCAAGGACCAGCATCTTTTCTTGATTGCAATGCTTTACAATTTTGGGCATTTCCTTGGTTTGTGGCACTAACATGGGGATTTGATACTAACTTTGGCCATTTGGTCATTTATTTTAGCTTGATTTGGGGTCTTCTTTTAAATTTGGAATTTTTACCGCCTTGCCCTAGGCTTGTACTTTGCCACTTGGCACTTTGAATTTGGATTGTTGTCTTTGGTTCTAATGTCGTGATGTGTAGAATAGGGTCATGGGATGCACCATGGATTAGTTGGACCTATGGACCCGCTTCGTTGTATGAGGGGAGTCGCCCCAAGGGGTACATATGACTAGCGGGTTATGGAGAACTACGCGTCATTATGTCACTTGGTTAGGAGTGTCCAAACTCACGTGTCTTTGACCATGGGGACAACCGGCCTCCTTGAGGGAGGCAAAAGAGTTTGAGGAGGCATAAGAGAATTGAGGAGGCATAAGAGTTTGAGGAGGCATAAGAGACTTGAGGGAGGCATAAGAGTTTGAGGGAGGCATAAGAGACTTGAGGGAGGCATAAGAGTTTGAGGGAGGCTTATGATATTTGTCTCGTATGGTTGATGTTTCAGGATATATGTTGAGTTATTGTGATGTTTGGTAGTGGTCTTTTGATGTATGTGTTACTCATGTCAGATGGTTATGTGTTGTGATGTTGTGGACATGTCATTGATTCCCTTGTGGACACTAGGTACCTATAGCATGGTTTGTTGTTATGTGAGTCTTTCATTGATGCAAATTGAGGAAATGTCTGGTGGATTGTAGTACTCTTTTGGTTGAGTATTTGGTATGTCAGTCATTGATGTGTGATGAGTACCTATGTTATGGGAAGTGTGCCTATTCTATTCCGTATTTGAGTAACCTTTAGTGGTATAATACAATCATGAAGTATATACTTGTGTGCTTGTGAATCTGTAGGGTCTTGTGAACCTGATAAGGTGTTGTGTTAGCAGTTCATGTTGGGCACCCACAATAATGAATAAACCAAAACTCTTCAAAGATGAAATTTTAAAAGCAATTAAACTAAGAATAATGCTAATGGAAAGAGACTAATGAAATGATGAACAAGAAAGAACTGCCAATCTTCACAGAACATTGAAAGTTAAAAAAAAAAATTCTACCAAATGTTCCTAAGGTTACCTTGTGACCATGCTTTAATCAACTAAAATTTTAAACCCTAGGGTGTAATGTCTCCTCTACCTGTCCTTGGTTGCAAATCTTTTCCTTTCCTCTGTGTAATGTCGCATCGAGGACGATGCTTTCTTAAGGGGAGGAGAATGTAATGCCCCCAACCTGTCAACTTCTTTTCCTTGTCATCCACCGACTGCCTTTATGGCCTTTGCTCCTTTGGTTGGCGTGGGGTTGAAGGTTTCTGTTTTTTTATTGTTTTCTTGGCAAGTGGGGGGTGCCGTGAAGAAGTATATGTCTTTGTGCAGCCGCTACAGGGCAGAGAAGTCAAAGCATATCCCAGAAAATCCGTGGTTTCCAGTGAGAGTGAGGTGTGACAGCTGCAGGGCGATCCCAAGGCACCGCTGGCGTTGATCCCGGTGTTACGGATGCACGCAACTTTAACCTTGTTATGTTGTTGCAAAATCCAGTAGCTGTTTTGTTTTGAGCGCTTCCAATGCGCAAGTGTCCACTATGTTGTTATCTGCATCGGTCTGGCGACGCATCCTCAGACTCGGGTTCTCCCTTCTGGCTATGTTCTCAGATCGACGAAGTGACAGTGGAAGTGTTGCAAGGGCAACGTGTTGGCGGGTTGACCTTCTTTGGTGCTTTGTCCATTCTGTTCTGGTTGCACGCGACCACAGCCATGATCGGCTGTTGCAAAATCTCGCCGCTGTGGTAGAAGAACGGGATAAAGTTTTTGGTTGAGCTGTCTCGCCTTTGCATTTTGGGAAGTCGCTTCTGTCCAGGTGACAGATCTTGCGTGGGAGAAGCTCGGACGAACCTTGAGGCAAGTTTTGCAATGAGGCTGAGATCGTGTTCACCACTGTTCCTTGCTGTTCTGGCCATGGGTTTGTTATGGCGTTTACAGATGAAGAAATCCGATGGGGAGGTAGGCGTGTTACCTCCGCGTCCTTTGGGTGCTGTATGGTGTGTTCTTGTTCGAGATCCACAGCAACTGCCCGCATCTTTTCTTAGCTAGGCTGCAGGCATGCGCAGTAGTAGAAGTTTTGTTTGAGCGCTCCAACCAACGGGTTGTCCAACTTCATTTTTGTCTGTTCAGTACAGGATGCATCCTTAAACTCGAGTTCTCCTTCAAGGGTTCCCCTGCTACCTGCTGGAACAACCAAAACGAACACATCGCCCTCTCCAGGTATCACCTCATCACCGGAAACCATATAACTTTCACCGAATTCCAAATTTAAAAGTAAATGCGACTGGTTGGGGGTTTCTCCTGATGGCCTAATTGGGGCAGAGGGGTCGTATGGTGGAGTGCTGGAAATAAAATGCCCTTACTTTGATGGTAAGGATAGCGAGTCTATTCCCTGGTCATGTATTCCAGCCAACTACATGCCTCAAGCCCAGGGTCTTACGGAGATTTTGGAAAGGGACTGGATGGATTTGTATGCGTGGATTCCTAGAGGGAGTAGCTTTTTAGGGTGCTGAGGAATCTGAGATTTTGGGAGCTTGTGATGTCGGCTTTGAGTGATTTCTGGTGGGATCTGTGGTGCCTGCCAAGAGAATTCTTGAGAGTGATCCCAACATAAATATAAGCCACTGGAGACCCGATCGTAAACATAGACTTTTTGATGTTATTTTTCTCTCAGAGTGTGCTTCTAGCTGAGGATTCGAAGTTGCTTTGTCTAAAGAACTCATGACAGTAGCAGGAGACGCATTGAAGACTATCATAACAACATTGGGTCCTCTGGTTCTTCCAATGTCAGAGCAGATTCTCTTTTTTTTGCTACTTTGGTGGTGAGGAAGCTTTTCATGGTGAAGATTAAGCCCTATATTCCAGATTTCAAACTTGCATTTGAGCATTTTTGCATACATGCTGGGGGAAGGGCTGTTTTGGATGAATTGGAGAAGAATTTACAGCTTTCCGAGTGGCACATGGAGCCATCAAGGATGACCCTTTACCGGTTTGGTAATACGTCTAGCAGCTCATTGTGGTACGAGCTTGCATATTCACGAAGCATAGTTTGCTTTGCAAGGGAACTATTCAGGAGATCTATGCAATGTTGGAGAAAATGTCTTGGGAGATGAAGGTAGCAGGATATTTCTCAGATCCAGAGCTTGCATTGAGTTTGTTCATCCAAAACCGATTCGCGACAGTGAGGGTGTTGCCAACAGACCTGATGAAATTTATTTATGAGATTCTCTATTGCTTCCTTGTTTTGATGTAACTCATGGAAGAGAACCTCATAGAGGCGGGCTGTTTCATATCGAATATTCATGAAACACAATTTACTCGCTATTATATGAGCTTCTTCAACGTGTCACTGTTCGGCATAAAAGTTTTGCATTTGGAATAATCACGCCTTTCAAAGGGCTATAGGAAACGTTTGCACCGTGTGTTAGATGTTGTCCTCAGTCTAATGAAGGAAAAGGTTTATTGGTCATCACGGTAGATTCCTACCCGAGCCAGGAGCATGGTGTAATCAGTTTGTCTCGTGGCCGAGCTTCAAAACATGGGGTTGGTTTGTAGCTGTTTTTCACTGCGTGAATGTGGCGCCAGCACGAGCTCGCAGAGCACTTTGGGTTAAAGGCAAGCAACGGCATTGAAACAATCACATGCATATGGAGATGGCGTTTTAAACCAGGCATGTTAAATCTACTCCTTGTAATAGTTTTCTACCTTCTTTCAGTATCTTGAAATGAATTTTCTTTCCTCTTGAATGGCGCCTAGACTAGATGTTTTCGTGGTTGTTTATATCACTGCCTGATTGTGTGGTTGTTCCTTTAAATCTTATTCCAATTTCGCTGATTTTGCTTGGAATGTTCCTTCCTCTCTTATAGCTTACTCTATTTCATATTTGTCTAAATGGGTTACTGCAATATTGAGTGATGTAGTCTAGTTCGTAGGGAAGGAAACAGTATTGAGTTTTGTTTGCTTATATGACTTTCTCTTAAAAAGAATTATGTGATGGTAATTATAATTGAAGGTTACTAAATAGAAGGTTAAGCCTACATACCTCTTTTGGTTGAATAAATACGCATTTCCTATTTAGGGCTCTCTTGTTTTGCTAGAAGGTACATTAATAGTGACGTTGTGTTCTGAAACTTGTTTAAGCCTGTGGGCATTCCTTCCTTTATGTTTGATTAAAAAAATGGCATTTGGGGTTTGTTTTAGAACTGTATTTGGTTGACTGTTGTACCTAGTCTAGATGAGGGATAACCTGGCATCTATTTTGACCTCCACGTGTTGAGAGAATTACTATACCTATTTCTTGATGTAAACTCTTGTTTGATTAAAGCAAGGGGAAACATTGTAAGTTTAACTGAATGAAATCTCTACTTTTATTTTATTAAGGGTCGTGAAGCAAGCTATCTCTCTAGGGACAAAAAAAAAGTTGTAGGTGAATCCATGGTACTTGGACTCATGAACTCGTTTCTGTTAGATGACAAATGATTTCGGTGATAATATCATAGGTGGCTGTTATAGCTATCTGTTTGATATTTGCTAAGACTTTCCTCGATAAGCCCACATGGATCGGGTAAAATTTCCCATCTTCTATACCTTTGGCAAGGAGTTTATAGAACTTCTAGCCACGACCGCATGCGTAACCTTCTGACGATAGTTATGTGCATTGGTTCTTGGTTGTGCTTGTACTCGTGGTAAGGTTTTTTTTGAGCACGGGCATCGTTGGTGTTTTGCCCTCTGCGTATCGAATCCCTTTGTTTTCGAATTCGAATACCTTATACTTCAAACTTGGTTACTAAAAGGTCCCATTTTGTGGCCTTGTTAGGGAAATCAATTTTTATTTTAATGTTTATTGGCATTGCCTGAATTATATAAAAATTATTAACGACTTTTGGGTTTAGTCTTCCCTTATATTATGTAGAGAAGTTGATGATTAGGATAGGGTTTGTTGGTAGAATAATGGCCCTTTCTGTGTCCCTTTCGTACGCTTTTGGAAAAGTGGTTTTGTTTTGGTTAACTAGTACTACGTTTTAAGAAATCCGATAAGGAGGTAGTGGTAAACTCCTTGGTTAAAACCAAAACTATAGTTGCATTCTTTTAAGGGCATCGAACCCATATTACTTTGGAGCCCTGGAAGATTTGGATAACGTCATTTCTGCTTCGCGCCTACGATCATAATTATTACGCTTGTCTTCTCTTGGACCCCTTTAGTTGGATGGAGTAAATTTTAGATTCCTATCACGTAACCCATAGCATTACATGAAGGAGATATCAACACTCTTGACTTTCTTGTTTCCAACCCATGAGGTCTTGCCTTGATTTATGTAATTTTGTTCTTGCTAGTATTTGGACTTTCTCCTTGTTGGATGATTTAGTTTTCTCTCTCATGAGATTAATATTGGAGTTGTGAGTTGTGTTTTAATCCATTTCTGAATTTAGAATATTCTTTTCTTGATATTGTTAATTGTTAGCTTATTATTGCATTGTGTAGCCTTAACATGCTCGGTTCTTGCTTAACCGACTTTAGTTAATATTTGTGCGAGATGGATTATGCGAGTAGTCTAGAAGAAAAGAGTGTAAAAGTTTCATCTGTACCATTATGAAGTTCCTTGTAAAAAAATGTCCAATGTGATGTAAATTGTGTAACATTTCTTGTAAAGAGAGTTGATTTGACCTCTTGCCTTGTATTGTTTGGTAATGGTGAAATAAAGTGTCTTGTTTCTGTGTAGTTAAGCTCGAAATTATCCTTGTGAGAAATGACATTCAATCTTTACATTGATATGAGTATTGTAAAACTTTGATCTTGAGAATAAATTATTAAGTTAAATCTTTCTAAGACTTAGCGACAATATTTTATAAGCAAAGTAAAATGAGTCGGTTAACCCTTAAAGAAGCTAAACAAAAATAATGATTTTATATTCAACAAATAAATGTAAAGGTGATCTATTGAAATCAAATAATTCCATGAGTGATCAAAATGAAAACATCCTTTGTGAGGTAAACTTTTATTAATCGATACCCCTAGCTAAACTAGCTTAACACTATCCCTTTGGGGTGAACTCTTAAACAAGCTTAAAGGAAAACAATGGTTAGTTTCTAGAAGATATTAAGATTTAGTAAGTAGGAGAAGACTTTAAGTGAACTACGCTCAGAGTGTATAAGAAATTAACTCAGTTGGTGAGATGAATTTGTGCAAACCATATATTGATTTCCTTCTGAAAACTTAAGTCATGAGCTAAAGGGTGTCTTACCAAAATAAATAAACCCTAACCATTTCTTACTGTGGCTTGCCCTAGCCGTGAGTGTGTCATGTGGATTGGACTTTCATGTTGTCTTGTCAAAAGAAAAATAAATTGTCTTTGATAAGTGTGAACGTTTCCGTGCTGACCTTGTAGTCTTCCCCGTAACAAATGATTCCAAGTGATGATTGTAACCTTGTGACGACATGTTGTGTCGTGTTGAGTCAAAGCAAGTCAAAAAAAAGTTATCCTGTATTTCACTGTGTTGTTCTTGTGTTGGTAATTTTGGTGCGTTACATGTCCCAACCGAGAGGTGTCTGCACTCTCTACCATATAATGCCTGAAAAGGAGCCATTCCTATAGAACTCAAAACTATTATTGTAGGCAAACTCCACCAAATACAGATACTCCTCCCATCTCGACTGATGATCCATCACGTACATCCTGAGCATATCCTCCAAAATCTGATTCACCCTCTCTGTCTGTCCATCTGTCTCAGGGTGATAAGCTGTGCTGAAATTAATCCTCGTCCCGAGGGCATACTGCATGGTGGTGGTCCGTAAATGGGAGGTCTAAAAGGGTCACGATCGCAAATGATCTTCCGTGGAATCCCATGCAGTCTGACAATCTCATCAAGATATGCACTAGCCGTGTAGGTAGTCTTCACTGGAGAAAAGTGAGCTACCTTCGTCAATTTATCCACCGTGACCATGATGGCGTCGTGGTGGTATCTCGACGTCGGCAACCCAACAATGAAATCCATAGAAATGGTGTCCCACTTCCACTCTCGGTATGGCGTGAGGATAGAGGAGGCCGGCTGGATGCTGATGCTCGGCCTTCACCCTCTGGCACTCTAAACAATGGGATACAAAAGAAGCTATGTCTCTCAAGTCCTCTCCAAAAGTACAACTGTCTCAAGGTGGCATGCATCTTCTTCACCCCGGGATGGGCTGAGTAAGGTGCATGATGAGCCTCTGTCAAAATATCATGTCTCAAGCCTCCATCTCTAGGAACATAAATTTGACCTCTGTGTCTGAGAAGACCATCTGCCTCTAATAAAAATCCATCAAATCTCCCCTCAAGGGGTCTCTGTGACTCAATCTCTACTCTGGCTGAGGTAGAAGCTATCATGAGGAAGCTGCTGCAAGATCCTACTCCGCAAATCTGTGCCCACTGAGGTGGCCATAGCCACATGTCTCCGCCTACTCAAGGCATCAGCAACCACATTCTCCTTTCCCTTCACATGTTCTATCTCCATGTCGTACTCACAGAGTAACTCCATCCAACGCCGCTGACGAGCGTTGAGATTGGGCTGCGTGAAGAGGTGGCGAAGACTCAAGTGATCTGTCCTGAGAGTAAATCTCCGGCCAAGAAGAAAATGTCTCCACCGCACTAAGGCATGTACCACTACTGCAAGCTCAAGGTCATGGGTTGGATAATTGAGCTCATAATCTTTGAGTTTGCAAGACTCAAAGGCAACTACTCTACCCTCCTGCATTAGCACTCCTCCAAGTCCTGCCAAGGAAGCATCTGTGCACACGAAAAACTCTCCATGAGGATCTGGCACTGCAAGGATAGGTGCTCTCGTAAGGCATTCCTTCGAGTGTGCTCAAGGCTGTTCACATCTATCTCGACCATAAAACTTCTTCCCTTTCTGCTAAAGAGAAGTGATAGGGTGCACAATCCGAGAAAAGTCCTGAACAAACCTCCTGTAGTACCCTGCTAGACCCATGAAACTACGCACCTCGGTCACACTAGTGGGTGTTGGCCAATCCATGATGGCTCGAATCTTGGAAGGATCGACTGTGATACCTTCCCCTGAAATGATATGGCCCAAATACTGCACCTCAGGCTGAAAGAACGCACACTTCTCCAAGTTCCCGTAAAGGCGCTGCTCGCGAAGACACTGAAGAACTTGGCGAAGGTGCTCCTCGTGCTCCTCACGTGTGCGTGAGTAAACTAGAATGTCATCAAGGAAGATGAGCACGAAGCGATCAAGGAAGGTCCTGAATACCCCATTCATCAAACTCATAAACACTGCGGGGGCATTCGTCAAACCGAACGGTACCACTGTGAACTCGTAGTGGCCATATCTCGTGCGGAAAGCTGTCTTGTGAATATCTGTCTCCGCAATCCTGAGCTGATGGTACCCTGACTTAAGATCTATCTTGGAGAAAATGGTAGCCCCCTTCATCTGATCAAATAAATCATCAATGCGTGGAAGGGGGTAACGATTCTTGATCGTTACTTTATTCAGCTGACGGTAATCAATGCACAACCGAAGAGATCCATCCTTCTTCTTTACGAAAATCACTAGTGCACCCCAAGGGGATACACTAGGATGGATTAGGCCTTTCTCCAGAAGGCCCTCAAGCTGTAACTTGAGCTCACATAACTCAGGTGTAGTCATCCGATAGGGTGCTCGTGAGATAGGCTCTGCGCCTGGAACTAGATCTATATGGAAGTCAATCTCACGTGGGGGAGGTAACCCTGGTAGCTCCCCTGGAAACACATCGGCGAACTCTGATAAGATGGGATGATCATCGAGGGAAGGTCCTCTTGACTCATCCTCTGATCTGTCACTAACTGTAACAGCATACAACTGGCAACCCCTGTCGCACACACCGCTTAAGCTGCATAGCGGAGATGGTGCGAATAGAAACGGGTCTCTTAACCCCTGATATCACTGACTCTACTCCAAGATCATCTATGCAAGCAATAGTCTTATGGTAACAATCCACTCTAGCTCTGTGAGCGGACAACCAATCCATGCCTAAAATGATGCCATAAGATCCTAATGGAAGGATCCTAAGATCAGAAGTAGTGGTGAAGGGTCCCAAATCCATTACACACTTCTTGATTAAGGAGTCTACAGAAATCTTGGCTCCAGAAGCCATCTCAACGTCCCAACTACGGCCCTGCCTAACTGCCACTAGCCTACAACGCTCTACTAAGGATGGTGCAATAAAAGAATCAGAAGAACCAGAATCAAATAATATAGAGGTGGAAATACCACCAATACTACCTGTCGTCTCAATCACAGTACTCTGATGCTCAGCCTGGCGGTTCTCGACCGCTGCGTAGATCCGATGACTCCGTGCCATATCTCCAACAGTAGGCTCTGAGCTCTGTGTCTTACCCTTGGTAGGGTTATGTGGGCAATCTCTCCAAATATGTCCAACAACACCGCAACCATAACAGCTGCCTGGTCCTCTCAGGTGGGAAGCGGCTCCACAGTACTCTAGATGACTAAGATACAGATCCTGACGATCCGGCTATGGACTGCTGAGGTCTCTGCTGATGAGCTCCCTCTTGGCCCAGCTCTCGGTGCACCCTATGTCCTGATGGGATCCTTTGGAGGAGGCCCCATACTACGTCCTCTCTGTGCATCAAATCTCGAGGAGGTAGGTACGGTGGGGGTCGGGTCTGCTGGCTTTGTGGTGGCTCGAATGAAGCTTGCCTCGAACTCTGTCCACCCCGTGGAGGAGGAACTGACCCCTTCGACCTACTATCCTGCATCACTGTTGAATACGGCTCGAACTCTGTCTCTAGCCTCGCCGTGTCTTCCCCGTGTCTCCTCTGCAATATAGGCCTTCTCCACGGCCTTCGCTTGCAATGTACGGCAGGCGGTGAATGCACACTGCGCCTCCTAAATCCAAATTCAAGCCCCGGATGAACACAGCGAATCCGTGCACCGCTCATCTGCATATAATCGACATCTTGGGTAGGTCCGAAAATCGACTCTCGTACTCGCCCAAGTGTCATCGATGCACGAGAGTCATGAAACTTCGTCTATCGCTGCTTGGATAAATCTCCAGGTAAATACCTGCTCTGAACCGCTCCTCAAACGGCTCCCTGTAATCGTCTACGAGTCGACATGGAGCTTACGCTCCTCGGTCCTCCACTGACTCTTGCTCCATCCTTCGGAAGATGGATCGCAACACGAGCTTTCGTGTTGCTACTATAATGACAGAGCTTGAAGCATCCGCTCAAGCTCACCAACCAGGCCTCTGCCTGAAAACCGCCTGTATCACCTGGATACTGAGATGGTCGCAACTTCAGGATCTCCCTGATATGGTCTCTGACTGATGTATGACGAACCCTAGATCTCTCTGTATGCTCCTCCCTCTATCTAGGGCTCCGAGACCTGTCCCTATGTCCTGAGATCCTGTCCCCATGTCCTCTCTGTGGTGACTCTGCCCTAGCTCAACTCTGCACGGAAATTCTCTGCTCTGTGCTCCTCGCTGTGTCGAGGGGATGCCTGGGCATCTACTGATGGCTCCAAACTATGTCTAGCAAGTCGTCCTCCCAAGGGCTCTCCGCGTATAGCGGCATTGACATCCTGGAGTGTCTGCAAAATGAGGCGTAAGGGCTGCTGCCTGCTTCTCCGGCGGTGGTATGTCTAGGTCTATATGAAGAGACCCCTCGCCCAATCCGCGCCTCCTGCACAGATCAAGGCGAGAGTTAGTTCATTGTTCTAGGTCTTGTGTCAGTTTTCTAAATTTGTTGTTTACTATAATTATCAACATTATGGCTTTATATTTTAAAAATATCGAGTTCCCGAACTAAGTTGAATGTTCCCGTTCTGTGTTTTCCTGCATGTGCCCAAGGGTCCTAGCTTCAAACCCCTAGCTCTGATACCAAAATGTAACACCGCAAAAGACGCAGCGCTACTTAAGACGACGATGGCACGACGCCGCAACAAACCAACGTCCCGAAAATGCAACAAATTTTTTTTTTTTTTTTTGAAAGAATAAGCAAGTTAGTGGTCCTTGTTTGGTTTATTTTAATCGCAAGTTTTGTGACCTGGATAATTATAACGCTTCAAACTTTTACCGTAAATTCCAAACGCAATACTAGAACTGCATGATTTTCACAATTCCGCACACTCGAGATCTACTTCAATATTTGTTGTATTCGTCTCTTCCTTAGCGGAGAATTTCCGGCTTCGATCATGGTGATACTAAGTCGTATATTGCTATTTCGTTGACGCTTAGAAATCTTTTAATATAGGTTGTTAGATATCCCTTAAAAGGGATTTGATACTTTTAATTGAGTGGTATATATTAGATATATTATCAAGTTTATACTCATATGAACCTATATTCTTATACGTACATTGAAAATTTAAAAAAATAAAGGAATAAGAGTCCATTCGACCGACATCTTAAATATGTGTATTATCAAAATTTACACTTAAACGACTCTACATTGCCTTGCAAGGTGTACAATAGGTGTAATGAATTAAAAACTACATATATTTAAACAACAAGAAGTTGAGGGTAATATGATTTTTTTACAATACAAAAATTCTTTCAAAAGCCCCTTCACAATCGGTGGTCAAACATTAGAGGGATTAGGTTGGAAAACAAATATGTTTGGTGGGGCGACTCAACAACCAACCGTCTCAACTTATTACTCCTCCTGCTGGCGTGCATCCATTCATACCGGCCGCATAAGCATTTACTCTCTAAGATTTTGCAAATCAAAATCTACAAGGTCGGCTTCTGTTGGGATTTGTCCTGAGCCGCGTGAAGAAACCGCAAAGACATAGGGACGAGGCGAGGGGGCGCCTAAACCCATGGCCTTCTTAGCTATCTTGCTCTCTGTTCGTCGTTTTTGCAAGCACTCTAAAATAGACGACCACAAAACTCCTCGCCTTTCTGCAAACACTTGCACAATTTAAATATACTCTGTGACGATCGGTGCTTGGTGTCATCACCGTCCTATCGTGCATACCTCTTTGAAACGTATCATCATTTTCTTTTATATTAGCAGTTATTCTCTCGGACATGATTTAAGGGTGATTGACTGGTCTTGATTTTGAGACTAACTTCACATTTGTTTGGGCAGTTGCGAGGCCTGCCATGCAGCTTGATATTTGTGAAGCTAAGACCACTGCAGTGTCCTAATCTGTTAAAAAAAAAGCGTTTAGACTATTGGTAAGCATTGCAACAATTTAAATATTCGCTGTGACAGTCAGCGCCTTGTGTATCAAGTTGTCTATCAGGCATTTTTACTGAAACGTATCATCTTTTTTTTTTTTTTTATTAACAGTTATTCTCTTAGACCCGATTTAAGGGTGATTGACTGATCTTGATTTTGAGACTAACTTTACATTTGTTTGGGCGATTCATGAGGCTGGCTGCCATCCAAATTTTGATATTTGTGAAGCTAAGACCACTCGCAGTGTTCAAATTTCGAAATCTGTTGTCCTAATCTCTGTCAGAAAATAGTATCTTTAAGGAGCTAATGGTAATAGTTCTGGCAAAGAGATTATGGCATTGCCACAGGTTTGCTTTGTTATAGTTCTATTTGCCAATAAGCACTCAAACTAAAGGATAAACAGCAGCAAAAAAACATGAGAGCAGAGAGCTTAAATCGGCTTGCCATGGAAATTCACTTGCCCTTCACAGTGCTTCACCTGCTGGCGCACAGATGGAAACGAGAATTTACACAGCGTGTAAGAAACAAACACGCATTTTCCTTGAGACACTCAAAAACTGTCAAAGCGACCTGCTCTATACATGGCAGTCGATGCATACATGTTTCATAACTGCTCCACTAATGGTACAGTTTCTAATAAGGGACAAACTTAATTCTCTTAGACATGTTTAATAATTAAAATATTAGTTTCCTTTTTATTGAAATGTGGTGGTGACTTATTAAGCTAGAAACTTTACCTGATTTCTTTCTTCACAAATCAATAACATAACATGGGTTTTCAAAGAATCGATTTCATTTCCCTTTATTAATTTGTAATGGATTCTTGTATTAGATTCATAAATGAAGAAAGCATAAAAGAACTAGATCTTACAAAGTTTCATTGTCATACTAAAAACTATTTGAAAACTTGAGTCCTTCCATCAAGTATAAAAGAAGGGATAATGCACTATTCTTTTATCCTTTCCAACATATCACTTCCAAGTACTTCAAACAAAATTTTAATATATTTTCTTTTGTAATTTCTTTCCAACATTCCACAAGAATTCAACAACATTTACAATAAATTTTTAGAGTAAGAAATACTATCATTTCAATGCAACTTTTCCTTCAAATCTTTTACAACATGTCCTACTTCATGTGGAAAACATATTTGCAATAATGGAAGCTAAAGAAAGCAAACAATATTACATTTTTCCTCCACTCAAGGTGGGTAGATGCATGATGTTTTTACATTGTCAACAACAAGGTTCTTGTGCTCCAAGGTGTTCTTCATCCATGCTCCAAGTTCCAAGTATTTCTAATCACAACCAAGATACGGGAGAGGCAACACTCTCCTCCCAACCAAAACTCAATGGAGAAGAGAAGCAATCTCCTCCATTGACCCCGAGCCCCAAACACAACACAATGAAGGGTGGTCTCCAACTCAAGGCAACAATACTTGCTTCCACAATACAATTTTCTTCACAACATTCAAGGTAAAAAGAGGAAACAACAAGGAAACACAAATAACACAATACTTTGCACAACAAGGCTTTCATCCAAGCCAACAAGAGAAGGAACTATGGGAAAGTTTTCCTTATGCCTCCCCATTGAGATGAGATGCCCATCCAAAACCCTCCACAATAAAACTCAAGCCCCTATGACTCTTATTCCTCCCTCAAGTACCCATTTTTCCTCCCATACTCTTATGCCTCCCTCCTCTTATGGCTCCCTCAAGAACAAGGTAAGAATGTAAACATTCTCACCCAAGATGGGCATCCCTCTCAAACTCCCTCCACAATATCCTAATCTACTCTTATGCCTCCCTCATGAGTATTCCCATAGACCTCTCCTATACTACACAATAAGCATTCTATCCATTTTTCACAATATACCAAAGTAAACATGCATTATTCACAAATTTAGCATAGAAGCAACAATAATATGAAGCAAAACAAAGGAGAAGGTTTCCTACCTCTCCATTGGAGAAGCCTAAACCAAGAAATTTGTCCAAGCTCCCTCCCAAAACAATCCAAGCATGCAAGTCCAAGCACTCTCTTTTCTCTTTCTCTCCCAAAATAACAAAAGAGAACTCTTCAACAAAACAAAAACAAAACTCCAAAAAAACTCCCTCAACAAGAGAGGAAATTTTCCATAAATAGACAAGAGGAAGAGTGAGGGTGATGTGGCTCCTTGTAGGATGCCACATCACACATCCTCAAGACCACCTCCCTTTAGTCAACTCAAATCCCAAAACACCATAAATGGGTGGTTGGGTTGAATGACATCTTTAATCCAAATCCATCCCTTCCCCATGTGTCCTAAAGCACAAGTAAATGCAAAAGAAGACAAGTGCACTCCAAAGTCACATTTCCCTTCCCAAAACAATAATTAATCCCATTTTTAGATTCCCAACCCATAGATATGGTTGGTAAGGGGTTTTAAGGAAGTGTGGGACAAGTTTAACTTGTCCCACAAGTCCCCCAAAATTGCCCTCAATATCAAATTCGAGATTCAAAGGATTTGGAGTGGTCAACACTCAAAACCAAGTATTCAATACATGAGGAAACACAAGGCTCAAGGAGCCAACCAACAAAATTAATTACACCCACTAGACTTCCCTCCAAAACTTAAAAATTAAAACAAGGTGTTAAATTAATTCTAAACATACTTAGCAAAAGAAAATTTTAAAAAGATATCACAAATAAAACACCTACTAAAGTAAGTTAAAACAAGTAAATAAAATTCTTACCCCCTTGGTCACATTAGAAAATTTCCCCCTCATGGAAATTTTCTCAACACATAAAAGAACAAAGGTAACACAATACAATTCACTAGTTGCCTTGACGACCAATTGTTGTAACCACCCGACATTCTGTTGTGTTTGGTTCCCAATCCCCCTCATGGTTGTGATCATGTTGTGTTTCCTGCAAAATACGAAATACCTCCTTCGGCCTTGCGGCCATGTCAAAATATCCAAAATAACCATATGCATGAAATTTATTAACATCTATACGTAATTCAATCAATCATTATTTCTAGGTCTAAATCACAACTTAATTATGCATTTCATCATTATCCAAAATTATAGTAATGTAAATTCAACAACTACATTCTACTCATCATGGCGAAGAAATCCAATGTTAGAACACATGCAATATATCCATATAAAAATAATATCGGTATCCAATAGTCTGTCCATGAGTCAGTGTAGATCATACTGAAAACAAAATCCAATCCTAATCCAAATGCATCTAGTCACAAAACATCATGCTAATCAACATAAGTATAAGTCATGTCCATATCCAAAGTCTGCATAACTCAAAATGAAAATCAACTAAGTGTCGTAGGGAAGTGGGCATTACACTTACGATGGATAAACTTTATTGTATCTATCTTGGAGTTACAAGTCATGGATTGTCTTGCAACACTTTATCTTGTGTAAAGACCATAGAAAACTTGTATTTGATATATCCTTTAACTAAAAATAAAATCAAAATAAAAAAGGAAATTGCTAGAGATGTCCATTCTTTAATCACAAGCAAAATGACAATTGCAAAATGAATTCCTCTCCATTGATTTTCACTATTGCATTGTTCTTCACATTCCTTAAATGCTTGTAGCCTTTAAGCACACAAACATGATCTTATTCACAATCAACCTTAATGTAATATGATGTATTTTGTTTGTAAGAAACTCAAACGTTGCATATGACTACATAAGACATATTTCCACACTTCCATCACACCTATACATATCATATACATGGAGTCATGATTTATTCAAAAATTATATGTTATTCTTACATCCAATGCAATTTGACACCAATAAGATAAAATCTTTATTTGTGCTTGGCCAATTATTCACCGTAATAAATATTTATGTAACTCCAAATACAAACTTCTAAAACATCGAAATAACTATTAAATGCACATTGTCTAATGCATCTCCCGAAAATCTTGTATACATTTTTGGTGACTTAAACATCGATATGCATAAATGTAATAAAAACAAAAAAACTAATTAATGACTATTATGACAAGTATAGATTCCATTTTTGTATCAATAAAGAGAGTGCATTTTCTAATAACAATGTTAACCAAATATGGTCAAATTCTAATTGCTCATATATTTAAGAGACATGCATATTGATGATCACATTGCAATTTTTCTCATGCTAGAGAAGAAAAAATCAAAATTAGATATAAGATAGTCAAGTACATTTCTTCACACATGTAAATGGTAACCATGCAATATTTCTCTTCTCATCCATTCTTTTATATATTTTATTGTTTCAACCTACAAAAACTATCTATCTTGTCACAATAGAAATATGCAACAACGAAATTCTATTGGAAGGTTTAGAACAACTTTATCATCATTTTCACCACTCATATACACGTTATACAAAAAGAAATTTATAATCCTCTTGGCACATTTCCCAAAGCATATTTATCTATTTATAAATATATTTTTAATAACTCCATTATTAATATTGTAAAACAATAACACACACTCAATATATTGCAATTATCTTGAACTCAATGAAAACAAATCTTCTTCTTCGTAATTTGATCATGAGTTATAATGTTTCATAAATAAGAAAACAAATCCCAACTTGATTTGCATATTAGATACTAAAGATTAATTATTGCGTTGTGAAATCTTGACTCATATTCCCAATCCTTCCAAGGATTAAACCTTGGTCATTGATCCATTGGCCATGTGTCATAATTTCATGCATTTTCGAAGTCTCGTGATCTTTCAAGCCTTTCTCACAAATCTTACTAGAATTATATCTCATATGTTAATCAATTGCCATGTGTCAACATCCTATGCTATTTTGGCTCTAGAGTCTCCTGCCTTAGTCTTCCTTTACTTTGAAACTTTTCAACACTTTTCCAAAAGGTGCCCCGTGAAATCTTTCCGGGTTTTCCTCCACTATACTAAGAGAGAGTTTTTCTATATATACACATATGCTCTTCAATTTAAAATCTTGACCCGTTGATTTAAAGTCAATCCATTGAAAAAATGTAAGGAAAAAGAATGGCCGAGATCGCTTGGTCGGGTACCATTTTTAAGTAGGTCAATGTATTTGATAGTCTGACAATCGCGAGCCATACACTCAAATAATTATTCATGTCGATTTTTTTAGAAATAGGAGAGTGCCTCGCCCGAAGACAAACATCGGCGATCGTTTGGTCATTCGTCGCGAGCCATACACCGGGATGTCATTCATGCTACTGCCTTTCATTCATGCTTGCTAGATTGTGGTGCTTGTCCTCCTGTACACTATCCATACAGGCCACCATATCCCCCTGTACTTCTACGCCTGTCGGATTAGGTCGTATTGAATAAAGAGGTGTGGTACCTATCGTTCTGGGGCAAAATGGTTGCGTGTTTGGGTGCCGCAGCGACTCCTCCTCCACAGATACGACCGCTTTTTTGTTGATCGCGAGCATGGAGAGTATTGCCATTGATACAGAAGCTGCAATTGAAAGGCCAATGCAAGGCATCTCCATTGGAGAGAGTGAAGATAAAAAAGGATGTTGTGCGGATAAGGTAAGGTTTTCTACAAATGCTTGCAAAGGGAATTTTGTGACTGAGCAGTGTGTACTCGGTCCAGGGCAGGATTTGCCCAAGTCTGCTGTAGAACTATCCAAAGAGGCCATGGGTTTGGTTGAAAATGGTGAAGGAAAAGGGGAAAACGAGATTGATGAAAGCAAGTTAGGACAATGGAAAAGGCTTCACGGCTCCGAAAACATGGAAGATGAATTGATGCATGATGCACATTCCCTTCCTGCCAGTTCGATAGTCAGCGGAGAGACGCCCACATCCACAGATACAAAAACACCTCCATTGGTTAGTTCAGGCAGCAGCGAAGATTTACCCCTCTGTGTAGGGAGCAAACCCCATGATTCTTTCTTTAATTCTCCTAACAAAAGGGTAAAAATTTGCAAAGATGATGACGACAACTCTTCTGGATGTACCGCTCCATCTAGAATAAACAAAAACCTGTTTAAGAACACATATTTCAGGGGAGCAAAACTTAGAAGATCAATGTCAAAGGTCAGGCAAGCAGTTTCTGCTTCTTCCAAAAAGCGGAAGCGCTCTGACATCATGTCCAACACAGGTAATTTTTACTTTTCCACTTTTGATATTTCAGTGTGTAGCAGCATAATTTGTCTGTTCTTTGCAAACTGACTTCAGTAGGAGGGGACAGTTCATAGCAAGATCATTCAATTGCCTTTATAAGATTTGATTTCAAGTCTATTCATAGCAAGATAATTCAATTGCCATTATAAGATTTGATTTCAAAGTCTATTTCTCTTCAGGTTTCTTTTTAAAGTAATCTTTATCTTAACCCTTCATGCAGGATTAAAGTTGTATTGGCTATAATTTGGCTGATTTCATTAGATATATTGTAGATGAACCATAATACTTATTCAATTTAAATTGTCAAGAATGTTTAAAATTTTTTCCATAATCATGCAATACATATGTTTCTCTTGTCAAGGCTTTCAATCAACTCATCTTAACGGACAGAATTTTTGGGGGTCACTTGGATTACTGAAAGTTGAAACCATGTTATTTATTTGCTTTGTTTCTTTCTGCTACAATGCTCATTATTGTTGGCTATGTTCTAACAGATAGAAATGTTAAAAATGAATCTCCTGATTCTGGCGAGGGCTTCACACGGCAAAGGAGTGTAAGGTGTTCACCTTCTAAAAGGAGAAGACTAGCTGAAGAAACATTTTCTCCTGCCTCGGATTTACATGCAAGCACTACTAGTGGTACTTGTCTAGATAGCAATGGGGCAGACGGCGATCCTCCTGTTTGTGCTTCAAAGATACGCAGAGGTAAATGTGCTTTTCGATTTTGAGACCTCTTTACATTGATAATGCTTTAAAGTTTAATCCCTTCACTTGTCAATAATGCATGATAAGGGCACTGCTCCAGAATGTACATTTCCCGTTTGCAATGATGCATATTGCTCTTCACTATTTTCTTCTGCCTCCTTATCTTGTGTTGGCCTTTTTGGCTATCATGTGCCTGAGAATTGTGTTTCCTTTTCAGCAAAATCGTAAGTGTGGCATCATCACCACAATCAGCTGCAGGTTCTTCAAAACATTCTTCCAAGAAAACAGGCGACTCACATGGTTAGAATCTTCAGCATAAGTGTAATTTTTGATTCAATATAAGCTGGCCTCTAATATATTTGGCTGGCTTCTTTAAGATATATACACGATATTCTATAAAACCCTTCGCTAGATTGTATAGCTTTTCTTGGGAGGTAACAGTTTTTGACACGAGTTTTGGATCTTCTGTGCAGTGAAGCTGAGCATCAAATCATTTACTATCCCAGAGCTTTTTATTGACATGCCAGAATCTGCAACTGCTGCAAGTTTGAAGGTCAGAATTCGTCTTCTTAAGAGATTTGTTTTAACTTTTTTTTTTCTTTTGATAGCTTACAGGTGTCTTAGCAAATACATGGTGAAATTTAAAAATTATATTAGCACGGGAGATATGTTTTTCAAAATTTATGTTTGCTCAGGTGTTTATGGGTTGTGTTTACATCAACCACACCGAAATTCCAATCACTGATTGATATACTTATCCTTTTCCACAATTTTGTTACATTTTAACAAACAGAGGGCAGTGATGGAAGCTGCAATGGATCTTCTCGGAGATGGATTGAGAGTCCGGGTTCTTCTTCAAGGGAAGAAGCTACCCGATGAGAGTGATACTCTATACCAATTAGGAATATCACATGGTGGGAAGCTGGATTCTGTTGGGTTTATGCTAGAACCAAATCCAACTCCAACATCGCAGGCATGTACTGAGGATCCACTTTTTGTGCTCTCTCGTGCAGCAACTCAACCTTCACCAAGGTAAAGCTTTCACCTTTATTAGAATGGAATTGATGTGTCGAACTTTCATTTTGTTTTCATACTTTAAATTCTTCAAGAAGGGCTGTAGGCACTAGTATTGACCTATGCTACTATTATTTTAGTAAAATGTTTGTCTTTTTTGGATGTCAATTTTGCAGATACCCCACAGTAACTACTTCAGCACAGACAAGTGCTGCTGAAGGTAATAAAAGTGTTCTGAAAGGTCGGTCGACTAAGATAAATGGGATGTCGAGCGCAGAAGTGGCGGGTATTGCAGGTATTATTCTTATTGCCAACTTTTTTGACAGGTTTAAACGATGGATTGGAGGTCTCTTTGATTTTGATTCTCAGAATAATTTTTTAAATATGTCTGCAGCTGGTCGAACACAGTCTGATACCAAGCAGTATGCAAAGAGTGAATATGAAATGATGACAGATTCCCCAACGAAATCTGGATCCATTCCTGGAGCCCTTATAGTGCATCCAAGTGTTGGATCTGAAAGTGCACAAGGATTGGCCTTGGTACCGTTAAACCACATGAACCCAGGATCTGAGGTTGGTAAACGTCGGATCAGGAGACCATTTACTGTTGCCGAGGTAGAGGCTCTTGTTCATGCAGTTGAAAAGCTTGGGACTGGCAGGTATTTTGCTTTGCATGCATTTTAAAAAGCAAAAAAGTGTCACTGCTCATTGAATCCTGCTATATGCACTTAAGACAATTTGCCTTACTAAGTCTGGTTTTCTAAAGGTGGCGAGATGTTAAGCTGCGTGCGTTTGAAAATGCAAAGCACCGGACCTATGTTGATTTAAAGGTATTATCATAATTGTTCCTCTACTCCTAATTGTATGCTATTATGTCAACAGAATGCACTACCTGCATAAAAGCTTATCTAAATCACCAAATGCTGGAATGTACTACTTTTAGGTTGACTGTATTGTAGATTTCAGCTCAGCATATTTAATTTTAGCTTTATATTTTGAACTCACGAGAAGAGGGTTGCATAATTGTCTTTACAATTTATAGCCGAGAGACATAAACTCATTCGGTATTTAGGGAGCATTTTTAATTGTTTTTTTGCAAACCAGGCACACAGTTCCCCTGTTTCAGCTTTTCCAGACTTTCTCATCAATTTATATTACTCTCACTGTATGTTCATACGGAAATGGTGTGGCTCACAGTTTAGTATGTCTTTGCTTTTTCCTAGTACAAGCCTCGTCTAAACCTCGGTCTGATGTTTTCCACATATAGATGGCACTACCAGTATTCTCACTCCCAAAGTGATGTCCTTTGTTGGGTGGGCCCTTGGGAATCATGTCCGTGGGTCCCTAGAATTCCTTTCTTGCTGTTCTTGGCCTTCAGGACCCTCCTTCGACTCTCCAGGCCCTTTGTGCCCCTCAGCTCTGGTACTGTTTAACAGAGAGTGTACTCATCACCTGCCCTCTCGGTTGGCTATATAGAATCACCTAGTGGGGTTAAAAAAGGAAACAAAACATACATTTAAAGTTTCGATCAGTTTGTGTAATTAGATTGCAATGCATGTTATTTGTCATACTTGATTGAGACGTTGTTTGATTGGAGAAGTATCAAAAGATGGTCCTAGTGATTAGGAGGATTGGATAGAAAATAATAAATTTTAAATAAAATGTATGTCTATCTTTATGATTGCTATTTAAATATATTATGTTTTTGCATTGTAGGACAAATGGAAAACCCTGGTTCACACAGCTAAGATTTCTCCTCATCAGCGGAGGGGAGAGCCGGTGCCTCAGGATCTGTTAGACAGGGTCATACATGCCCATAATTATTGGACAGATGAACAGGCCAAGCAACAAGCAGAGCTCTGCCTGTAAAACAGGCAAGCACTTTCAAAATGGTTTCATATTATGGCACTTACGTATCAGCCTGAACTGGAAACCAGACCATGTAAAGTGTAAAATTCTGACCATATTCTTAGCCATCTCCGTTATTTTATGGAGCATGGCATGTACAGAATTCATCTTGTAATCTCTTGTTTATACCTGGCTCTGGTGGTAGTGCTTCTCCATGAAATGAGAGGCAGAGGTACAGCAAGCACACCAATCAAACATGTAGATGCATTTTATGTTGCAAATTGACACTAACACAATTTGTCGAAATGGCTATTGCAAAGGCATGGTAACACACTCAACCGAGCGGGGTATATGCTAAGTGATCAGCGTCCTCTTAAGATGCTTTTCTACTGGGATTCATGTCTAGCTTTTGTGTAACATCTGTAGGTGGTGTAAATGCTCACTCATCACGGATTGATCTTTAGATTAGGTTCATATTTCAATTATTTTGCCAGACTGCACAGCAGATTGTGGCCTCCGTGGACTTACTCTTTGTTTTCATCTTGGTTAAATCTTTTTTTTAAATTTATTGTAATGAAATGTAGATTTGAAAACTATCTGCTGGCTCATGGTTATATGTCATTCAACTGGTTGTTTCTATAATGTTTAATGAGCTTTAAACAGAGCAATGCAACAACAGATGTTCGAAATAATAAGAGAAGTGACCATCTACGAGAAAATTTGTGCCACTTCAATGCTCTATACTTCACTAATGGATTTGAGTGACGGTGGTGCAATTTTCACTCTCCAAACCCGTGGGAATGAATGGATTTTATGGTGCATTTTTAACCTTATTAATGAGGATTTTGTCGAGTTCAGATGGGGAAGGGCTTGAATTTTGACTTTAAGCCATTGTTTATCCACCTGAAACAGGACAGTGGTGATCCACATGAAATATAGGCCAAAAAAGTGATGACAACATTCCCCACGGATGGGAAAATAATTTTGTGTGATGGGTGGAGCCTTGGAGGGCCCATGTGTGTGTCTCTTGTAAGGCGAAAGGACGGGAAATGAAAAATTGAAAAGCTCATCTTCTAGTGGTACCCTACTCACTCGCTGTCTTTGTCATGCTTGGAGAGGGAGGCTGATTATTACTATTAGGAGTGATGTGAAAGCCTCTTAACCTTCTTCATTTTCCCAAGGAAATTAGGACTCTGGCCCACAATGAAGCGTCTCTAAATCCTTCAAATGCAATGATATATCGTCAGGTTTGATTCTTGAACTCGAACCTCTTATTATACTTAGATTCCATGCTATCTTTTCTGTCCGTATGACGTCGAATTAATACCATACAGAGCCACTTCTCATCTTTGTGTGAACGACTGTTTTGTTAGTTACGAAGGACCTACCGACCATGTCGATATCGGCCTGGGATTTATTTGTGGCACTGCTAATATTTCCTTTAAAATACTCCCCTTATTAAAGGCACTTAATATAATCTTAATTAGAAAAAATAAGGTTTAGTTTTTTTATCGACTTAGTTAAAATTTGTACCATTTTAAACATGGAGCGAATAGTTGAACAGCTTTTTCAATCCGAAAAGAGGTGGGAAGGTGACAAGTCTACATCGGTGGATTATATTTTCCTTCTCAAATTAACAAATGTTTACCATATTTGTGTGTTAAGTGGGTCTCCCTGTTTTGTGATTAGTACCAAAAAATACATGAGGAAATAATGTCACTCTTTATCATGATCCTTATCTCATTAAGGGTGATGTCAAGGGATGTGGCCCTCTTATTAACATAATGGTTAATTGATTGCGAGAGGAGTATTTTTGCTTGCTCAGTGTTCTTATCTCTTCTTTGGCTTCATGATTCACTCAAAATAAATATCATGTCAAAGTGTTTAAATGTGTCTTACTACCTCAAATTGATTATACCTCTTTAGTGGATCTTGGAATTGCTTCTACTACTCTAAAAATATTTATTGGTTGGCTTGATTCTAGAGTAACATATAAACTCCTATGACTCTCTTACTAACATAATGGTTAATTGAGTGGGATGATTCCCTTTAAATACATACTTTAATACCACAAGCCACATATACCTGTCCAATAAAAACAAATCCTACAAAAAAAAAAATCTAATCAATCAAATAGTTTATATTTAAGTTATAAATAAATTTTGTTTAAGGCATATTATATTCTTTAATCATTCTATTACATTCTCTTCATATTCTTGACTTGTTGGTAACAATTTTTTTTTCGTAAAAAAAAGTGTCAAATGATTAAGATATTATTATTTTTGATTGACTTTTCAAAATTAAAAAATAAATAAAAAATTAAATGCTGGTCATATTTTAATGTAGCAAATAAAAATTGAAAGTCACACTATTTAATTTCATCCTTTATTATTATTGTAACAAGTTATTACTATTTTTTGATTCATATTTCATAATTATAAATAATAATGATATTTTTAAAATAACAATCAAATGAATGTTAAATTTAATGTAGAGAATAAAAGTTAAATACCATCACACCACTAAATCCTCCTCTAAAAAAAACATTAAAAAAATTAAATAAAAAATAGCATGAAAGATAATGTAAAAATGTTGCATTGTTCATAAGTTAGTAGGTAGAAAAAATATTAAAACGTAAGATAGTACAATAATTAATGTAAATAATAAAATATACACGTGGCATATTGATTAAGTGGCGTGCCTTTATTTATGTGTTTTGAAGGTAGGATTAGGGGAGAGGACCCTATAACCGAGCGGGTACCAAAACATGTACATCTCTTTTCACCATAGGTTGTTGACAAAAGCACCAATAGTTGTTCACTTTTTGGTTAATTACACTTTTTAAGAGTTAATGAGAATGTGACACATAGGGCACTCAGTCATTGGTCCCTCTTTCAAATGCTTTATATTGATTTTCTTCATATTAAATCGATTCAAAAACTACTTTTCCCTCCAAATTAACACGCGAAATGAAAATGTCTATATGGCACGATCATACGCTGCACGATGATATAATTTTTTTACGCTAACGACATACTTACATATATTTGCGTGCCCCTAAAGTTAGGTGCACGGTTATAGGGTCCTCTCCCCTAAGTAAGTTGTTATAAATTTATATATTTTTTGTGCTGTAAAGTTGAAGTAAATTGCGAATTAATTTTGCTTCGCTATTGTCTTCGGGTTGTATCATTAATCAAAACAAAAATTACAAAATAAAGCATTAGTGTTAAATTGACCTTATACATGATGTAATCTGTACTTTGTTTGGTAATGTTCAAGATTTTTCTCAACAATTATTTCTTAAAATAACATCTTTGTTGAGATATAGTATTATTTTTTAACCATGATATAACATCTTTCTTAAATTATCTTTGCACAATAATATTCTTGGAACCCTCTGCGAACCCTCTGTGAACCCTCTGCGAACCCTAAATGGTTAAGAGAAGACAAGGCGGCCATAGAGGTAAGAAAACGACGGAGACAATGCTGGCAGACGCACAGAGATAACAATCGCGAACCCATATACATACATGGACACATGCTTTTTAAATATATATATTACATGATGTCATGCACAATGTTAATACTTACCTACATTTTAATTCATTCATTTCATTCTCAGTCTATTCGTCATAGATAACACTAAATCATATTCATGATCGCTATGTAAATATCAGAAACAACAAACCTAAATAGGGGGATTTGCACACTGTATTTAATCAAGTTTCAATAGTCAACCTGCATTACTGAACCTACCGGATTGGTGATGCAGTTGATTTGTTCAGAGCTTACATGGATGAGGGTATGGCTAGGTTGGTTTCTTTTTCTTTAAACCCCACATTCTTCTCCTTTAATGGGGTCATTTATGATCATTCAATAGTAAAGGAAATGGGGTCACCTTTATCACCAGTGTTGGCTATTCTCTTCACAGAGCATTTTGGGGAGCGGGCTCTATACTCCATTCCTTTGAAACCTAAATGGTGCGAGATGTTTGTTGATGACACCAACCTTCATTGGGAGCATGGTAGGGACAATCTCAAGGACTTACACTCCCACATTAGTAGTTCGGTGGATGGTATCAAATTGATTAAGGAGATTGAGAAGGGGAGCTTACTCGTTTTGGAGTCCTATTCTCCCATAACATCAATGGCTTTCTGGTTTGTCAGGGGCACAAGAAAGATTCCCACACCTCTACTCCACTTGCATGCATACTCTCACCATCAACCATCTCAAAAAGTAGGTGCATTGTTTAAAAAGAATGGCTATAGAGGGAAGCAAGTGGCAAGGGCTATCAAACAAGCTAGAGAGGTGCCTGACAGACTTTGTAAGGAGATTTAATGGTCTGGTGTCGATACTGCCATATATTGAAGGTATTTCCAATAAGATTTTATAATCTTGAGATGCAACAGCATAAAAAGCACTTTTATTCTCAAAACCAAATTGAAGAATGATATTAAATCAGCTGAATATAACTTGCAACCCAGTGTGAGGATCTTCGTCTAATTTGGCAACTCGAAAATCTATCTTACTCAATAGAGGGATAAAGTAAGAAGACATCAATTATTCGTATTTGTGTAAATGCAGTTATGAGCGATATAAGTCGTTCTTCTTGTTCTGACAATGTCATGCCCAATGAAAATCGATTGTTTTAGTTATATTTGTTCAAGTGACACAAACTGTGGCATTTTTGTTTTGCACTCCTTGATTACAAGATCTACATACCTACTGCACAGATATGACCGATTTAATTAAAGATTTATTTTCCTCTTATACTTTTCCATCTGCTGCAAGTGTTTTCTGTCCACCTCGCCCTGTTGCTGGATCCTGGAGACATGTGGCTTGTTGTCAGAAGTAGCTTTACCCTCTGAACTCACAGCAAAAACAAACATTTACTGAACTCCCACAATAGTGCTCCATCATTTGCCTACTGCTTACACGGCAGGTACTACTGCTGCAATGCAGCCCTTGTTTAATCTTGCCCCCCTTTGAAGAAAAATCCCGCTGACATGTTTTGCTTGTGCACCAAACTTCTTGCTGCTTTCTATTTTTGAATGACTAAGAAATCTGGACTATTTTTGAGCATTTAGAGATCAGGGTATTTCCTAAAAAACATGGTACATGGTTATATTTGGATGGAATCCCACTTGGGCATCGAAGATAATGCTAGTCAAGATGGCACATTTCAACTCCCAAACAAAATAGTAACAAACTTGTTGCAATTACATACTCTGACAAGTTGACAAATCATTTATTTTGTAGTTACACATTTTATTATAGAAAACTTGATGTTTATAAGATGCATTCGCCAGTATGAAGTTCATTACATAACCCATTACCTTAAACATTGCAAATTATATTTGTCCCTATTGTTCAGGTGGTATAAGAGCTCCTGAAACATTAAAGTTTTGAAGCTTAAATGAAACGAGTGAGTGGGCAAGATGAATGCTTCAACAATGTAGAGTGTCTAATTTCATAACAAAGTGTCGACAAATACAAGTACAACTTATTGTCTATTTGTTGTGCCATTTTATATATTCCCCTGAAGTTGTTTTTTGGTACAAAAGTTCATTATATAATGTTGATGATTAGAGATTAATATCTTCCATTATAATAATTCCATTATGAATCCATAATAATTGTTATCTTGTTCTACATCATTGTAAGTCATGTGTACCTCTCCCTTTTTCGCCAAATTCCTTAATTTTCAGTTTTTTTGTGCTTGTCCAAATAATTTCTGCCCTATCGTCTCTCACTATATATATACACAACATTTCCATGTCTTGAACACATGTTTCTAAGTGTTGCATACAATCAATTTATTTATCAAGAAAAGGAAATAGAGAATCAGACTATGACGATCAACAGCGTGAATCTCCATCAAGCTAAGATCTTAACCTTGATGCGCACAGCTTGTGACATTCATATACTTGTTATCCAAATGCTTTATGCCGGACAAATCTCATTGTTGCAAGGAATCCTGGGCATGATCAAAATATTCCATTTCTCATGCCTGCACAACACTCACTCTTCCCTTTTACCCGACAATGGCATGACCGGTTCATGCATCCAAGAATTCAACCAGTAGCGATCATCGTGAAAAAGATCGTCCCAGTCCTCTCCCTTTTTTTCGCTTCCTTAATTACAGTCTACAAGTCGCTTAAGTGCCCTGAAACATTTGTCACATCTATCATTAATGAGATAATATGCTGTCATTGATAAACATGAAGTCTGTACATTATTCATGCATAAGTACATACTTATTTAATGGAAATGTGATACGCAGATATGAATGAAGTGTCACGATATTTTACTAATATAAAGTACATGAAATCTGTTCAGACATCAATGCATATTAAATAACATAAAATATTAATGCATACTAAATAACATAAAATATTAAAAGGCGTATATTCAGTTGGATGAAGCTTTCCAAGTCTGACACATGCCAGGGAATCAACGGCGGAGAAGATTTTTCAACAGATGCGTTGAAATCGTACGGTTTTTGTTCAGTTGACAACATGACAGACTTGCCATTAGTCGGCGTGGTAGTTTTTGACGATCCGCTGACAGTGGACAAATATTGCTACGTGAGCACCTTCGTCGTTAGCACTTGGTTTTCAGTGACGGTTTTGTTAAATTCAATACTAATAAAGAAACACTCGCCGTTAAAATAAGGTTTACTAGCAATTGCACATGAGTTGCAAACTACGCCGAGGGATAACAATGTTAAGTTTGATAGGTTTTAATTTGATCAATCATATAACACCTATCCATCGTACTAACCAAGAAGACAATAGGAGGTGACCCTAAGGATGACACATCACTGTGATCACTTGTTTGTAAGGAAAACACAACCACAAGTACCAGAACAAATAGATGTATGATATAAAATGTGTGTTGATAAAACCTCTATTGCAACATAGAAAGGGTGTTTGTGGTTATTATATATTGTTTTGCCTTTATCAATGTTATTAAAATCTAAATATATCTATCACACTTCCATACTAATTCTAAAAAAGTATACCGTGGGAGCCAACACAATCCGGAAACACTTTGCGCACATTCTTGGAGTAAAACTTGGATGTAGTGTGGCAGTCAACATACACAAAAGGTTATTGACAACACCAAGAGTTTTTCTGAGGGGGAATGTGCAACATTCTAAATGCAATTGTCAGCTTCTCATTATGGTGGCAGAGGAAAACTCTTTTCTCCTCCTTGTTTACATTACTCATTAAATATTTTCAATCTGAAAAATATTACATTGCCTTGTGTCTGTGGGTGTGATCTGTCTCCTACACTAAAAAAATGCACCATTTTATGGCCTTTAATCCAACTACATCCAAGTATCTATTTAACTCATCTATCTTGCATCAATTTCCTTACCATTTGAACCTCTCCTCACATACACACTTCGTGTAGATGTTTGATAAGAATAATATAAATTGCAACAATTTGAGGATCCAACTCAAAAAAAATAGCTCTAAATAATCTATCTCGATATTCTTATGTACTCTACAAACACCACGCAAACACATTCTCACAACCACCTTAAGTCTAATTGGCATGTTGATGACAAAGTTTAGAATTTCCTCAAAATAGCCAACACAACCAAGAATGTGGAGTAATAATTTAAAACCATCTCGTGTTTGTCTATCAACAAAGTTCCTTTGTTCTAGCTATTTGGGGGATATGTTCAATACCAGAATATCGATGCCATAGAAATTGTCACGGAGCCACTGGGAAAAGTTGAAGACACTTTGATTACAATGGCTGACCAATACCTCTGTGTGAGGGTTGCGAGTAGTAAACACAATGATTACTCCCTCTTTTGCCAGAAGTCAAACAGTCTCCAGACCAATACCTCAGCTGGAGCCTGCGACCAATAATTTTGTGCATATCCTGTAACCATGGCATTTCATGAGAGCATTATCTTCATGGCATTTTGTCAAACAGTTGACATAATACCTTCCACATTTTGCATACATCCACGAAGGCACCTACACCTACATCTGACATAAATCAACTTTTCATTATGCTAGTGATGGTTGCTCATGTCCTTCTCTAAAGTTCCCATTTTGACGCAGGCCTGTGAGGATGATTGCAAAGGCTGTAAGGTTTGGCCTTACAACTGTCCCATTTTGTGCATATCCCATGATCAATGCAGTCAATGAGGACACATTGCGTTCAATCATTTAGTCAAACAATTCACATGCCAATTGCATGATGCCACATTTTGCATATATGTGATCTTGAATCTGGTAGCTCCAATATTGTGAATCGTGATCAAAAGGAATTGATGATTTTGCAAAATCAAAACCTACACACGATGCACAGTGAATTTTTCCTCTCTCACAAGTGGAAAAAATCTCCTCCCTAAATTCATTTCTTTAAAACCATTTTTTCCCAAACACGGCCACTAATTTCTTTAAATGGAATGGCCTACAGTGGTAAATCGCTATAATTTACGGCCAACGGATCGGGGTTTTCTGTAGTAGCCATCATGCGTCTTCTCTATAAGCTTGGTTTTTTTACTCTGTTTATCAATGGCATTTTCCTTATTTTCCTCGTATGGTTTATCACCATCTTTCCTGGCTTCATAGCCAATTTTGATGTCTTGGACGCCATTTCATGGAGGATTGAATGCGTGGTCGGAAATAGTGGCTAGAAATAACCCTACGCTAGGAAACTTGAGTCACCGAAATTTGACACTTTCTAGGAGGGGCATCTTCAAAGGTGGACGCCTTCCGGTGAATAAAAACAAAATCTATTTTAGTACTATTCCACTTACTTGATGGATCTTGGGGCTAAATTATTCCTACTTTGTGCTTCAATATCACCCCTCTATGAATGTTTCATCACTTGTTAATTATAATAACCCAAATATTGTATGTTATTTTCTATGAGGAATAGTTTTTGTGAATGCTTACCATCCAAAAATATTAATTAATTGATAGCAATTTAGGTCCTTTTAAAGTAGATAGCAGTTTTTAAACAGAGCCAATCGACAAAACAAGAAGACTAAAAATTAGATCAACGAAATTCTTCCTAGCTTCTCCATATACGATTCATCCTAATTTCTTGTCAACCAACAAAGTTAAACTCATGGATTTGACATCGCCATTCCCCATTTCACACTTAAAACAGTTCCACTTTCATTAATTCATAGAAATGCTAATGCAATGTATTTATAGGATGAGTGCATGCCTGTGACACTTCAATAAATGTTGGAGATCTGATTATGTTTGTGAGTTGTGTGAATTAATCTCATATTTTAATATCGGTCCTTCATTAACTAATTAGATATTGAACATTTTTTAATAGTAAAATGACAAATTAGATATGAATTACATGTGTGACGGACACCATTTAAACTCTCCAAAATTGCGACCATGCCTAAATTTGTTGAGAGTTTAGCTCTTCCATGGTTGTTAATTCTAATTTTTAATACAATATTTTAATGATTTCTTTATATAAATATAAATAAGTTATATATTTTGGCATATTTACATATATTTGTAGAGGAGTATTTAAAATATTATACGGTTTTCTATATTTTTAGCCTCTCATTATTTACACCTACCTAAAATTTTAACTCGTAATATACAATTAAAATCACAAAAAGGCCCACAACATATCAATTTCCAGGCCTCCTCTCAACAATATAGTAAGAAGGGTTCATGGACAATTCGATTTCTAGTTCACGTCGGTCGTCGTAGGAAAAAACACTTTTTGGTTTACTCTTAATTTATATTAAGACACAAACACTGAACAAAAATATGTTGTTATTTTAATAGGTTAAACCTCGGCTATGGAAACACCTTCTTAACCAAATCTAAAGTATTTAATTAAGATGAAATATTTGTTCTCTGTATTTCTTTACTTCCGATTGGTTAAATAACTCGGATGCAAACCACCCCCTTTCGAAAGATAAAAGAGGTACACATGCGATCTACTCAAAAATTGTTTTTTTGCTATTAATTTGTCACGGGAACAAAAATATTTTGGTAGACCAGTGATGTTCACCTTGCAAGTATTTAGGATGTTCAACGACTATGTTGGAATGGGTGATAAAGCAAGTGCTTCTAATGATGTTGGTTTGTTTTGTTGTTGGTGCATTCTTTGTTCGTAATTCTCTATTTTAGTCAAATATATATCGAACCCAGTCCACTCTTTTTAGACCCAACTGTGTGCCCTTTGCCTTTCCTATACCTCAACTAATGTATGTCAATTCATAGTTTGATTACAAAATTAAATTTAAATATTTGCAAGTATTTTATGGAAAATATCATGAAAAATGTCTAAACGGACTTGAAACAGTAATATAGGGCACATATAGTAGATATTATTTGGGCAGGGACAATAGGTCATCATCTCTTCCAACTGTCTTCCATCGACATCCATGCATTTAATACATTCCATGAATTCAGATTTGTTGCCTCATCAATAGATTGTAATATTTAAACCGACCTTTCAAATTATAATCTTCCAACGGATCCTCCGAATTTTAATCTTAAATTCACACATTCCCTTTTTGTAACCTTGCATGACATCGACAATCGAAAGAGGACATAATGCACTTGGAAAAAATCTCTCTTTTTTTACCAATGCCTTAACCACTGATTACGCTACACAACATGTTTCCAAATGCAAGTCTCGGTAACTGGGACTATCAAGCTTAAGAAAAATGAGAGGTCAACAAACATACTTCTTTGCATTGTCGATCCTCTAGCCAACTCACATTTGTTATGCATTAACGATCGATCACAATTTTCATCTCTTCTTTTAAATCCTCCATCGACATACATTTATTAGATTCATTCCACGGATTCAGATTTATTTGCTCATCGATAGATTATTATACTCACACCAATAAGTTCCCTTTTTGTTACCTTGGATTACGTTGATGATCAAAGGAGGACATGGTGCGCACAGAAAGAAATCCCCCTCTTTCCAATGCCTCAAACATTGATAAAGCTAAAAAACATTTTCATATGCAAGTATCAACAAAACGTGACTTTCAAGCATCAAGGAAATGAGATGTCAAGGTTTCATCACTTCTCCTCCCTCAATCTTCTTCTTTGTTGCCCTCGTCCTCACAAGTTTATTTCTGTCAAGTTTAACTCCTTCAACGAATCCCCTTCGGCGTTTCCATTGCACATTCGATGGGATTGGTAATAAATAACATAAAATATCAATAAATACTTAATGAAAATTGGAAATCATTGAGAAACATATATTTCAAGTACTAGAAATATTAAGTATCCTTGCTCAAGTTAGAGATAGGTATTATGTGTGGTTGAAAATACTTTCTTGTAGTAAACACTTGAATTTGTGCTTTGTATGCATTATTTAAGCTGTTTGGAATGATCTTAAATAGTTATTACAACCCTCTACAAAACAGGGGCCATGAAATGGCAAATCCTGCCGATGAAGGTGCATTTTAGTGGAGGAAGAGGTTATGGTGTTGCTTGTGGACCACGCGGTCGATTGCATTTACGGTGGCAAGTATGCGTAAAGAGTCGGGCGAGAAGTTATGATAGAACAATTGGTTATATAATATAGTTAAGTCCCTAGTTCGTTTCTTCACAGTTGCAAATTATATGTTGATGTATGGTGGGAGGCTTATAACCACACTTTCATTTTGTGAAGACTACTATGTAAATTGTAGTAGCATGTCAATATTTGCAACAATTTGGAATGCATGTAGAGTAAATATAGTAATAAATAGAAATTGGAAGCAAAAAATATCATAAAGTGATATTATAATGTTTAAAGTATAGTATATAAAAAACTTGAAAATTCTTGTTTTTATTAATCAAAAAAACTTGAGATGCTTATAATTTATTTTCAGCCAATAGAAAAATAGAATCTACTTTTTGAAAAAATCAAATAAATACATATTTTAAAAAAACTATATACAAATGATCTAAAATGTAATATGCTTTATTGTGATTGGTCATTAAAAAAGTGAAAATTTAATGTTGTACTTGATACATTAATTACAATAATTTAATATTTTTGTAATTATAATGTTTAAAGTATAGTATATTTTTAAAAAAACTATATACAAATGATCTAAAATGTAATATGCTTTATTGTGATTGGTCATTAAAAAAGTGAAAATTTAATGTTGTACTTGATACATTAATTACAATAATTTAATATTTTTGTAATTATAATGTTTAAAGTATAGTATATAAAAAACTTGAAAATTCTTGTTTTTATTAATCAAAAAAACTTGAGATGCTTATAATTTATTTTCAGCCAATAGAAAAATAGAATCTACTTTTTGAAAAAATCAAATAAATACATATTTTTAAAAAACTATGTACAAATGATCTAAAATGTAATATGCTTTATTGTGATTGGTCATTAAAAAGGTGAAAATTAGTTTTTTGAAACCTATATATACTTTATGACGGAAGATAATAATATTGGGAAGCTACAAGTCATCAGCGAAGAGATCCCTTGCCCACTGTACAAAGGCGACTGCAACAATGGTGAGACTGACCCGTCCCAAACTGGAGTGCAGGCCGAAGCGGCTGCGAGGTGATGCACCCCGCCCTCACGTAGGATAGATCAAACGACGGAGAAGGAGCGGGAAAATCCAAAAAAAACTGTTCACGTGCCAAACAAGGATGATAGCGAATCCTCTGAATGGGAAACTGGCTCCGAGGAAGAAGAAAGTGCGGCAGATTTTGCTGAAATGATGGATGAGAACTAACAGAGTATCTTTAACAAAGATCCTAAACAACTACTTTTAAATGCTAACGTGAATAGTGGCGAAAGGACGAAGGTCAGTTTAGGTGAAAAGATGGCATTGTTTACTTTGGAGGCGCGGGATCCAAATTTTGATTCACCCAAGTTAAAAGGTAATTTAGAAGTGGTTTTAGATGTGGAAGACGGAAACAATGCGGAGTGGTGCACTGTTAGTAGAAAATCATATCGTGGTTTCCGTGGGGGGTGCGCGCCGGTGCACTTAAGATGGATGCAACAGTTTTCATCTGCGTTGTTTTTGCTTTGTTGTTGTTTACTCGCTGAGTATTGCGGGTTTTGGTGCTGGTATTGGTAGGATATCTTCCTGCTTGCGTCCTCATTGATTTTGATCTTTTGTTCTTTTACTCGCTTTGGCACATCCGGCTTCTGAGCCTCTACTGTACAAGGGTATAGTCCCTTTCATAAAAACTATTTGCCAATAATAAAAAAAAATATTGGGAATTAAATGAAACAACTAGTTCCAAATTCCGAGAAAAGGGTTTTCCTTGGCACTTGGCCTTTTATATAATAACTTTAAAAACTCATTGTTCCTAACTGTGCATTAGAAGTCCGCCGCCAACTCGAATAAAACATGGCACAAACAAATACTTAATAATAGTCAGTAAATTCTAGGAAATGAAATACATAATAATAAGTTTACTATATACGTTTACCAACTGATTATCCAAGGAGAGTTTTTCTGTAATAAGTTTACTAACTGATTATCCGTTCATTAAAAGTCGCCGACTCGCCACCAAGTGAAATAGGTACATAATGAAAACATGGCACAGAGTTTACAGGTACAAAACGAGGCAGGTAAAGAGTTGTCAGTGAAAACAATAAGTATATACGTATAAATGGATTAAAACAAGTACAAGAAGAATATACGTATCTTTTCTAATTTGATTTTGGAGATTTCATCTTGATGTTATTTGTCCCTTCATTACAAATCAAAAGATTCTCCCAATCCAGCATGTCATGTCAGCTGTCTGGCTGCCACGGCTAATAAATATGGAAAATATAATTTCTCAGTTTGTATTTATGATTTTTAACCTCAGTTTCCATTTTAAGATTTTTATATATACTAGGTAGGTAGTGTGTGGAGGCCCTAACCAGTATTTTGTTGTTAAATCATTTGTTTGAGCATTCACGATTACCTCCTGCTATTTCTCAACGATGTAATGAAAAAGCGTCATCTCTAGATGTGTGAATAAAAAACCAAAAACAAAGAATCCAATCGAAATTTTGCAGAGATGGATGACACTTTTTAGAATTTAGATTTTTTTAATTGAATCCAAAATTCCAAAGATTAGCTGTACAAAATTCTTAAGCTTATTTGTTCAAGGATTTTTCATTCTACCAAATTTAATCGAGGAACAATGTTTGGAATGCATAAACTTAATGACCACACCATTGTACAGTGTACTATGTTTGAAATATTTCATGTTAAGATATGGAGACGGCTACCCTCCACTCATTTTGCACCCATGTATGGTGCGCTCCCCCTAAAAATATGCATGCAACATATAGATGGCCATATAAATGACCATGCAAGAATACGACGTGGCATGGAGAGGACTGTTCGGTTAGGTTGAAAATTTGTTGTGTCAGTGCCGGAGGATCACAACTCCCACCAAATCTTTCTCCGAATCCTGTGGCATCCTCCATATCGCCGCCGCAGTCACATTGCATTAACGTCATTTCGGGAGGCGAGTTTACATATGTAAACCGGTTCATCCAGTTTCCCATCCGGTTCGCCAACATAATACCCTCTAAGACCCATTTCAATAAATTAAAATAGTCTCATAACCACATTTCAGCAAACGTTTCACTGCTAATCACGACGGTTTAAACTAGTTCAGTGGATTAACTAGATTTAGTGGATTAAAGGCAAATGCAGATTCAACGGATTCAAGTTTATGTGGACGCAACAATATTAAGGATTCAACGAGTTTAGTAAAAAGTTAGCATCAAGTTTACTAGTGAGCAGAGGACGGAGGCCATTCAATTGAATGGAGGGTAGCCGCCTGCATTACATTATATTCAAGCTCCTTTTCCTCCACATCAATTCACCAATACTCCGCCACACATGTAATTACATAACAATAATTACATTGCAATGAATTAATTTTGCAAGAGAAAGAAAATTGTCATTCAATTTTAGTGGCAGTATATTTTTTTCTGTCGAGTGGGATTATTCATCAATCTACATTTGCAAAAGAATAGAAATATAGTGAGTGTAATAGTCAACATGTTAATTACAAATATATTGTGTATAAAATTAGAATAAACACACTAATACAACAAAACTCACACTAATACAACAATATTAGATTATATTTATAATGTATAATTCTTTATTTAATACAATTTTTTTTATTGCATAAGTCAAAATGTGTGGAAAATTTTAGTGTTTTTAAACATGGTTACAAAACACATTGTGTTTTGTATGTGTTGAAAAACACACCGTGTTTGTCAACACGTTGAACAACAAAATGGATTCGTAAATTTACTAAATAATATGTTAATGTTGTAGTAAAAAATCAAATAATACGAGTATTGTGTCATTAATTTATTATTTTGGAACTCTTCATTGCAGTGAAAAGTATATTTTGAATTTACTTAGTACCAATTAAATGACTTATAACATCGTAAAATATGTGAATGGTGTCTTAATAACTTACAACCTATGTGACAAGTTTGATTGACCATTAAACACTATTACTAATTTAAAATGAACTCCTCTCTATGCCACTTTATTTTATAATTAGTACTTCTTTAACATTTTTTATCGTGGTTATTGGTTCCTATCATGGTCATAAAGACCTTTTCCCCATATAGACAGAAAAGTCCTATTTCCATTGACTAACAACTAAATGTCTATATGACAAGATCAATTTCATAATGACTCATCAATGACATCTAAGCTTCTACAGACAAAAATCAAGTTCTCAACTTTGAATGGTAAATAATGCTTAGTGATTAACAAGTGGAAATCAGAGTGTGTTCTTCAAAAGTGAAACCTTTGAATAATTAAATTCACGCAAAGTAATGTGCCCGTAGGAAAATTTTAGTTGCTTAGCAATAAATTTTAGGGTTGGTCAAGAAGAGTTTAGGTTGTCATCAAGTGCTTGCTTTACATGTTTCTTACCCACACTAGGGTTCTAATGTGTCCTTTGTGCCCATGGGATAATATTCGTGGAACATATTATATAACAACAAAATATTCTTACATGTAAATATATTACACCAAATTGATGTAAATCAAAATCATCAAAATGTTTGATAAAACTAAACTTATATAAATTCCAAGAGCTATGTAGATTATGGTAAAGGGACGAACCCTCAAATAAAGGAATGCACCTTCATGTAAAGGAAGGAAAACTGATAGGCATTTTAAGGATTAAAAATTCTTTGTTTTGGGATTAGACAAAATGTTAATTACAATAGAGTGTTTGATAGAGGAGAGAGTATTTAATATTATAGAATGTATAAATACGGGAAACAAAAATGTATATTCATTTGGTATAGATAAAAAGTTAAAGGTATAAAAGTCTTGTAATAAATGATAGAAGAAGTGGAAACAAAGAGTAGTTGATACATATTGAAAACATGGAAACAAATAGTTGCCACTTGATATTTGATACATATAGTGTTTAGGTTTTTCCAACGACTGTATTTTCAATTTGATTATCTTATATGTGTCATTTAATCTTCTAAGGGGCATTCTTGAACTAACATTTTACCTATGGAAGCCTACATAAGCTAGTCAATATCTCTTCATAACTCACCTGAACTTTCATAAGATGTATTGTAAATATCTTGACAAAATCCTCTTGCAGTATGACTCTTACATTCTATCATAAGATGTAGTAAAATCTATGTTGAAATTGTGTATCTATCCCTAAAGCTATATTAGAGACCTTTAAAAACCCGTATTTTTGTAGACATTCTGGATGTTTGCAGCAACTTAGGAAAATAAAATATATTTGGGACAACAAAATCCAATGGTTTCACCCTCTGTTGGATGATTCCATCTAGATCAAAGATCTATGAATGGTTTTTATTTGTACATGTAAGTATGTCCCTATAACATATTCTATTGTATTCTAAAGTTTGTAATCTTTATGTGTCTCTGAATTGCATTTCTATTCTTTGCGATAACCACATTGAAAGCCCCCTTTTTTTAGGTGAGTGAGATATACTATAGATATCTCATTTCAAAATAATTGAGGTGTATTCATGTCATATATAACATATAATAATTGTTGAACACATCCACTCAAAATGCACACCTAATAGCAATACTAGAGCACATCTAAAACCTTATAAAAAAAGAACAATCAAGACACGTTGGAAACTTCATGAGTATGTACCTATACACATGAACAACGTGACGATTTTCACATGCTAAGTTTCATTTACGAAATTGAATTTTATGAAGTCACACTAGTATGAACTTAATATTTGAATTCATATTTGTTAACAAGAACCTTAATAATAAATGTCTTGAAATACAATGTTCGACAATCTCTATTTTTTCCATCTACATCTAGATATATAGTTATAACATTCATATTTGGATTAAACAAATGTTATCACCAATCATGAGCCAGGGGACCACATATCATACTAAATGCATAGTTACATTTTTAGGGAAAATGTTTTCCCTCGATTTTAGTGAAAAATAAAGGATTAAATCCACTTTGTCCACTATTTACCCTTTGTATTTTATGTACGTTATAAACTTTCTATATAGGATAATAATTAATTACATCAGTTAAGATGGAAAACACACCACTTTGTCCATAATATTTTTTTCGTTAAGATGGAAAACACAACGTGTTTTTCGTCAAGATGGAAAACACACTATGTTTTTCAACATGTTGAAAAACACGATGGTTTTCCACATGTTCAGGGTGGCCTATTTGAGTGTCGAGTATTATTTTTCCCTTATTTCCATCGATTAAGCCCTAATACACCTAATGTGACAATTGAACATGTATTAGGGCTAGATTTTGAATCATTTATACCAATTAAACCCTAATACATGTTAAATTAATGTTAGGTGTTGTATTATAGTTTAGGGTGTTGTAATTGTGTTATTTAAGATGATAAGTTAGTGTTTAGGGCATCATATCAGTGTTTGAGTGTTTAGGGTATTGTATGATTGTTTAGGATGACACATTAATATTTAGGGCATTCCAATTGTGTTTTGTAAAGTGACCCATTAGTTTGTAAGGTCTCATTATAGTTTTTAGGGTTTCATATCAGGTTTAGGGTTGTTTTGTTAATGCTCAAAGTATCTCGATTGTCAATTATGTTATTTAGGTTGACCCATTAGTGTTTAGGTTTTTGTATCAATGTTCAAATGTTTAGGGTGGTGTATTAGTGTTTAATATGAGTGCTTATGATATCAAATTATTCTGTAAGGTGTCCTAATTATATTATTTGATGATCCCTTAATGTTTATAGTCTTCTAATAGTGTATAGGGTGTCATATTAGTGTTTATCATGTCTTATAATTTTTTAGGGTATAACATTAGTGTTTTTTTGTGTGTCTAAATTATGTTATATAGAGTAACCCATTAGTGTCCAATGTAACACACCAAAAATACCAACACAATGACAACACAGTGAAATACAGGATAACTTTTTTTTTTTACTTGCTTTGACTCAACACGACACAACATGTCGTCACAAGGTTACAACCAACACTAGGAACCACTTGTTATGGGGAGACCACAAGGTCAGCACGGAAACGTTCACACCTATCAAGGACAATCTACTTTTCTCTTCTTGACAGAACAACATTGGAGTCCAACCACAAAACACACTTACAGTTAGGGCATCCCATGAGGAATTTCTTGTTAAATTTTCTTGTTTACTAAAGTGTCTCTTAATTCTTAACTTACGTTCTTATAAAATTTCATGTAACGATTCACACAATTCTTTTCACAAGGGAGAACTTCTTTATTTTCAACGGTTGACTAAATAGCTTAAGGCCAAGCTTTCTAAACTGGGGTCATCAATTTTATGTGCAAAGCTTTTTATTCATTTGATTTTAGAACATTTTCCATTTCTCACAAGGTTAATTAATCTTACTCAAGCCACTAACACATGTTCCACAACTCTATTGCACAGGTGAAGGCATAAGCTCCGATTGAGTGGAAAGTACCGCTTAGGGTTCATAACAATAACTTTCTTGTCTAAGGATCAAATTTTGACCTTGCTTAAGAAATATCACCATGAATTAAGGCATGGGTTAACAGAACAGGACAACAGAATTTAGCTTCAGGGTCACATAGTTTACTATCCGTCTTTTATTGAGGTTAAGAGTTTATCGAGATTGGTTAAATGTTCCATCTAGACTTTACTTAATTAAGTTTGACAAAGGGGAACATTTCAAACGATAAAGAGATATTTAAGGTTTTATTAATCACTTTCACTCCTACTTATTAAATCCTATCATTTTCTAAAATCTAACCATTGATTTCACCATGAGATCATTTAAGGTTTCACTGAAAAAGGATAGTGTTTATTGGTTTGGCTCGGGAAAGAAATAAGTAATCATATTTCGTTACAAAGATAGTTTCCTCTTGATTGTTCCAGGTCTCAAAGGTTATCAAGTAGATCACATCTACATTAATATATTCATCTATATAAATTTTAGTTTTACTTTTATAAGGACTATCCAGTTCACTTTATAGTGCTTACAAACTCATTGCTACTATGCCTTAGGAGGATTTACAACTCAACGTTTTAACTCAAGAGCAAAGTTTAACAGTACTCGTTTGCGGAAACAAAACAAGGTTATATCAATTCATTCCAACACGATGCACAAATCAAAGGGACATACCATCTCTATTGAACCATGACTAGGGAGCAAGAGAGTAATAACATGGAACATGCCACACTACTATTCTAAGGATTTAAAAATACACTAGAATATCCCATAACCAAGCGGTAATCAAATTTCATCTTTCACATGTTATCCAAACAAACCAAAGTTTCAACAGTTACAACAACAATACTCTACAATACATTCGACATTTTTACAAGGTACTTCAAAAATTGTACAGATGAACCTTTAACACTCTTTTCCTCTAGTCTACTCGCATAATCCATCTGCACAAATATTAACTAAAGTCAGTTCGCAAGAACTGAGCATGTTAAGGCTACACATTGCAACAGTAAGCTAACATTTAACAATATCAAGAAAGGAATGTTCTAATTCAAAAATGGATTAAAACACAACCCACAACTCTAAAATTATTCACATGAGAAAGAAATCTAAACCATCCAACAAGGAGAAAGTCAAAATACCAGTTAGAACAAAATCACATAAAACAAGGCAAGACCTTATGGGTTAGGAACAAGAAAGTCAAGAGTGTTGATATCTCCTTCATGTAATCCTATGGATTACGTGATTGGAATCCAAAACTTACTCCATCCAACTAAAGGGGTCCAAGATAAGACAAAACGTACTAATTATGATCGTAGGCGCGAAGCAAAATGACGTTATCCAATTCTCCCAGGGGGCTTCATAGTAATATGGGTTCGACGCCCTTAAAAGAACACAACTATAGTTTCAGTTTTAACCAAGGAGTTTACCACTACTTCCTTATAGGATTTCTTAAACGTAGTAGATGATAACAAAACAAATCCACCCTTCCAAATGCATACAAATGAGACATAAAGCGGCCATTATTCTACCAACAAACCCTATCCTAATCGTCAACTTCTCTACATAATATAAGGGAAGACTAAACCCAAAAGTCGTTAGTAATTTTTATATAATTCAGACAATGTCAATAAACATTAAAATAAAATTTGATTTCCTTAACAAGGCCACAAAATGGGACCTTTTAGTAACCAAGTTTGAAGTATAAGGTATTCGAGTTCGAAACAAAGGGATTCGATACGCAGAGGGTAAAACACCAACGATGCCCCAGACTCAAAAGACCTTACCACGAGTACAAGCACAAAACAAGAACCAACGCACATATCCATCAGGAAGGTTACGCAGTGCAGTCAGGCCTAGAAGTTCTATGAACTCCTTGCCAAAGGTATAGAAGATGGAAATTTTACCCGATCCATGTGGGCTTATCGAGGAAAAGTCTAGCAAATATCAAACAGATAAATATAACAGCCACCTATGATAATATCACTGAAATCAGCTGTCATCTAACAGGAAACGAGTTCGCGAGTCCAATACCATGGGTTCACCTACAACTTTTGTTTCAGTCCAGCTAGTAACAGCTTGCTTGCGACCCTTAATAAAAAAAAAAAATGGTAGAGATTTCATTCAATTAAACTTACAATGTTTCCCCTTGCTTTAATCAAACAAGAGTTTACATCAAGAAGTAGGTATAGTAATTCTCTCAACACGTAGAGGCCAAAATAGATGCCAGGTTATCCCTCCTCTAGACTAGGTACAACAGTCAACCATGTACAGTTCTAAAGCAAAACCCAAATGCCATTTTCTAATCAAACAAAAAGTAAGGAATGCCCACAGGCTTAAACAAGTTTTAGAACACAACGTCACTATTAATGTACCTTTTAGCAAAACAGGAGGGCCCTAAACAGGAAATACGTATTTATTCAACCAAACAGAGATATGAAGGCTTAACCTTCCATTTAGTAACCTTCAATTATAACTACCATCACAGAATTCTTTTAAAAGAGAGTCATATAAGCAAACAAAACTCAATAATGTTTCCTTCCCTACGAACTAGATTGCATCACTCAAAATTTGCAGAAACCCATTTAGACAAATATGAAATAGAGTAAGCTATAAGGGAGGAAAGGACATTCCAAGCAAAACCAGCAAAATTGGATCGAGATTTAAAGGAACAACCAACACAATCAGGCAGCGATATAAACAACCACGAAAACATTTGTCTAGGCGCTATTCAGTAGGAAAGAAAATTCATTTCAAGATACTGAAAGAAGGTAGAAAACTATTACAAGGAGTAGATTTAACATGCCTGGTTTAAAACGCCATCTCCATATGCATATGATTGTTTCAATGCCGTTGCTTTCTCGCTCGCTCGAGGGAACCACTACCTTCTCCAGTGCCATATAAAGAAGAGCCATGAGGGAGTTCAATGGTGACAACTTGTTGGCCATGCACGCACTCACAAGATGGAAAATAATCTGGCACCCCCGACATCCAATTTTAGGTTGGTAGAATAGATGAACATACTTCAGCTTGTAATAGAGGAGATATGTTGTACATAATGTCGCTTGGGCTGCATATGTCTCAAAATATTTCGCTATTGACTTTACTAATAACTATTTTCATATTATTGTCAACCGCAACGAAAGACAACTGAATCACCAAACAATTGCATTGATGCTGCTGTTAGACATACTTCAACGATCTACCATTACTTTTGAGGACGGACTGTTCAGCCAAAGCTTTACTATGCCCAACAGGGGTCAACATGATCCTCCAGAGAAAATATCGCAATGCTTCATTGCCATTAACAATCTCCTTTCCCGCATACACAACATTATATGTGCTTGTATATATAAGTCTCCTCACACCATACTTAACGCAGGCATCCAATACAAGGCAAGATCCATGATTTGAAGCTCGGATACAAGACATAATGATTACATCGTGCTCCTGGCTCTGAAAGGCATCAACCGTAGTGATATATAAACCTTTCTTTCTTCAGATTTGAGGACAACATCAAACTCTCGGTGCAAACATTACAGCTGCAGCTTGAAGGTGTGATAATTCCACAGAAACCTTTATGCCTGCCAGCTTAGAGACTCGCTGAAGGAGCTCATAAAATTTGCAAAGCAAAAAGTGCTTCATGAATATTCCGATATGAAACAGATCCATACCTATGAGGTCCTCTTCCATGGGTTACATCGTAGAACAAGCAAGAAATCAATAGAGAATCTTAGTAAATAAATTTCTTCAGGTCTCCTGGTAACACTCTCACTGTCACACAGTCGATTTGGAGATACACACTCAGTGTATGTTCTGGATCTGAAAAAATATCCGGCTACCTTCATCTCCCATGACATTTTCTCCAACATTGCATAGATCTCCTGTGCCTGTGGGTGTGATCTGTCGCCTACACAAAACACATGCACCATTTTATTGCCTTTGCTCCAACTACCTCCAAGTTTCCTTTTAATTCCTCTATCCTTCATCGATCTCCTAACAAGATGCGAGTATCACCTTTATCATTCTTTTCACCAGAGTGAACGGCAAGGGTTCCGGCCGTATTACACAAACTCACCTGCAGCAAAGCGCCATCGATCTGTACATTATTATTGTCAAAAGAAACCCCAACGGGATCACTGTTTTCAGGAGCAGTCGCCAAGGGAAAATTCGTCACAGGAGCATCCACGATCTGCGCCACGCCAGTATTGCTGCAGTTCCACCTCGCTTTTATGCTAAGTTGCTCACGAAAATAGGCAGAAAACTCAATATCAGAGGCCCCAACGTTCCCACACCTCTCGCAAACCCCTTCGTTGTTCTGTAGTTTCATTCGAAATCATGTTGCTCGAATTTGAGGATGCATTGAATACTGAGCAGACCACAACATAGCTGGACAGCCTGTTTAGCTAGCTTGTAGCTTCACCTAACCACCATGACAACCAGACTGCGCCCAACACCCACCCATACGCATTGAAGGAGAATCCTGAAGAGATCACGGCAAAGAAAAAACGTGACTCCACCCCTTTCCTCACGCAAGGACGGACAAGACAGGGCCATAATCGTTGGCAGGTAGGTGGTTGGGGGGGAAAGCCAAGGTGGCAGGTAGAAAAGGAGAATTCGATGCCCAACTGGGCATTACATCCAAGGTTTTGCATCAAATTTTGAGTGTTAAGGATGTCATATGAGGGTTTAGGGTGTCACATTAGTGTTCGAGGTGTCGTATGAGTTGGTATTATAGTAATGATTATGGTTTTGTATGAGACCCTGTGTTTCATTAGTGTTTAGGTTATCCTAATTATGAAATAGAGGATGAATCATTAGTGCATAGAGTATCATGACATTATTTAGGGTATTGTATCAGTGTTTAGGGTGTTAAATTAATGTTTAGTGTATCTCAATTATTTTATGTGGGGTGACTAATTAGTGTTCAAGGTGTCGTATAAGTGTTTAAAGTGTCCAAAATTAATTTAATGTGGGTGACTTATTATTATTTATGGTGATAGAATTAGAATAATTATAGCTAATATTATGTTTTCATTCATCATTAGAATTAGAATACTTTTAGCTAATACTTGTAGAGATGTTATGTTAATGTTATAATTTTTAAATTTATTGTTCATTTTATATAAAAAATCATGCAAAAAAATGAATGTTTTTTATGCGGAAGGAATGAAAATAAAATCTACAATACTATCTAAATGAAGCTAGTGATCATCTAATCTTTCCAAGAATAAGTAGGAATTACACCAGTATGTTTATAAGTGAGATCGATGAAAAATATATATTACCTAATACTATGAAAATAGGAACAAATTTATGTTCTTGATATACACATGGATGGCTTAAGAAAACACTTGTGGCAAGTATTTACATAGTTTCTTGGGCACGCGTGGAGGATGGCCTAAGATAATGGTCTAGAAAATGACACAAAACAACCTAACATGCCATGCTCTATGGTTAGTAAATTTAAATAAGTTACATCAGCTCAACATGTGATGTCGATATATTCCGCTCCACATGTCTTGAACTCTATAGTGTCATGTGACATGCGCATGTGAAATCCCTTAAAATTATTGTGTTCTAACTACCTGCAAAACACTAGGATTGACATTGGGAATATTGAACAACAAGGACTTTCTTTCTGAGATATCTCGAAAGTACATTAGCTCAACAATATGTGTATCAACAATTGTGCACGTGATAGGCATGACTAGGAATAGGTATGAATTTTGAATTTTAGGGTTTCTACATGACTCTATAACTTGTTTAGGGTCTCGTAATAGTGTTTAGGGTGTCATATCAATGTTTAGGATGTCACATTAGTGAATAGTGTGTCCCAAATGTATTATTGGTGGTGACACATTAGTGTTTTATGTCATATCAATATTTCAGTGTTTAGGGTATCACATTAGTTTTTAAGATATCATTTGATTGTTTACGGTGTCATATTAGTGTTAAGTTTTCCTATCCATGTTATTTACGATTAACCCTAAATTCTAAACCCTCAACCTTACGTCATAAACCCCAAAGCTTGAACCCTAAACCCTAAACTCTAATCCTTATAACCTAAACCCTGAACCTTAAGGCCTAAGCCCTAAATCCCAAACCCCGAACCCTAAGCCCTAATCCCTAAAACTTCAACCCTAAACTTTATGTAACAAACTGTGATTATGTTCCACCTTTAGTAACAATGTAAAGCAAATCAAGTAAAGAAAAGAGAGTGTGTTTTTCGCCATGTTGAAAAACATACAATGTTTTCTCCACCACGTTTAAATACGTGATCACGTTCTCCAAAAAGTACAATCCGTAGTGCTTTTCTTCCTTGTTGTAAATATTTAATCCACATCAACTACTTACTTTGGGTGGAGAAGGGTTGAATTTCCCCGATGCGATGAAAAATGGAGTGTGTTTTCCACCCCGTTGAACTTCGCGATCATGTTCTCCAAAGGTACAACATGCGGTGCTTTTCCTCCTTGTTGTAAACATTGACTCCACATTAACTAATTACCATGTGGAAAAGAGTTGAATTTCTCCAATGCGATGAAAAATGGAGTGTGTTTTCCGCATGTTGGAAAATGCATGTGTTTTCCGTCATGTTAAAATATGCAATCACATTCTCCAAAAGGTGCAACCCGTGGTGCTTTGCCTCCTTGTTGTAAACATTGACTCCACATCAACTACTTACTAGGTGTAGAAGGGTTGAATTTCTCCAATGCGATGAAAAATGGAGTCTTTTTTCCGCCACATTGAAAAATGCACGGTGTTTTTCAACACTTTGAAATACGTGATCCTGTTCTCCAAAAGGTGAAACCTATGGTGCTTTTCCTCCTTGTTGTAAACATTGACTCCACATAAAATACTTACCAGGTGGAGAAGGGTTGAATTTCTCCAATGTGATGAAAAATAGAGTGTATTTTCTACCACGTTGAAAAATGAACATTGTTTTTCAACACTTTGAAATATGCAAACACGCTCTCCAAAAGGTGCAACCCATGGTGCTTTTCTTCCTTGCTGTAAAAATTAACTCCACATAAACTACTTACTAGGTGGAGAAGGGTTGAATTTCTCAAATGTGATGAAAAATGGATGTATTTTCTCACGTTGAAAAATGCACGCAGTGTTTGCGACTTGAAAATACGTGATCACGTTCTCCAAAAGGTGCAACCCGCAGTGCTTTTCCTCCTTGTTGTAAACATTGACTCCACATCAACTAATTACCATGTGGAGAAGGGTTGAATTTCTCCAATGCGATGAAAAATAGAGTGTGTTTTCCACCACGTTGAAAAATGCACAGTATTTTTCAGCACTTTGAAATACGCAATCACGTTCTCCAAAAGGTGTAACCCGCGGTGCTTTTCCTCTTTATTGTAAAAATTGACTCTAAATCAAACACTTACCAGGTGGAGAAGGGTTAAATTTATCCAATGATATGAAAAATGGAGTGTTTTCCGCCAAATTGAAAAATGCATGGTGTTTTTTAGTACTTTGAAAAATGTGATCACATTCTCCAAAAGGTGCAACTCATGGTGCTTTTCCTCCTTGTTGTAAACATAGAATTCACATCAACTACTTACCGGGTGGAGAAGGGTTGAATTTTCGCAATGTGATGAAAATGGAGTGTGTTTTCCTCCATGTTTAAAAATGCATGGTGATTTTCAAGATACTACAAATATGTGATCATGTTCTCCAAAAGGTGCAACCCGTGGTGATTTTCCTCCTTGTTGTAAACATTGACTCCACATCAAATACTTACCAGGTGGATAAGGGTTGAATTTATCTAATGCGATGAAAAATGGAGTGTGTTTTCCACCATGTTGAAAAATGCACGGTGTTTTCCAACACTTTGAAATATGTAATCATGTTCTCCAAAAGGTGCAACCCGCGGGTGCTTTTCCTCTTTATTGTAAACATTGAGTCCACATCAAATACTTATTAGGTGGAGAAGGGTTGAATTTATCAGATGCGATGAAAAATGTAGTGTTTTTTCCGCCATGTTGAAAAACACAGTATTTTTTAGCACTTTCAAATACATGATCACGTTCTCTAAAAGGTGCAACTTGTGGTGCATTTCCTCCTTATTGTAAACATTGAATCCATATAAACTATTTACAGGGTGGAGAAGGGTTGAATTTCTCCAATGCGATGAAAAATTGATTGTGTTTTCCTCCATGTTGAAAAATGCATGTTGTTTTCAACACTTTGAAATACGCGATCCCGTTCTCCAAAAGGTGCAACCCACGGTGCTTTTCCTCCTTGTTGTAAACATTGACTCCACATCAACTACTTACCGGTGTAGAAGGGTTGAATTTCTCCAATGTGATGAAAATGAAGTTTGTTTTTCACACGTTGAAAAACACATGGTGTTTTTCAACAGCTTTGAAATATGCGATCCTATTCTCCAAAAGGTGCAATTTGTGGTGTTTTTCCTCCTTGTTATAAACATTGACTCCACATAAACTACTTACTAGGTGGAGAAGGGTTGAATTTCACCAATGCGATGAAAAAGCAGGTGTGTTTTTGGTGACGTTGAAAAATGCATGGTATTTTTCAACACTTTGAAATATGTGATCACATTCTCCAAAAGGTGTAACCCACAATGATTTTTCCTATTTGTTGTAAACATTAACTCCACATAAACTACTTATTAGGTGGAGAAGGGTTTAATTTTTCCAATGCGATGAAAAATGGAGTGTGTTTTCCACCACGTTGAAAAACACATGGTGTTTTTCAGCACTTTGAAAAATGCAATCACGTTCTCCAAAAGGTGCAACCCGCGATGCTTTTCCTCCTTGTTGTAAACATTGAATCCACATCAACTACTTATCAGGTGGAGAAGGGTTGAATTTCTCCATGCGATGAAAAATGGAGTGTGTTTTCCGCCACGTTGAAAAATGCACGGTGTTTTTAACACTTTGAAATACACAATCCCATTCTCCAAAAGGTGCAACCCACGATGATTTCCATTTTTGTTGTAAACATTGACTCCACATCAACTACTTACTATGTGGTGAGGGTTTGAATTTATCCAATGTGATGAAAAATGGAGTGTGTTTTCCGCCACATTGAAAACGCAAGGTGTGTTTTCAGCACTTTGAAAAACATGATCACCTTCTCCAAAAGGTGCAACCCACGGTGCTTTTCCTCCTTGTTGTAAAAATTGACTCCACATCAACTACTTACCAGGTGGAGAAGGGTTGAATTTCTCCAATGTGATGAAAATTGGAGTGTGTTTTCCGCCACATTGAAAAACACACGATGTTTTTCAACACTTTGAAATACGCGATCACATTCTTCAAAGGTGCAACTGCGGTGATTTTCCTCCTTGTTGTAAACATCAAATCCACATAAAATTCTTAACAGTGGAGAAGGTTTGAATTTCTCCAATGCAATGAGAAATGGAGTGTGTTTTCCGCCACGTTGAAAATGCACAAGTGTTTTTCAACACTTTGAAATATGCGAACCCGTTCTCTAAAAGGTGAAACCCACGGTACTTTTCCTCCTTGTTGTAAACATTGACTCCACATCAACTACTTACCAAGTCGAGAAGGGTTGAATTTCACCAAGGGAAACTGAACATCGTCATTATCACATATCACAAATTTGAGAAAAAAAGAGTATAAAAGATATAAAAGGTAAATGTTATATATGTTTTTTCGATTTGAATGTGTTTCAATGATATTTTCCAGGTCTTCATGCATCGATAAGACAGAAATAGATGTGGAAAAAGAGGTCTACTTGTAAAATTTGGGTGATAACTCTTCTTTAGAAAGGATGGAAGTATCAAATGAAGATCTTAGAAGTGATTTTGTTAGGAAGAGACAAGTGTATTTTTTTCACACAACAACATGGTGTTTTTTCATGTTGTATGTTGTATTTATGATTATCTAACATGTTTTTTCTTGTATTTTTGAGAAATAAATATTTCATCCATAGGTCATGAAGGTTATTTATTGTGTCATATTTTTTGCAATTAATGAATGTAAATATATCCATTCATAGTAATAAGAAAAAAATTCACATGGAAAATATCAAAGGGACGATGATCGTTGTCATCTTCATAGGCCATAGCTCGATAATAAGAGAAAATGAAGGAGATACATGGTTAGGTTTATAAACATTTGTCAACTAAAGGGGTTAATATAAACATTTTACATTCTTCAAGTGTCAAGAAATAATTACACATCGTATCCAGATTGGGATTAGAATATTGTGAATAATTTTCCTCATTCAATCGACGAAGATTCATGCCGATATGCATATGTGAGTAGAAGATTAAGATGCTTTACACTACGTAGTATCGAAGGAAGAAAGAGAGACTATTCAAATTATATGTAAAAATGGGGTCGATTAATTTGCTCCGTGTTAGATATCGTTTTCCCGCATCTATTTCAGTAAATTTTTATAATTGTATAGCCATTGGTCCTGGTGCAATTGAAACGGATGCACATCCTAGAAACATGAGGCTGACTTGATGTAGCTATAGGAGGGGGTCATTGCAAGATATTTCTGTTGGAATATCTGATATTCCTAATCCAATGTTGAGTGACATTTCGTAGAAGCAACACTACAACTTAGTCATGAACCGAAGTACATTTCAAATTTACTTTATGAGATTTTTTTTGAATTTATACATTAAAAAAAGATGTGAAGTCATAGATGGTGCATTGTTCATTTTTTCCTTTATCTCATTCGGTAATTTAGTATGCAGGTTGTAAATGAGATGTTTCGTCTATAAGTCTGTTTAGGAATTAAATAAATAGAACCCACCAAAAGCATCATGTAAATGTGAATTACATACCATGATTTAATGTGAGCTATGTGAGAATGTGGAAAATAACAAAAATGCATGTGACCAAAATTTATTTGGGTAAATGAATGATATGTATTCTTTCATACATGTGAATACTAAGGATAGGAGGTCTCTCAAGAGATAAAATGCAGCATGTCGTGCAAGACATTTAACATGGAACAATGATAACCATTATTCTAGGGATAGTGCACATGATAATGACACAGAACGAAACATTCTTGATCGTGGCTTGCTTTTGACAAAATGTGTGAATAATTTCTCTAATCAAAATTTTACATTGTTTTACTCATTATCTTCTAGTGTGCACTTGAATCAAATTCTAGAGTCCCATCGTATATTTTAGAAAATATTTTATGTGTTGGTTATTATTCACATATTGTATATGCAAGGATTCATAACTTGGTATAGTCGTGACACTTTCAGTTAAAGGCCATGCTTGTAGGAGATGCAAAGGTGAACAAGTAGGTCATACGTTTTCAAAGTGGAACAATATGGATCCCAGAGATTAGTATGATGTCTTACGTGGACTGACATGGGTGGAGGAAATGTTGATAATGTGTTTGAAACCCATATTAAATGTTTGAAACCCATATTAAAGGTAACTCATGCACACGGTGGGCAATTAAAATATAGTGAACACATGATTTACTTTCCTCAAAGACATATCTTATGTTACGAGACTTATTCCACACCGATTTGATAATTTGGTTATTCTTATAATTAAAATATAGAACACTAGGTAGAGGGAGTACAAATGTATTTTTAGTTGGTCATGCGTTCTTCATGCTTTGCGTCCAAAATTCGAATGGGTATTACAAAGACGTGGAAATAGACTATGCAAAATTAATTGATATCCCTAAATAAGAGGGATATGTATCAAATAGAATTAATAATTTAGAATATGATCACATTGAAAGAGATGGAGCAGAGATATAGTCGGTGTTGATGAAAAAAATATAGAATAATCCATTGTCATTTGCATTCGGACTACATAATTAGCAAAGGGAGATGGAGAACGTTAGATTATTTGTTGAAAATATAGATTTGAGGTCGATTGATTATATTAACTAGTCACCGATATGCTCTTTATTGATAAATGGAAACAACATAGAGGCTATGTTATCCATGGCATTTCTGACCCTCTTCCCTAAAAGAGATGCCAAAATGGTTACAACCGAGGATTAAACTAGTACATTTTGATGATTATGTGAAGCATTTTATAAGGTATCATGATAATATATTTGGAAGGTACCCCAAATTTCTATATTGTGCACATAATATATAAGTGACTCACCATAGTCAAGCCACTACTTCTGCTTTGAAAAAAACAATATGAAGCCAATGTTCCCACAAATATTGAATACTTGCATCATCACACTAATAACGCAACCAATGATAAGATGGCAGAACAAGTGATGAATTTTAGAGAAAAGCTTAGTGGGACTAGGTCCTACTAGTAATTTTTTCGTATTCATCTTACACACATGATTATTCAGTTTGATATCTCAACTCTTTTTTCATGATTACCGCTACGACACTCAAAGTGGTTTTATTTGTATTGGCTATTGCTCAGTGAACCTCCTTTGAATTATTCGAGGGGATATAGGTGGAGGATTGAAAATGTGATAGGTTATCCTCATATTATCATGACTTATATGCACAAAATATTTGAGTTATTTATTGAAGAGGTGATACATAAACTGATTCGAGAAAATGATTACTTATACAAGTTTGTATTTTTTATGTTTTATTAAAATTTATGAAAGCGACTAATAATAGTTTTAGTCTAATCCATTGTTGATATTATGAATGAAAGGTTTTATAAGTCACTTGAATTTTGGTGGTTTGATGTTTTTATGTAAGAGTGGAAACCTCTAGGATATTCACATGTACATGGATTCAGATGAGTTCCTGGTAACCCTGGATTGAAACATTAAATTAGACGAATGAGAATCAAGTCATGGCGTGATCTCAATTTTTTTATAGATACATTACATACAGGAAACCTCGTGATATACATAAGATAACCGTATTTCTTGGTTAGTAAAAAGATGAAGTTCCTTTCTCGATAAAACCATAACAGATATTATAGTGTGACTCGCTTGGTGACTATGTAAAAATTTTAAACCATGTCTAGAGGAACACAAAATGTAGTGGGATGTAATGTTTGAAAGAAAGGATAATCGATGATTTGAATTATAATATTTTGTGGGATCTTTGAGATGATTCAAAGTTTTGTATTGATACATATGGTCACAAGAAATTTGAACCTTCCCATAACGATGTGAGATTGAACATTCACAACTCATACATGTTGGCTACATGATGCTGTAATGTAGATTTGTAGCTTGTCATTTCTAGACATGCATTGTTAAAATATATAGACAAATATGCTTCAAATGTAGAAAAAAATGTTTAAGATAATTCATGATATGTTTACAAACATATTAGACAATGTAGAGGGCGAAGAGTGTACACTATGCATCTACCGAAGGTTTTTAACTAAAAAAATTGTAAAATGTGATGTTTGGGCATTCAAAACATGCCATATGTTGTTAAAGTTATCATTGGTTCAATGTAGTAGTACTTGTTATCCATATTTCTCCTCGGAGCCAAATATCGGATCAATCACGAACCCATGTAGAAAGACCCCTGAGAAGCTTATTTAGATCTATAAATCTTTCATAAAAGGACTCAACAATGGAATGACGAGGTCGAGAGAGACTAAATGACCCTATGCAAAAGAAATGACTACGTCGTGTTCCCTCGCCTTAAATCCATTTTCAAGCTACAGTAGACTCAACAATGGTCAAACAGGGTTATACAAAAAGGGGCAAGATACCGCAGAGGAGCCAGTAGAAAGAAGGAGAAGAAACGACAAAGATTCAAAGTCCTCGGGCTCGAAACCATTCAGGAAAATGCCTAAAATCGACTAAGTATAGAGGAGGTAGCGGAAAGAACCATGTGTCCTAATAGCGCTTCTCCAAAGATGAATCCAAAGGGGGAAGCCCAAACAAGTGCTAGGCTTCCACGCATCTAGAGTCCCAAAAGTTGCAGGGCGTTGAAAAGTCTTCATTGAGAGAGAGCCTGCTAGGTGTTGGCTCGGCGCAAATCTAGAAACAAAGCCCAGGGTGAAAACTCAAACTTACGCCAACCCTCCACGTATCAAATAGTTAAACATGGTCAAAAGGAGGATAGGAAAAGGCCCAAAATTGGCTAAGTATAGAAGTGTAAGCAGAGAATGCCAAGTGTTAGTGTGGCGCATCTCTAAGAGTTAGTCCCAAAGCGGAGACCCAAATGAGCGTGAGCTCGCCACGTAGCCTAAAGTCCAAAAAGGTTAGAGGGACCATTGAAAATTCCACAGACTAGCAGAAGCTAACAAGTGTCAACTTGACACTCCTCCAAAGGCAAAATTTGAGCTGGGCTTTCAAGCAAGCGCGGTGCCTCCACATGTCCAATCTCGAAAGGGGCAGAAGAGTTAGTTGAATAGTCAATGCATAGGCTAGGTCAAGGAGGCTTCCAAGTGTCTTAAATGGTGCTGATTCAAGGATTGGAGAGAGAGAAGGTTTCCAAACAAGTTCCAGGATGCCGCATGTCCCAGATAAAGAGATATGCCTGTCAAGCAAAAGACTTAGCCAAAAAAAAAAATGGGCCGTAACTCCGCCAAAGGGAAAAATTTAGCATTTGGGCTTGAGTCAATGTAAGTGGATCATCAGGGGAAAAGTTGGTTTTTCACCCTTTGTCATCCTAAAAGGATAAAAGTCACAAAATGGGCCACGAATCCGCCCAAGGAAAAAGTCAACGTTTGAACCCGAGTCAAAGCCAAAGTGGGGAGTCGGAGGAAAAGGTGAAAATTTTCCTTTTGCCAAAAAGGCACAAAGGTAAATATGGAAGTACATTCCCCCAGTCAACCAAAGGATGCCACGTGTCAAGGCGGAGCTTCGGGGCCCTGGGAGTTTTTTTGAGTTGTACGTTTTTACGCAAAAAGGCAAAAAAGATAAATTGCACGATCTAAACCCGATTTTGCTCTAAAAAGGTGCCACGTGTCCCATATGGCACAAGAATATGATTGGTGTTTTCCATGCAATCAGCCTCATAACCAATCAATGTGCTTTAATGGTGCACTCAATCAGGTATTGATGGTGCAGACCAGTATGGTGTCACAAGAACCTAGCCAAGAAGGAGATCAATGGTAGGGAGCTCAACAAGAGGGACCTCCAAGTGAGACTACGCTTGTCAATTGGAAAGTTGAAGAATTTTGTGGGATGAATCAGTTCCCTTCTCAAAGTGTAGTGCGCCAATACATGGTCCAAAAAGAGAAATATTGGAGAAGGCCAACCACTGAGCTCAGGTGACCCTCAACCTTCCATCACTCCACAAGGTGTTGGGCTCCAAATATAACTCCCAACATACAAAACCAATCCAAGCCACCTTCTAAATCTAGTCGGCACCGGTTGTGACAACCCATGTGCAAGAAAGAAATATGTCTAGGAAGGGGCAGCAAAAGGATAACTCATTCAATATTATTGAGCAAATGAAAAGGAAAAGTGTGAACATTTCACTATGAGAGTCACTGGCCATTCTAGGGTAGAGGGATTTGTTGTAGATGGCCATGCGAAATGGTCAAGCTCAAATCAACCCCCAAATCAGTAAGAGAGAGTTCTTGCCAATGCAGTTCAACCTGGGAGGAACCATGGAGAACAACAAGGTAAGAACCTAAGACCTCCTCCATTCTATGTCTCATTGATTATTAGAAACAAATTGGTGCAAAATTATATGATTGATTATGGGGCTAGTAGTTCTGTGATGCCCAAACGAATAGCTGATCAACTGGGTCTCCAATATGAAGTCATATCTAAAGGGGTAGTGCAATTAGATGGGACAACAGTGATAATTGTTGGAATCATCAAGGATCTGAGCCTCACTTTGCATGCCTGCCCCAATGTGATTGTTTTGCAAAACGTATCCATCATAGATTTTCCACCACATTTTGCTTTGTGTTTATCCAGGAATTCACTAGCTAAAATTAGAGGTTATCTGTCTGCTAATTGGTCACATATGCTCTTTAGGACAAGGTATGGGGCAAAGGCCACAATCAGATCTGAACCTATTGTTGATTATCATATTGAATCCTATGTGGCTAGCCCAATTAATGCCAACTACTCAGCTTTTGATAAAGAAGACCTCCTAAGCACTTGTGAAGAAGCGAGACACCAAGGTGGAATGTATCCCAGACTTGACTCTCGATGAGTGGACCAATTAAAGTCATGCTTTAGCTCGATTCTTCCCGACTTTGATTAAGCTAGAATATAAAGATGACAATGAAGTATGGAAATTGTTCTTTGATGGCTCAAGGAGTAGACAAGGAGGTGGAGGAGGAGTTATGATTATGTCCCCCAAAGGTATGAAATATTATTTGGCCTTTAGATTTCAGTTTTCTGCTCAAACAACACCTGCTAAGTATGAAGCTTTGGTCCAAGGTCTTCATTGGGTAAGGAAGCTAGGAATCAAGAACTTGCATGTGTTTGGTGATAGTGAATCAGTTGCCCGATCAAGTCGAGGACTTAATGCTATCAAGAATGACCCGCTCAAGAGCTATAAGAGTAGGGTATGGGATCTCATGGAGGATTTCGAGGCCTTCAACATTGTGTCCACACTAAAGGAAGGAGAATGAAGCTCTGGCGATAGACTTGCAAAGCAGTTAGAGCAACATTTGATGTAGTCAAAAACATCAAAAGAGACAAAGAGAAACCACATATCCATATAGTTTTGAGGCCAACAAAGGTGCCGAGATAACACATAATGGCGGTGTTTAAGAATGATCAATAGATCATTATTTTTTTGCAAAAGACGCTGCATTCTCACTAGAAATCAAAGTAGATTAGAGCAACAATACGAGAATCAAATAAGTACGTACATAAAAACAATCTCCCCAAAGGCTTAGTGACATTGGAGTCTATCTTTAACCCTAATGATCAATTTAGAAAAGAGAAGGCTAACATGTAGATCAAAGGAGAAGATTCAGAGCCAATCCCAATTAGAGAAGATAAAACACTTAAAATTGGCAAAGTGGCCACCGAGCAAGAAAGGTATAAATTCATACAAATTTTCCAAGAGTTTCCAGATGTGTTTTCTTGGAGCTATGAAGACTTGAGAGGGTTCAATATAAAGCTAGCACAACACACAATCAAACTAGATCCAACTGCTCAACCCATTAGGCAAAAGAAAAGACCAATCAATCCACACGTTGAGCCTCTGATGAAGGAGTTGAACAAGTTGATAGAGGAAAGTATCATATTTCCAATCAAACACTCAAGTTGGGTTGCAAACCTGGTCCCAGTCAGAAGAAAAATGGAGAGATTAGGTTGTGTGTATATTTTCGAGACTTGAACAAAGCCTCCCTCAAAGATCACTACCTACTCCCTTCAATGGAGCAGATCTTGCAAGTAGTGTCTAGGTCGGAAAGATTTTCCCTCTTGGATGGCTAATCGTGGTACAACCAGATCATGGTGAAAGAAGATGACTAGTTCAAAACAACTATCACCACCAAATGGGGAACCTATGCGTACAGAAAAAATCCATTTGGATTGTCCAATGCCGGAGCCAATTTTCAAAGGGAAATGGATATGGCATTTAAAGGGTTGATTAACAAAATAGTACTGATCTATCTGGATGGCATTACGGTGTTCTCCAAAAATGTAGCAGACCACCTTTTCCACCTAAGGTAGGTGTTTCAAAGGTGTAGAAGATTTGGGGTGTCATTGAACCCTAAAAAATGCATATTCTTGGCCCATGAGGGTAGGCTTCTAGGCCATATTATATCAAAGGAAGGATTGGCAATTGACCCAGAGAGAGTTGAAGCAATAAGAGCATTGCCATTGCCAAGCCACAAGAAATCTCTTCAAAGCTTCCTGGGAAAAATCAATTTTGTTCGTAGGTTTGTACTAAACTTTGCTGCCCTTGTTAAGACAATAACGTTGATGTTGAAGAAGAGCTTAGCATTCAGGTGGACAACTGAAGGAAAGGAAAGCTTTGAGGCCATCAAAGAAGCTATATCACAAGCCCCAAATCTCGTGAATCCATATTTCTCTAAAGACTTCATACTATATGCCTTTGGTGGCAATGACACAATTTTTGCAATCTTAGTTCAACGAGTAACAAAGAGAGTACAAAACATCCAATTGCTTTTTTCAGTCAAAATCCTGAATACTATGAAGTGAGATACTCCTTCATCGAAAATCAAGTCCCGTAGTAATTAGGGGATTAAAAAGTCTAAGCACCTGGTTCAAATAATAAAATCCGATTGTTGGTCTCTCATGCAGAGTTAAAGAATTCCTCCTCAACAAGGACTTGAATGAAAAACATGCAGGGGTGCATCACTCATGTCATGGAATATGACATTGAGATCAAGGGCACTAATCTAGTCCATGGGAAGGGATTGTGTGAACAACTAGCCTCAGTCAATAGAACGAATCAAATAGGGGAAAGGAGGTTGTTTTTGTTTTACATGATAATCAAGAAGGAGGTGATGATGTACCTACTTCTTGTTGGACCCAAGACATTGTGCACATCCTCCAAATAGGCCTGTGTCCTCATGAGATGAATAAAGCAAAGAGGAGACATTTCAGGCTATAGGCCATCCCATATGTTCTTATTGATGATGTCTTGTTCAAAAGAGACATCAATGGCATTCTCACGAGATGCATTGAAACAGATCGAGTCAAGAGAGTGCTACAAGAATTACATGTCGAAGTAGCTGGAGGCCATTTTGCTCCAAGGGTGCTAACACTCAAAATCATGAAAGCATGTTATTATTGGCCCGTGAGTGTTTAGTGACCGTTATGCATGGATCAAAAGGTGTAAGAGTTGTGCATTCTTCAAAGGAAAATAAAGGCTAAGAACACTTCCATTGCACCCAAGTTCGATCGACCAACCTTTCGTGCAATGAGGATTGGACTTCATTAGAGTCATCAATCCAAATTCAAGCCAAGACCACAAATGGATTTTAATAGCAATAGACTAGTTCACCAAGGGATCGAGGCGGTAGCACTCAAGGAAGCTAACAGTCTAGTATACTAGATTTCTATGAAGGGATAGTGACCAGATGTGGAGTGCCACCACCATTATATCGTATAATGCATTGGCATTCATAGGTTCCAAGATCACAAGATGGGCTGTTAAAAATGGGACTTACTTGAGCACTTCATCAAACTATTTCCCTCAAGGTAATGGCCATGTTGAATCCACAAACAAGAACCTACTAAAGATCATTAGGATAACTCTTGATGAGAATCGAGAGGACCTGCACACAAAGCTCAAAACAACCTTATGGACTGATAGGATAACACCTAAGAGATCTATATGAAACTCTCCATTCAAGGTTGTCATGGGAAAGAGGTAGTGTTTCCTATATCACTTGAGTTGCCAAAGATTGGAGCTCATGAAACAACTAGAGATGTCTGAATTTGAACCAATGGAGGCTAGATATATAGAGCTGATATAATTGGAAGAAGTCAAAGAGCAAGCAATCTAAGCAATAGAAAATAATAAGGCCTCAATCAAGAGATGCTTTGTGAAGAAAGAAAAAGCAAGGACCTTCGAGGAAGGAGACTTGGTTTTGAAGCGGGATGCAAATCAAGAAAACCAGAAGGCATTCCAAGTTTGATGCCATCTGGAGTGGCCCCTACATGGTCACAAAATGTAAGAATAGCAATGCTTTCCAATTGTCTACATTGGAGGGTGAGGAGTTGTAGATTCCAGTGAATGGGATCTATCTTAAACACTGCTACTAAAAGGAAATTTCTCACACTGTACATATTAGTTTAGTCTCTCTTTCATCTAGGCGCTTGTGCACATCGCATTGTTGTAGTTTAGGTTACTTTTCTCCTAAGTGCTTTGCATGCTCTGCATGTTCTATTTGGAGCATGTATGATTTCAATTTTGTATATAGCTATGGTGCTGTTTTTTTGCTCTTATGCAGTCCATTCGGAGAGACATATGAGACCCGAGTCAAAACAATTTTCTACTCTCACAAACCTTCATTTTGAGATTTCTTATGAAAATTGAGAGTGCGAATAGCTGAGCTTGTGAATCAGAAGCAGAATCAGTATCAAACCATCATTATCGACTCCATGCCCAATGGATATGACAAGGCAATTGGTATTTTCATCTAACGCAGTATATACCCCGTGAGTCACCAAATTGTTATCCATATTTTGCCCCCAGGAAAAATATTGGATCACCACGACCATGCATAGAAGGAACCTAGATAAGCTCATTCAGATCTATAAATTGGTTGCAAAAGGACTCAACAATGGAATGACGGGGCCGAGAGAGACTAAATGACCCTATCTAAAAGAAATGACTATGTCGAGCAATTCCCTACCTTAAATCTATTTTCAAGTTACGGAAGACTCAACAATGGTCAAATAGAGTTAGAGAAGAAGGGGCAATGCATGCAAAGAGGAGCCAAGAGCAAGAAGGGGAAGAAACGACAAAGATCCAAAGTCCTCGGGATCAAAACCATTCAGAAAAGGCCTGAAATTGATTAAGTATAGAGGAGGCGAAAGTGGAAAGAACCACGTGTCTTAACGTCTTCTCTAAAGATGAATCTAAAGGGTGAAGCCCAAATGAGTGCCAGGATTCCACACGCCTAGAGTCCCAAAAGTTTCGGGGTTTTGAAAAGTCTTCACCTGAGAGAGAGCGTGCAGTGACGGATCAACACAAATCAAGAAAGGAAGCCCAGGGCGGAGATTCAAACTTGTGCCATCCCTCCATGTAGAAAATAGTCAAACATGGTCAAAAGGCAGATAGGAAAAGGACCAAAAATGGATAAGTATAGAAGTGTAAGTGGAGAATGCCAAGTGTCAGTGTGGCGCATCTCCAAGAGTTAGTCCCAGAGCAGAGACCCAAATAAGTGCGAGCTCGCCACGTAGCCCAAAGTCCAAAAGGGTTAGAGGGACCGTTGAAAAGTCCACACAGACCAGAGGTAAAGTTGACAAGTGTTAACTCGATGCTCCTCCAAAGGAAAAATTTGAGCCGGACTTTCAAGCAAGCGCGGTGCCTCCACATGTCCAATCTCAGAAAGGAGTAGAGTCAGTTGAATATTCAATGCATAGGCCAGGCCGACAGAGGCCGCCAAGTGTCTAAATGGCACTGATTCAAGGATTGGAGAGAGAGAAGGTTTCCAAACGAGCGCCAAGATGTTGCATGTCCCAGATAAAGAGATATGCCCCGTCAAGCAAAAGACTTAACTAAAAACAAAAAATGGGCCCCAACTCCGCCAAAGGGAAAAAGTCAACATTTGGGCCCGAGTCAATGAAAGCGGGCCGTCAGGGGAAAATTTGGTTTTTACCCTTTATCATCCCAAAAGGATAAAAGTCACAAAATGGGCCGCAACTCCACCCAAGGAAAAAGTCAGCGTTTGAGCCCGAGTCAAAGCCAAAGTGGGGAGTCGGAGGAAAAGGTGAAAATTTTCCTTTTGTCAAAAAGGCACAAAGGTAAAGATGGAAGCACATTCCCCTAGCCAACCAAAGGGTGCCACATGTCAAGGTGGAGCTTTGGGGCCATGGGAGTTTTTTTGAGTTTTATGTTTTTATGCAAAAAGGAAAAAAGATAAATTGCCGGCCCACAAGCCCAATTTTTTCTCTAAAAGGGTGCCACATGTCCCATATCAAAAGGGGACACATCTTTCAAATTTTTTCCTGCCCATTCGTACGGACTTGATACAAACTTTGAAGGGGCATATATTTTGACTCAGGGCTCAAAATATTGCAAATCTGACACCGTTGGAAGCATCTTAATGTCTTTTACACCATGGAAGGATGAAAATTCATTTTTCTTAGGCCCTGGTAGGTGAAAAATGGAGAAATGTATTTGGGATATTAATGCAGGATCTCTTTGCCTCAACAACTAGATCAGATTCAATGCTTCGCCGTTCCTCTTCCTTCAAGGTGCTAGAACTAGTGGTTGAGGTAGTCAAGATAGATTTGGGGAAGATTTTATAAGAGGCATTAACAATGGTAGTTGAGCTTCAACCTGATTTTTCCCGCTTATCTCCCTTTTCCTTCTCTCTGATCGAATCTATAAATACAGGGGTAGGATTCATTGTAAAGGGTTGGACATTCTTTGTTTTGTAGGCTCCCCTTTTCTTCTAGCAAAGAAACTCATGGAGTTTCAGACCTTCTACTAGACTGTAATACATTTCTTCCTTTTGGCCACTTTGTAATGCATTGTATCAATTTGCAGAGCAATAAAACACGTCTGTGATCGACTTTAGATCCTCTCTTGTCTCTTTGCTTTCATCTGATCTTTCATTATAGATCTGGTTATTTGTGCTTAGTTATTGTATGCATTTGGTTGGTTTGTGTCTATTGGAAAACAAATGTTCATCATTCCTTTGGTGCATCACCTTATAGCTTAGTTTGATTTCCTATATTCCTTTTACCCCTGTCTCCTTGGCAAGTTTAGATTAGGTATAAAGAGAGATCCTCTGCAAGTTCTCACGTATGCACCTAAACAAAGGAATATGAACCAACCTTTAATCTGGAGATCTTTCCCATTTTTGCAAGGTCCCACACCTTGGGGAAGGTTCAATGTTATGAAATCACACCAAATGAATTTGCTTTAAAAAAGCAAACCCGTAAAACTCAATCATTTGGGGTGTTGTGATTCTGCGCACTAATAGTACTTTTATGAATATGAATGTTGGTCGAAATGTTTTTCGCAAGGTAAGTATCATGTATGAATATGATAACAAAGTATCGTGGTTCAAGAATGCATATAAGGATTATCAAGTATAGTTGGAATCCATCTCGTTGATTGATGTTTCCGATCATGTTCATTTAATGTGAAGTGAAAGAAATATAAATGGAATCCAAGGACATGCATGTTGTTATATGCATATGGCCATGATATTTCTCAATTCGTTAAGAAGTTTAGAGGATCACGAGAACTATTTTTGGAATGAGTTATTGATGTACAAAACTTTCTATGATATACATAGGGAGATAGGTAGTACACGGGAGGAAAATTTGGGAAATTGGGAGAGACTTAAGAATATGTATTGTGTGTGGCATGTCAGCCTTAAGGATGTAATTTGTGAAGAAGAGATAGAAGACACTGATGATGATGAATTAAAAAGTTTATAGACATGGATTAAATGGATGAGTGATTAATTCTTTCTTGTGTTGTTCCTCCCAATTAAGTGAATTTAAGTGATCTTCATATGCTTGTGATGTGGGAGCATAACTTCTAATGGGTTTTGAACTAACTATTGGATCGTTTTGAAATATTCTAGGTCTCAGTAGATCTTGATCAATAATTTTCCGGGGTGGTAAATCTTGAGCATTCACAAATTGGTGTGACTTTTTGACATATTTTTAGGCCAAATTCTTTAATTTAGTGGTCTAAATATGGCTTTGAATGTTTTTTTTTTTAGTACTTAGATTTTTGATTTTTTAATGCTTTACATAATAAGCCAAAATTCCCGAATACATAGGTGAAACTATTCTTATAAGTATATTGAATTTTGAACAACATTGGCGACTATGCGGAGAGAATTTTTCCTTTCTATGGATTCAATTTTTGTATGGACCCTATCTCCCATACCACAATCCTCACAGTATTCACATCATGAAATTAAATGGGAGATAAGAGATTGGGATCGAGATAGTCAAAGATTTTTCCATACATTTAATTTTTGGGACACGATTTAAGTGTCTTGAGGGCATTACAAAATATTCAAAATTTTTATTTCGACACTAGATGAATCAGCAAAACAATATTTTGAAGAGAAGTAGAAAACAGAACTCGAGATTCTAAATCCATGAAGGAAACATAAAAAACATTAACAAATAACACGATGGTTTACTATCAAAAACAAGAAAAAGAGAAAAACTAGTTAATTTGAGATAAAAATCATAGAGGAGTAAAGAAAAATAGTAGATAAGAAAGATGAAGGAGAAAAGTATTATTATCACCCTTAAAAATCAAAATGATAACATTGGGGGAATAGAGATGAGAAGTTTTCTAGAATTGGAGATTATTGGTCGGAAGAAGAAGTAGCCAAAGTAGTATAATTACTACAAGAGTTCCAAGATATTTTTCCCAAGGACTTCAAAGAGTCAAGGGAAAAAGTGAGGAGAGTAGGAAAGCCACAAAAAAGTAATAGGATAAATTCGCAATATAAAGGAAGAAAAAAACAAACTACCAAAAGAAGCAGAAAGCAAAAACATGGAATAGAGATATTGAAGAAATCCACAAAAAAATAAAATAGAGAAGAACCGCGGAAAGACAGAATGGGAAAAACCACATAAATAAGAAGCGGTGGTAAACTGAAAATGAAGAAAAATGAAATAAAACCAATCTAGAAACAAAACAAGTCATCTATGATCATGCCAAAGGAACTGTGAAAAGGGCTAGTTACAGGTATGGGATTTCACTCTTTGGAAGATTTGCTAGCATTAGGCCAAATGTTGATCTTGTCAAGGTATGGTATAGAATAAAATGGGCTCCTAAGATATACATCTTTGTGGTGGCCTTTGCAAATAAATCATTCTTGTTTTAGTTCAACAGGGAGGAGGAATACCTTAGAGTCATTAATAGTGTCCCTTGGCTTTATGGGAAGTGATGTTGCATCTGGATAAATGATAACCTGGTATTGACATTAAAAATTTAAACCTAATGCATTTTCAGTTTGGGTGAAGCTACCTGACTTGGCTCTCAAGTTTTTGGGAGTTGAGGTACTCAGGGGGATAGCCAGAGCCAATGGGGATATATTGGTCATTGATTCAACAACTCTTTCTGGGACAAGGGTAGACTCAGAGAGAATGTGTGTGAATGTATCTACCAAAAAAAAACTTCCGACTTTATTTATCTCATCTCAGCCATGGGGAAGTAGTATAGAGATTGAGTATGAACCATCCCATGTGTCTTGTGAAAATTAAAGGTCTATAGGTCATGGAATTGTTTCTTTCCAAAGTGAAAGGTTCAAGAATGAAAGTTATATCCTTTGACTTACGGTGAGTTTAGTGTGGATTTTCTAGTTCTGATCCCATTTTTTCTAGTGTCCTGAAACCTATTGTTGGTAGTGAGTTGTTGTCTAGTGTGGAGTTATTTGTTAAATGCGTGGAGGGGGATGGCTATGATTGGCTTGATTTCCTAGATGCTACTTCCACGTCCCCGCTCAATCCACATTTAAATATCCCAATGGTCTCAAAATTAACCCCACATATTTGAATGGAAAAAACAAGGACAACGAGAGACCCAACGGAGTTGATGATGCGGATGATTATTTTTCTAGGTATGAAATGGAGAAATCAATGGAAAAACCACCATTTCGTGGTTTTATTCTATTTTCTTCATTTCGTGGTTTACCATATTTTTATCTTCCATGGTTTTTCCCATTCCTTCTTTCTACGATTCTTCTTCGTATTTTATTTGTTTCACGGATTTCTTCAATCTATCTGCTCCGTATTTTTGCTTTCTCGCTTCTTTTAGAGGTTTTTTTCTTCTTTCTTGATATTGTAGCTTTATCCTTTTGCTTTCTTGTCTGTGCAACTTTCCCACTCTCCTCTTTGATTCCCTTCAACTTTTTGAAGTCCTTGGTAAAAATATCTTGGAAATATTTTATTAACTCTACTAGTTTAGCTACTTCTTCCTCGACGCAGTAGTCTCAATATTGGAAAACTTCTCATCTCCATTCATCATACTATTCTCATTTCTGATTTTTAAGGGCTGATGATAATACTTTTATCCTTCCTAATTCTTTTCTACTATTGTTTATTCACCCTTTATTACTTTATATCTCAAAATCTCTAGTTTTTCCTCTTTTTTTACTTTTAAATAGTAAAACATTGTGCCATTTATGCAATCTTCTTTAAGTTTTCTTGCTGACTTTAGAATCTTGAGTTCAGTTTTCTATTTCTCTTTAGAACATTGTTTTGTTTCTTCATATGGTGTCATAAATAATAAATTTTTAATATTTTGTAATGCCCTCAAGAAATTTAAATCCACGTCCGAAAAATTAAAGGTATGACAAAAGTCTTTGACTATCTAATCCCAATATCTAGTCTCTCGTCTAATTTCTTGATGTGAATAAAGCGATCATGGTATGAGCCATAGGGCCCATACAAAACATTGAATCCATAGCAAGGGAGAAGTCTCTCCTCATAGTTGTCAATCTTGTTTACAAACTTGAATATGCTTATGCAGATCAGTTTCACCTATGTATTCGAGAATTTTGGCTTATTACATAAAACATAAAAAAATATATTAAAAATCTAAGTACTAAAAAAACCAAAAAAACATTCAGAGCCAAATTTAGACCACTAAATGAAATAATTTGGCCCTAAAATATGCCAAAAAGTCACACCAATTTGTGAATACTCAAGATCTACCACCCTAGAAAATTACTAATCAATATCTACAAACCTAGAAAATGTGAAAATAATTCAACGGTTGGTTCAAAATCCTTTAAAAGTTATGCTTCCGCATCAAAAGCATATGAATATCACTTAAATTCACCTAATTGGGAGGAGAAACACAAGAAATAACTAACCACTCATCCATTTAATCCATGTCTACAAAAGTTTCAATTCATCATCATCGTTGTCTTTTATCTCTTTTTCATCGATTACATCATTCTAGTTGACATGACACACACGATACATATTCTTAAGTCTCTCCCAATTTCCAAAAATTTCCTCCTTGTACTACCTATCTCCCTATGTACATCATGGAAAGGTTTGTACAGTAATAACTCATTCCAACAATAGTTATCGTGATCATGTAAAATACTTTAAGGAATTGAGAAATATCATGGCCATACACGTATGCCAACATATGTGTCCTTTGGATTCCATTTATATTTCTTTCTCTTCACGTTAAACAACCATGATTAGGAAACATCAATCAACAAGATGGATTCTAACTATACTAAACAATCCTTATATGCTTTGATGAACCTAAATGGAATGTTACCCTTTGTAGACATGATACTCACCTTGTAAAAACATTTCGACCAACATTTAGAGTCATCAAGGTATGACTTCATTGAACCAATGAAAATTTAACAACATGTGGCATGTTTCTTATTCCCAAACATCACGTTTTACAATTGTTTTAGTTAACACCCTCTGGTAGATGCATAATGTAGACTCTTCCCCCTCTACATCATCTAATATCCTTGTTAACATATCATGAAAGGTCTCAAACAATTTTTCTACCTTGAATCATATTTTGGTGTGCATTTTAATAATGCATGTCTAGAAATGATAGGATGGAAATTCACATTACCGTGGCATATAGCCAACATGTCTCGAATTGTGAATGTTCAATATCGCATCATTGTTTGAAGGTTCAAATTTCTTGTGAACATATGTATCAATATAAAACTCGAAACCTCTCAAAAATCTCACAGAACATCATAATTCCAACTCATAGATGATCCTTTATTTCAAAAACATGACATCTCACTACATTTTTATTCCTCTAGACATGGTTGAAAATATCTTCATAGTCACCAAGAAGGTCACATTATAGTATATGTTATGATTTTATCGAGAAAAAAACTTCATCTTTGTACTAACCAAGAAATAAATTTACCTTATGGCTATCATGGGGAGTACATGATGTAATGTATCTATCAAAAAATGATCTCACAACCATAAATTGATTCTTGTTCGTATAATTCATTGATTCCATCCAAGGTTACCAGGAACTCATATGAATCTATGTACATGTGAAAATCCTTAAGGTTTCCACTCTGACCTACAAAACATTAAGCCCACAAAAACAAAGTGACTAGAAAACCTTTAATTCATAATATCAACAATGGATTAGATTGAAAACTTATTAGTCACTTTCATAAATTTTATTAAAACATAAAAAATACAAATTTGTACTAGAAATCATTTACACCAATAAGTTTCTGTATCACCTCTTCACTAAATATCCCAAATATTTTTTGCACATAAGTCATGACAATATGTGGATAACCTATCAAAATTTCATGCCTCTACCTATATCCCTCCAAGAATTCAAAGGAGGTTCACCGGGCATTAACCGATACAAATCAAATAACTTACCGTCTCGTAGTGGTAAGCATGAAAAAATAGTCAATATAATGAACTGAATAATCGGTGTGTAAGATGAATATGATATAAATACTAGTAGGATCTAGTCCCACTAAGCTTTTCTTTGAAATCCATCACTTGTTCTCACAAATTATCATTGGTCGCATTATTAGTGTGATGATACAAGTATTCAATAGTCGTGGGAACATTGTCTTCATATTTTTTTCAAAAAGCAAGTAGCGGTCTGACTGTGTGTTGAGTCACTTATATATTATGTACAAAATATCAAAAGATTGGGGTGCCTTCCAAATCTATTATCATGATACCTTTTAAAATTCTTCACATAATCATGAAACTATCTTGGTTTAATCCTTGATTGTAACCATTCCGCATCTCTTATGGGGGAAGAGGGTCGAAAATTCCATGGATAACATATGCTCTATGTTATATTAATTTATTGGTGAGGAGTAGATTGGTTGCCAAATAATAGCATCAATTGACCTCAAATCTATATTTTCAACAAAGAATTAAACTTTCTACATCTCCCTTCACTGATTAGGTAGTATGAAAGAAAATAACAATAGATGATTTTGTATTTTTTTCATCAACATTGGCTATATCCTCTACTCCATATATTTCAATGTGTTTAGATTCTAAATGATTAATTCTATTTGATATATCTCCCTCTTATTCAAGGCTATCATTTAATGTTGCATAGTATATCTCCACGTTTTTATAATATCTATTATGAATTTTATAATGCAGAGCATAAAAATGCATTACCAAATAACAATACATTTGTACTCCCTCTACCTAGTGTTCTATATTTTAACTATAATAGCATCAAAATCATCAAATCGGAGTGGAATAAGTCTCACAACATAAGATATGTATTTTGGGAACGTAAATCTTGTCCTCACTATATTTTTATTGGCCACCATGTGCATGAGTTACCTTAAATATGGGTTTCACACGCCCTATCAAAATTTCCTCCACCCATTTTAGTGCAGGTAAGACATTTGACTTATCCCTAGGATCCATATTGTTCCACTTTGAAAAATGATGACCTACTCATTCACCCTTGCATCTATTGCAATCTTGGGCTTTGAATCGAGTGTCACGACTATACCAGTTATGGATCATTGCATATAACACACATGCGAATAACAACCAATGTATCAAATATTTTCCAAAATTTCTAGCATGACTCTAATATTTCATTCAAGCGCACACCATAATGTAATGAGTAAAAAATTGTAAATTTTGATTTGAGAAATTATTCACACCATTTGTCAAAAGCAACCTCGATCACGAATGTTTGGTTATGACTCATTATCATGTGTACTATTAATAAAATAATGGCTATTGTTGTTCCCTATCAAATAAGTTGCATGACATGCCACATTTTATTTCTTATCAGACCTCCTATCCTCATTATTCACATGTATGAAAGAATCCATATCATTCATTTTCCTAGATAAATTTTGATCACATGTATTTATGTTATTTTCCACATTCTCACATAGCTCACACTAGATCGTGGTATGTAATTCACGTGTATATGATTTTCTTCGACGGAATATTTATTTAATTCGTAAACAAAATTCTAGCCAAACATCTTCTTTGCAACCTACATACAAAATTACCGATTTAAACAAAGGAAAAACTAAACAAAACAACATTTATTACTTCACATCTTGTTTTAATGTATAAATTCAAAAAAATATCTCATTAAGTAAATTTGACATGTACTTCAGTTCCACGACCCAGATTGTAGTGTTGTTCTTTGTGAAATGGCATTCAACATCGACTTATGGATATTATATATTCCAACAAAAATATCTTACAATGAACTTCTCCCATAACTACATCAAGTAAGTCTCATGTTTCTAGGGTGCGCATTCATGTCAATTACAGTAGGACCAATGGCTATACAATTATAAACATTTATTGAAATAGATGCGGGAAAATGATATCTAACTTTAGTGCAAATTAACTCGTCGGCTTTTTACATGTAATTTTATTAATTTATCTTTTTGCCTTTGAGACTACGTAGTGCACCATCTTAATAATCTAATCACATATACATATTTGACATGAATTTTCATCGACCGAATGAGGAGAAAAATAATTCACAATATTCTAATCCTAATCTTGGTACGAAGTGTAACTCCTCCTTGACACTCAATGAATGTAAAATGTTTTGACCGACCCCTTTAGTTGACAAATGTTTATAACCCCAACCATGTGTCTCGTTCATTTTCTCTTATTGTCTGAGTTGTGACCTATGAAGATGATGATGATTGTTGTTCAATTGATATTTTTCATGTGACTTTAGTTTCTTATTATGAAGAATGGGCATATGTTCATTCATTAATTTCGAACAAAAAAATGACGCAATAAAAACCTTCATGAATTATGGATGAAATTTTTATTCTAAAAATACAATAACAAACACATTAAATAATTATAAATACAACATTACAACATGAAAAACCACCATGATATTGTGCGAAAACAATACATGTATCTCTTTCCCAACTAAGTCACTTCTAAGATCTTCATTCGATACTTCCATCCTTTGTAAAGAAGAGTTATCACCAAAATTTTTAGGTAGAAATCTTTTTCCACATCTATTTCTCTCTTGATGCATGAAGATTGGAAAATATCTACACAAACATGTTCCACTAAAAACACATATATAACCTTTACCTCTTATCTCTTTTATTCTTTTTTTTTTTTTCAAATTTTTGATATGTGATAATGATGATGTTTGGTGTCCCTTTGAGATTTTTCAAGTGAATTTCTCTTCTTACATGCACACATAAGCATATGTTTATTCAAGAATCGCAAAGTGAAAAAATAATGTAATGAACAACCATCACCACATATGAAAGGCACATTTATTCTTCATTAAATGAGGAACAAAGACTTTAAATAGTTAAAAATGCAACATTAGAGGATGAATAACAATCATGTTATTATGGGATATGGGTAGGCAAGTATTTTTTCCAAGATAATATCTTCTAGGAATATAATTCAACATTTCTATCCCATGCGAGGAAGAGATATCACACACATTTTCGTAATAGACCCTTTTTCTCCATTATCTTGGACACACATACATACATTTGTATATGTTTCTATAGGATGCAATATTGAATTTGTTTTCATGTGAAAATACTCTATAATTTTTTAATCAACTGTGATTACTAGAATGAAGCCTCCAAGGTTAGGAGATAGCCACAAAAATATAGATCCAACCGCAAAACGGAAAAGGGAAGACGCGGGATAAAGGAAGAAGTCACACATAACTAAGAAAGACACGGTAAACTAGATAAAACCACGAGATATGGAGAAAGACGCAAGAGACTAGAAAAATCAGGTAACACTCGAATGAATCATGGAAACCGACATCAAGCCATAGAATAAATAAAAATCAAGCAAGTACGAGATGGAAGTTGACAGAGAGACACGAGTCAAAAGAATCATTTTTGAATTCAATTGTAATTTGTGTATTTATTGTAGCTAATGTATTATATTTGGGGGCATCACAATAAATGTATGAGATTTTGTACGAGAATTAGGACATAGGAGATAGAATACTTAAGTATGATGTAATCATTATTTAGAAATGAATAAGGAATGGATTTTTGGATCAAATATGTTATATAATTTCTTTTATGTTTCTGTTCTTAGAGTAAATGTGGTGTATCTCCGTGTACATACTTAGCTCAAGTCGAATTTCATAAGACTCACAACATTTTCGGGGTTTTAGGTCAATAGTAGTGGTCAACATGTTATGTTGGTGTATAATTTTGGGTGGGGGTAGGTTTGGTGAACGAATCTCTTAGAATTGTGAGGAACATAGTGCACTATTCTATAACAAAGCCTCTAGATTTTCCAATATTTGTTGTTATAGAGTTTCATAGTTTCATCGGCATCCCATGGGAATTGAGTCACCCCAAGTATGTACCTTTACATCTAGTATTGAGATAATGTCACAAAAAAAAGAGCTTGGAATATGTCATGGGATCTTACAATTGATAAGTGAAAAGGACTTACTTTCATTATAACAACAATTGACATAGACATTAGGGAACAACAAGGGTTGACATTCATGGCAATATTGAGAGTCAAGTCTCTTGATGAATTATGCATAAATCCTTTTTATTATGAGGGTTATTATAAAATAAAGGATGATGCATATATTTCTCTTAAGAAGAGGGAAGAATATCGATTACTAAAATGTGAACAAATATCACGTCTTACAACATTAATCCCTTTTCCTTGAGTAGTGAAATATGTTTTTTTCTAATATTTTGATAGTTGTGTATTTTTGTTGATATCGTGCACGGGACGTGGTGATTGAATGTTTTGAAGATGAATCATTGAAAATAAATTAGCGTTTGTCACTTATGTGTTATATAAATTTTGATTTTTAAATTCTCACTTATTACTGCATATTTATAATTAATGTTCGTATGCATAATTTTTTTGAATACAATATTAACTCTTTTACATTTCATGGTATTTTATAGACTCATGGTTGTATCACAAGGATCAATGAAATCATATGGGATGACATTTTTTTCATTAATTGTAAAAGAGGGTTGAGGGGACCCTTCGTCGTTATAATAAATACTAATGGAGACAAAAGTATATCAATGATGATTACAAAGGGATTCCTCTAGCATCAATAAAGAGGGAAAACACACAGCAAAACAACATCACACCAACAACAAAAGTAAACAAATAACAATCTATCAATGAGACTCCTTCCTATGGGATCTTAAATGCATTTTAAGGGACTCATTAAACATTTTCCCTTTCTTCCTTTTTCTCACAGTAGACCAATCCTTTTCGGTGTTTAAATTTAAATTTTCATTTGTCTGCGAAATAGTATGATAATTTCAATAAAATCCTTATCCACCTTATTTTGAATCTTCAAGGAATAAAGAGGAAGGGACATAGTCCCAAAATCATAACTTTGGAGTGAAGCCTTCTCTATTGGGGTAGAGGAAGGGATGACCTCCTCATTCTAAAGAACCACATCTTCTTCATTCTTTGACCCGTATTTAGACTCATTATCTGAATTACTATCAACAACTAGATGACTAGGATCAGAATTATTCCAACGAAGTATGAGTATTGACATATTTATTCCCATACTTTCAATCTAAAGCTAATATGATTGTTTATGTGTAATCATAACACCCCTGATTGTTTTGCAACTTGATAGGTTGAAACTGTCAGTATGATTGGATAACATGGAGCTTTTCCCAAAGTGTGGGACTTTGTAATAAGGAAATCCCTCTAGAGGAGGCCGGTTCCTACTCCAAACCTACTTGTCACTAACTCCTCCTAATCCAGAAAATCACTAACTAATCCTAATCTAAATGCTTTTAAGGGCGGGGAAAGAAGTATTGCATGGAAGAAACCTATATTAAGAGCGATGATAAACCAAGAAAGGAGTACTAATCACTCTTCCCAACCCTATAAAATGGAGAAAGGATGAATTCTAGGGAGGTTGGACAGCTGCAACAAAAACCTGAAATGCAAACATTCACCATTTCATAGTAAACACAACCACCAAACCTGCAATAGATAAGATAGTACACACATATCCTACAAGCACAATAAGAGGCAAGGAGAAATAATGAAAACAATGCAAGGATTGACATGGAATCACAAACACAACTTTCATTACTCCATGAAATTTTCACAGTATATTGTTATAGTAGGAAGAGGCATGAAGCCATTACAAGAGTTTGAGGAAGGCTTGAAGCCCCAAGAAGAATGGGGTGCATGGGAGAGAAAAATGATCAAAACCTTTGCACATGAAAACCCCTTACATTTTATAGAGGAAGAAAATGAGGGGAGAGGGATAAGAAAATTCAAAAATATACTCTAATATCTTGTAAATTCCATCATTTGTCCTTGTAGGAGTGATGGGCCAATCTGCCAAGCTCATATTGCAGACTGCACCTTGCTTGTCGGGGAAGAAAAGGAGCCCATCCCTCATCATTTTTGGTAGGTGAAAAATATGAAACCACTCCTCTAAAACGTTGGAATGTATTTCTTCATTTTAAGTACTTAAATTTATTAAAATTAAGAAATCTAGTCGTAGTTGTGTATAGGACAATTGAGAACTTTCCAAAAGTTCTCTTTTGTGAAAATATGATCTTCTAGTCAATAGTTATGGCCATATGAAGATGGGAGTGTCATTCTACATTAAATGCAAGTGATTGGCTCTATTTCTTTGGACTCTGAAATGCCTTGAAACCTCTAAAATCTAAAATTTCAGACATTCAGGAATTTGGAATTCAGAAGTTGATGTTACTATTCATCCATTTGAGTGTGTGAGAACTCTGAAACTCCAAAACCCTAAAGTCTAAAATTCAGACTTTAGGTTTTAGACTTTGAGTTGTGATTTTTGTGTTTTGGGGCTCCAAAGTTCCGAAACTCTGAAACCTCGAAGTCTGGAATTTGGACTTTAGTTTTGGACCTTCCACCTTTCAAAATTCTTGCTATCTCAAGCACGAAAAAAACCTCCAAAACTGGGACCTCTAAAAATTTGAAATTGGGACCTCGAAAGTCCAAAATTACCCTTGTGTTGACCCCAAAATTGGCATTGATGTACAAATTATGAGCCCTTTCAAACTTCAAACTTTTGGGGTTTAGCTCACTTTTTTTCATTTTTCTTGGTGAAGACCACGAACCTATGAACCATGAAACCACTGAAGTATGATATTCAACTTCGGGGTTTGGACTCTGCCAATCCGTCGAACCCCTAAAGGGAGTTAACTCCAATCGCCGAACCCTTTAGGGACTTTAGTGTTTCAGATTTTAGACATTTTTCCCATCCCATTTCGTGTTTCTCATTGCCTCAACCCTAAAATAAAACACCTAAACCACTCCTTGTCCCGACCCCAAATTTGGCGCCGACCTCGAAATGTCGAGCCCTTTCGGACTTCAGAATTTTAGACATTTTCGATTCCATTTTTCCCCGCCTTGTCTCTGAAATTCCCAATGCTCAAAGTCCAAAACTTCAGCCTTAGCCTCCATTCTTTCGCTCAACTCACTAAACAAGTAACCTATCTACACCCAACCTGAATTCCTTCTAAGCTCGAGACGAGTTGATCTAATCCTTCCTTGTTTGAGCTTCGATCTCATTTGATGTTCCCTTGTCCATTCCTTTGTCGACCTTGCATTGTCATTGCCGTGGCTTTGGCCTGCAACTTGATTTTGGAATCGAAATGTGAGCTCCCATTGCTGAATCGATCCCTCATTTTCCCCTAGTGGATTCACGTTTGTCCACTTTTTCCTGAGGGGAAAAATTAGATAAAAATGACCAATGGAGAAAACACATGGTTCATATTATGACCAATGTAGAATTTATGAAAAAATGTTTTTGTTGATGCGTAATCACAGCACCCCTGAATTTATGCAACTCAATGTGTTGAGACTATCAGTTTGATTGCATAACATGGAGCTTCTCCCAAAGTGTGGGACTTTGTGAATTGGGAGAGCTCTCTGGATGAAGGTTGGTTCCTATTCCTCCGTCCAGTGCACACATTCATATTACAGAGGATCTACTCTAAAACCTACTCTAACTTGCCAAGGAGACAAGGTTAAGGAGATGCAAGAAATAAAACCTAAACTAATAAGGGTGATGCACCAAAGGAATGATGAACACCTACTTTGACATTAAACACAAACCATTAAAAAAGAAATACAAACACCATGCATAGATAACCAGGATTGCAATGAGAGATCAAGAAGATGCAATAACAAAAGAAAGGGTTGAAAATCATCCACAAACTTTTTATTGTTGCTCCAAAGATTTGATACAATGCATTACAATGGCCAAGAGGAAAGATTGCATTTACAGTTTAGATGGGAGGTTTGAACTCCACATATTCGCTTGTAAACAACGGAAGAAGGGAGGTTGCAAAAGTAAAATGTCCAACCTTTAGAAAATTGCCCCTCCTTACAATATATAGGAAGAATAAGAGAGAAAGGAGGGAAGAATTTGAAATCCTACTCCAACCACCCAAGAAAATGCATTGAATTCACCTACTCCAACCACCCCAAAAATGCATTGAATTCACCTGCAAAATTGATGGGTTCCATGACACAACCTATGCCTTCATTAATGTTCCTTGTTGGGCAAGAAAGGAAGACCAAACCTCATTATGGTGGTAGGTGAGAAGCTGACAGCCTAAAAAATGGCATACTGAATTTATCATTTTCATTAATGGTGGCAAGTGAGTAGTAGACGTTGAGAGCTTTCCAAAAGTTCTTCCTTGCTCAAATCTGAGTTCTCGGTTGAAATATATGGCTATCTAAAGGTTGAGGTCAGGCATTTAGTGCAAGATCAACATATTCAAAAGAGTTTATTTGTGCAAGATCCATGTGGCAGACTCGCATGTCTTAATATTTCACCCCCTCCTTTCACTCTTGAAGTTGCACCGATTGACACTTGGCATCGTTCGTAGGCCTGCTTTACTTTCTTGTGTTTTGGCTAAGTCATTTCTATTTACCGGAGCACTATGTTTGACTCTAGACACGTGGAGGGCCAATGCACGTTTGGGGCCTGCCTTTGGATTTTACCTTTGGAGTTGCGCCGATGAGGCACATGGAGGCTTCAAGTTGACTCATTTATACTTATCGATTCAACGGTAGCTCTCGCCTTTATCGAATTTAACCACGTGGAGGGCATGCACTTGTTTGGGGACCTCACTTTGGAATTTATCTTTGAAGTTGTGCCGTTAAGACATGTGGAGGCTTCTGCTAACTCTTTTATACTTAGCCAATTCGGGCTAGCTCTCCGTGTTTTCGGCTCGACCATGTGGAGGGCCTGAACTTGTTTGGGGGTCTTCGCCTTTGGATTTTACCTTTGGAGTTACGCCGATGAGGCACATGGAGCTTCATTGACTCTTTTATACTTAGCTGATTCAGGCCTCGAGTGAACACTGCATTTCTCCATTTTTCTCTTGTTGAGCTCTGATCTCCTTTAACATTGTTTAGCCTCATTTTCGACCTTGCTTCTCTATTGTTCGAGCCCACCCACAACTTGATTTTGGGATCGAATGTGAGCTCGCATGACTGAAATAACTTCTCCATTTCATCTTGTGTAATGTCATGTTTGATTAATTTCACCCGAGGGAAAAAATTGGATAACAATTTGGTGACTCATAGGATCACCTGCCTGCTAGGTGAAAAGATCAGTTGCCTTGAAGTATCCATTGGGCACGGAGTCATGAATGATAGCCTAGTATTGATCCTGTTCCTGAAACCTCAAGACCAAATGCTTGCAACATGTTGGCCCTTAACCTACTCCGCTACTTGCACTCTCAATTTTCATAAGAAAATCTTGAAGGTGAGATTTTTGAGAGTAGAAAATTGTCTTGACTGGAGCATTCACCTGCTTCTGGAAATGGACTTGTAGGCACACATTCACTTGGAGGCACACTGAATGCACAATGATACAACCTTGGAGCAACAAAACCTGTGCTGAAGCACTTAGGGAAATTGAAACCTACACTACAACAAGACAATGTGCATACGCACTTAGAGGAATGCGCATTTACAAGGGTGAAACTTTCCTTTCAGTAGCAATGTTTGAGATATATTCCATTAACCAGAATTGAAGCTCCTCTCCATCCAATGTAGACAATTGGAAGGCATTGCTACTTTTACATCCTGTGACCATGTAGGGGCCACTCTAAATAGCATCAAATTTAGAATGCCTTCCTGGCTTTGTCTCGATCTGCATCCCACTTCAAACTAGGTCCCCTTCCTGAGAGGTCCTTGCTCTTGCTTTGTCATCAAACCATCTCTTAATTAAGGATTGATCCTTTTTCATTGTTTGAACTACATGTTCCCTGATTTCTTCTAATTCCATTAGCTATGCATACCTAGCCTCTATTGTTTCGAACTCAGACAACTCCAACTGCTTCATGAGCTTTAATGCGATAAGCTTCTAATGATATACGCAACACTGCCTCTTTCCCATAGACTAGCTTGTAAGGGGAATTACCTGTAGACCTCTTTGGTATGATTCTATTAGCCCACAATGTTGATTTGAGCTTTATATGCTATGTCCTTTGATTTTCATCTAGAGTCCTTCTGATGATTCTTAGCAAATTCTTGTTCATGGACTCTACCTGCCCATTACTCTATGGGTAATAATTTGAAGAGGTGCTCAAGTAGATCCCATTCTTGAAAACTAAATGTGTGATCTTGGAACTTAGGAATGCCAATGCATTGTCTGATATGATAGTGGCTGATACTCCAAACCTAGTCACTATCCCTTCATAAAAGTCTAGTATGCTAGAATTATTTGCTTCTTTGAGTGCTATCGCCTCGGTCCACTTGGTGAAATAGTTTGTTGCTGTGAGAATCCACTTGTGGCCTTGGCTTGAGTTTAGATTGATGAACCCAATGAATTCTAATCCCCATTACATGAATGGATGGTCAACTAAAATTGGGTGCAATGGGAGTGCCACTAATCTTTCCTTGCCTGTGAAGAATGCACATTTCTTACATTTTTGATCCATGTGTAGTAGTCATTGAACACCGTGGGCCAATAATATCCCACCTTCATTATCTTGAGAGTTGTTACCCATGGAGAAAAATGACCTCGACTTCTCCATTGTGAAACTCCTGTAACACCTTCTCGATTTGACCTATTCCGATGCATCTCAGTAGAACACCATTGATGTCCTTTTTGAACAAAACACCATCAACAAGCACATATGGAATGGATTGTAATATGAAGTATCTCCTCTTTTCTTTTCTCATTTCTGGGGCATAGGCCTGTTTGTAGGAAATGTATCATATTTTGAGTCCAACAAGGGATAAGCACATTATCATTTGCTCATTCTTGACCATCTTGTAGTACCAAAACAACCCCATTTTCATTACCTGCTTCAGCTTGTTGACTTGACACCAACTATTCACATAACCCCTTTCCATGGACCCGCTTAGTGAATTTAATCTCAATGTCATATTCCATGACATGAGTGATCCATCCTGCACATTTCTCATTTAGATCTTTGTTCAAAAGGAAGTCCTTGACTCCCACATGAGAGACCAACAACTGAATTTTGTTGTTTGAGACAAGGTGCTTGAAATTATTCAAGCTCCTAATTACTGCAAGGACATGCTTTTCGATGAAGGAGTATCTCACTTCATAGTCCTCAAAACATTGACTAAATAAGGCAACCGGTTTTTTAGATCCCTCTTTGTTTTGTTGCACTAGGATTGTAGAAATTGTGTCCCCACTACCAAAGGCATAGAGCATGAAGTCCTTGGAGAAGTTTGGATTGATGAGAGTTGGAGCTTGGGATATAGCCTCTTTGATGGCTTCAAAAATTTCTTTTCCCTCAGTGTCCACCTAAATGCCATGCTCTTCTTCAACATCAGTGTTATTGGCTTCATAAGAGCGGAAAAATTTGGCACAAATCTACAAACAAAATTGATCCTTCCTAGAAAGCTCTGAAGAGCCTTCTTACGGCTAAAAAGGGCAATGGTAATCCTCAAATTGCTTCAACCCTTTACGGTTTGATCATCAATCCTTTATTTGACATAATATGGCCTAGGAGCTCATCTTTGTGAGCTAGGAATATGTATTTTTGGGATTTAATGATACCCCAAATTTCCTACATCTTTGAAATACCTATCTCAAATGAAAGAGGTGATCCGTTGCATTTTTGGAGAACACAGTGATATCGTCAAGATATATTAGCACTATTTTGTTGATCAACCCCTTAAATGCCATGTCCATCACCCTTTGAAAATTTGCTCCAACATTAGACAATCCAAATGACATCTTCTTGTAGGCATAGGTGCCCCACTTAGTGGTGAAAGTTGTTTTGAACTGGTTGTATTCTTTTACCATTATTTGATTATACCCCGAGTAGCCATCGAGGAGGGAAAATATTTCCGAGATGGATACCACTTGTAAGATTTGTTCCATTGAAGGAAGTGGGTAATGGTCCTTGAGAGATGCTTTGTTCAAGTCTCAAAATTCCATGCACAACCTTTTCTCCGCTCTTCTTCCCCGATTGGTACCAATTTTTCAACTCACTTGAATGCTTGATTGGAAATATAATGCTTGCCTCTATTAGCTTGTTCAGTTCTTTCTTCATAAGAGGCTCAATGTGTGGGTTGATTGGTCTTTGTTTCTGCCTTATGGGCTCAACATCTGGATCTAGCTCTATTGTATGTTGTGTCAAATTCAGATTGAATCCTCGGGTCCGTCAACATTAAAATTTTCCTCTCATAATTTCTATTTTATTAATGTATGTATTAGGAATAAGATGTTGTTAAGTATAATTAGTAGTGGCATCCAATAGAAGATAACGATGCCATTAGTATGGTGCCACCAATAAAGTAGAGTACGGTAATAGTCAAAGTACAATAGGAATGTTGTAAAAAGTAAATATTTGTCGTAAGTGGTCCGGTAATGTTAAAATGTCAAAGTTTGGGTAAGTAGAGAAGTAGGGTTTACATGATTAGGAATTATAAATATTATATTTGTAATAAGGACAAAGAGTGATGTCATAAATATTTTGAAAATTCTAAAAAGGTGGAACCCATGTGAGATGATAAGGTTTATCTTATCTTAGAAGATAAGTCTACATGTAAAGGCAAGAGTTTAGGCATGGAATATGATTGGCCGAAGAGATTTCCTATCCTATCTTAGAGATAGGGTGGATAAGCCTGAATTCCTATAAATAAAGAGGCCACCCCCTCATTTAGCATAGAAGGAAGTAGTGAGAAATATTGTATGAGTAAGCCATCATTTTGAAGGTGTGTTAAAGAAGCCATTAAGAGGTGTAATTGTGAAGTTTCTCCCATAGTTATTGTTGGAAGGCAAGTGAAGTCAGTAACACTTGAAGTACCTCATGGGTGAGATTGTAACAATTTCATGTTGATATTATAATTTACACCTATATTTTCATATTTTTCATCATTCCTTCGTATCATAGTCTATGGTATTCTTGTGTTATGTTTGTTGTTGTGTTTCCAGATTACATCCACCAAACTAAAGGTTGTGCATTAGTAAATAATCATAGCACGAGGAGTTCCCGGTGGTGAATTATCATAGTGCTTTGGATTGGTGATGACATTTTGGTTCCGTTGCCAGGACCATTCCTCATTGGTGGATTTTCTAGAAGATATTCCCACTTAGTTAGAAAACATTTGGAGGGTAACCTTGTTTTTACTGTGCATAGTAGTTACCATGGTAAAGTCATTTTTTTCCGTGAATAGTATTTACTACAGTAAAGTCACTTTTTACCGTGAATAGTATTTACCACAGTAACTTCACTTTTTACTGTGAATAGTGTTTACCATAGTAAGTCAAGTTTTACCATAGTTTACCATGGTCATTTCTATTTTCTATTATAGTGATTCCAATTATTTGTGCACATAAGTCTTGTTGATTGTACTTGTGGGTTGGTATTTCACTGTGGTTACTTTTAAAAATGGGGAAGATTCCTATTTTTTCAGCCCAATCTAATGAAGATGCTTCCTCTTTCATTCAAGAGTTTAAACGATCTTGCATTTGTAATGGCCTTATAAGAAGGGAAGAATGGACTGAATTTTTTCCTACCTTTTGGATGGTTCAGCTCTTAGGTGGTTTGAAACACTAGGTGATAATGTGAAAATTCATGGATTTATTAATCTAAAGTTTTCTTGAAGAATTTGGTGAACAACAGAAATATGCAGATCTCATGATCGAGATCACAAAGCTATCCCAAGGAGAGAAGGAGAAGATAAGAGATTATCATGCTCGTGTTCTAGAGCTAAGGAAGAAGCTCAATGCCCAGATCCGGAAGGAAGGATTAGCGGATGGGTTGATGAATGGCGTGGATAATCTCCTCTGTAAGCACTTCATTCTTGGGATGAAGCCAAAGATCAGACAACGAGTAAAGTATGACCACCTAGCTACCATTGAACAAGCAAAGGAGATTGCAAGAAGGCAAGAAGAAAGCATGGAAGAGGAGCCCAAAGAAATTGTTGCTAAGGTAGAGCCTACACCAACACCTTTGGTCCAAAATCCACAACCACTCTCGGTGAGCACAAATCTTTCTCCTAGTACATCTACTGAGTATGAAGATCTGCTCAAGAAGATGGGTTAGTTAACTATTAATCTTCTTCAAGGAAAGGAATTTAGTTCTCAGGGAGGAGATAGAGGTCCAAAAAGAAATATTTCTGAAGTTGTATGTTATGGTTGTTATAAAAAGGGTCATTATAAGTATAATTGTCCAGATAGAGCTTCTACATCTGGTACAAGAGATAATGATAAAGGAAAAGCACCTGTGAATTCTTTTGATGTAGTAGATAAGAGCATAAATAATGAAGTAGATGTGTTTGTAACAAAAAGAAAGAAAGAAAAAGATAACCAAGATGGAAATGATCCTAAGAAGATGAAAGGAGAAACTAGTAAGAAACATAGGAGAAGAAAGTTGGGTGTGCAGGATTTTTGATTTCACAGGGGCAAGGACCATACTCCATCTTAGAAGATCTGTCCAAAAGGCCTGCAAATATTACATATGGTCAACTTCTGGCTATGTCTTCTTGCGAAGTGGACTCAATGCTCACGAAGGAAGGAGGTTGAGGTCCCTATTTTGGAGTCGAGGTGGATCCCTACACTCCACAAGTGAGGTATTATGTAATGGTATTTCAATTCATGATGTCTTAGTTGATGGAGGTGCTGCAGCTTAATGTAATGACCGAGTCCTTCAGTAGTGAATATGTTGGGTTTAAAATTGATCACCCTCAACACTTATGTTAAGGTCATTAAATAAGGAAAAACTAAACTAGAAGGTGTTGTTTCAAATGTGGCAATATCTGTTATGGGTGTTGTATGTGTGGTAGACTTTCAGGTGATGAAAAATGGTATTGTTGCATACCCAATGTTGTTGGGAAGACCATGGCTAAGGAGAGTTCATGCAAGAAACTACTGGAATGAAGGATTCATGACACTTGGATGTGGTAGAGAGAGGGTGAAGATAAACGTGATCCCTCGGCATCATAAGGTAGAACCTGTGGATTCAAGTGATGAAACTGATGATTGGACATCCTCTGATTACTCTAGTACCAGTGAAGTGGACACCGAAGATGAAGAAAGTGAGGTTGATGTTTCGGTCATGGATATCCTTCCAGTCACACCGACTCATGACCCCATAAAATTATCTGAAGAAGAAATTGATGATCGTCTCCAACAAATAAAGATTGGTGATGTTGTGATGGAGAGTGAGAAGGAATCCTACCTCTAGCTCTTTCGAAGGTACATACACATATTCACTTTTGATTACAAGGAACTCCGTCAAGTAAGTTGGGTAGAACATTCTATTGAGCTGGTAGATGGTGCTAAGCCCATAAAGTAAATGCCATATAGAATGAATCCTAATTTTTTCAAGATTGTAAAAGAAGAAATAGATAAGTTGTTTGATGCATGATTCATATTTGTTGTGGAAATTTTAGAATGGGTTTCTCCCATTGTAATTTAAATAAAAAGAATGGGAAACTACGCATTTGTGTTGATTATATGAAGCTCAAAAAGGAAACAAAGAAGATCATTACCCTCTTCCATTCTCGGATCGATCTTGGATGAAGTAGCTGGCCAGAGTGCTATAGCTTTCTTTGATGGATATAGCAGATATAACCAAGTTCGTATAGTAGAGAAAGATCAGCTGAAGACCACGTTCACCACTCCTTGGGGAACGTTTGCTTATAGAGTTATGCCTTTTGGGTTGTGTAATGCTCTAGCAATGTTCCAACGACTTGATGAATAGGGTGTTTGAACCCTACATTGGGAACTTCATCAGAGTATTTCTGGATGATTTTTGCATCTATGGGAGCAAGATGGACCACCTACACTAGATGGAGATAACATTTCAAAGGTTAGATGAAGCACAAGCCTCACTAAATCCTACAAAGTGTGTCTTTGGATGTTCTAAAGGTGTTTTGTTAGGGCATGTTGTATCCAGAGATGGTATTGGTACTGATCCTGATAAAGTTTCAAAAATCAAAGAGTTACCATTTCCTATGAATAGAAGTAAGTTGAGATCATTTTTAGGCCATGTGGGTTACTATAGAAGGTTCATCAAGAATTTCTCAAAGATTACACAGCCACTAACCCAGTTCTTAAAGAAGGATGTTACTTATGAACCAGGAAATAAGGCGCATGAAGCTTTTGAACAACTGAAGGAAGCTTTGGTGTCTTCACCTGTTTTAAAGAATCTAGATTGGAGCAAGCCATTCATTGTGTATACCTCAGATGCAACACTAGGGAGTAATCTGAGCCAAAATGATGAAAATGGGAATGATCATCCAGTTTACTTTGGGAGCAGACAAATGAGCAGTGCTGAGGTAAATTATACTGTAATTGAAAAAGAGGCTCTAGCTATCATTTTTGCTATAAAGAAGTTTAGAAATTACTTGCTAGGGCAGAAATTTATAGTTGTAACAGATCATCAGGATCTAAAATATATTGTAAATAATCCTAATCCATCAGGGAGGATAGCAAGATGGATAATTTTGTTACAAGAATTTGAATTTGATATTATAGATAGGCTAGGAAAGAAGCATGTCAATGCAGATGCACTCTCTTGAGCCTATGATGGTTTAGGTTCATCTTGTGATGATGATGATTTCTCAGATGCAACATTGTTATCCCTTGACACAATCCCTAGTGAATACATAGATATTTGGAATTATTTGAATGAATTCAAGTTTCCTGATGGTGCCAATGCAAAGACTAAAGAAAGATTACTCAAGCCACTCATCCATATTCTATTCTCGCATGGAGTATTATTTCGAGTAGGACTTGATGGACAAAGATAAGAGAGCAGTTGGATGTGATCAAGGGAAGGAGCGATAGAAGAATTACACAATGGTACATGTGGAGGACACTTCTCTAGACAACTTACAACAAGAAGGATCTTAGATGCAGGTTATCACTGGCCTACTCTTTTTAGAGATTGTTATAATTATTGTAAGACATGTGATATTTGTCAAACACATGGTAACCGTAAGACTTCATCAGCTCCATTATGCCCTATTATTCCACTTGGTCCCTTTGAAAAGTGGGGAATAGACATTGTAGGTCCACTTCCAACTACCCCATGCCAAAATAAATATATTGTAGTTGCCATAGATTATTTAACCAAGTGGGTTGAAGCGAGGCCATTGAAAACAACTTCCATGGATGAAGTGGCAAGGTTCATATATGAATGCATTGTCACTAGATTTGGTTGCCCATTAGAAATTGTAATAGATCAAGGAAGCCACTTCATTAATGAGGTGGTAGAAGCTCTAGTCAACAAGTTTTCTATTAAGCACAAGAAGGCAACAACATACAAGCCAAGTACAAAATGGACAGTGGAACGAACAAATTTTGTGTTATGTCAAATTATAACAAAAGATGCAACCTTGCAGGTACATAAGTGGGATAAAAGGATTCATGCAACATTGTGGGCATATAGGGCAACATCAAAGTCAGCAACAAGATACTCCCCATTTCAGTTGGCTTATGGCATTGATCCAATTCTTCCTATTGAGTTTGATATTCCTACTGTGAGAGTTATGAAAAATGAAAGGATGGATGAAAATGATTCAAAAAAGAAAGGTTGGTGCATCTTCATTTGCTAGAAGAAATGAGGGAAATAGCTAAGGATACAAGCTATAAGAAGAAAATGAAGCGAAGGAATAATTTGATCAAAAGATTCATTGGTCTCCATTTCATGTGAATGACTTGGTTCTAGTATATGATTCCGGATACACACAAAGAAGGAAGAAAAATTTCTTCCCAAATGGATGGGCCCTACAAAATAGTAGTTGTGCATGAAAATGGTACATATCGATTGGAGGAATTGGATGGCACTTCCATGACAAAATGGGTCAACCATGACAAGTTAAAGATTTTCCAGGCACCACTTTAATGTCAATAAGAGTCTACTCCGAGGAGGGAGTAAAAGCTAGGAAGGGGGAAAATCTCAACATTAAAATTTTCTTCCGTAATTTCTATTTTATTAATGTATGTATTAGGAATAAGATGTTGTTAAGTATAATTAGTAGTGGCATCCAATAGAAGATAACGATGCCGTCGATTTACGATGCCACAAATAAAGTAGAGTACGGTAACAGTCAAAGTATAATAGGAATGTTGTAAAAAGTAAATATTCGTTGTAAGTGGTCCGGTAATGTTAAAATGTCAAAGTTTGGGTAAATAGAGAAGTAGGGTCTACATGATTAGGAATTATAAATATTATATTTGTAATAAGGACAAAGAGTGATGTCATAAATATTTTGAAAAGTCTAAAAAGGTGGAACCCATGTGAGATGATAAGGTTTATCTTATCTTAGAAGATAATCCTACATGTAAAGGCAAGAGTTTAGGCATAGAATATGATTGGTCGGAAGAGATTTCCTATCTTAGAGATAGGGTGGATAAGCCTGAATTCCTATAAATAAAGAGGCCACCCCCCTCATTTAGCATAGAAGGAAGTAGTGAGAAATATTGTATGAGTAAGCCATCATTTTGAAGGTGTGTTAAAGAAGCCATTAAGAGGTGTAATTGTGAAGTTTCTCCCATAGTTATTGTTGGAAAGCAAGTGAAGTCAGTAACACTTGAAGTACCTCATGGGTAAGATTGTAACAATTTCATGTTGATATTATAATTTACAACTATATTTTTAGATTTTTCATCATTCTTTCGTATCATAGTCTATGGCATTCTTGTGTTATGTTTGTTGTTGTGTTTCCAGATTACATCCACCAAACTAAAGGCTGTGCATTAGTAAATAATCATAGCATGAGGAGTTCCTGGTGGTGAATTATCATAGTGTCGGATTGGTGATGACAAAGACGTCCTCATAGCTCCAAGTGAAGACATCTAGAAACTCTTGGCAAAGTTGTGCAAACTCATATCTCTCTTGTTCAGTGGCCACCTTACCAATTTGGAGTGTCTTTCCTTCCCCAACAAAAATAGGTTCTGAATCATCTCCCTTGACCTTAATGTTTTCTTTCTCTTTATGAAACTGGTCATTAGGATTGAATATTGACTCTAGTGTCACTAGACCTCTAGGAAGCTTGTTGGTCCGCAACTGCACTACTTGATCCCCGTACTGCTACTCCAATTTATCTTGATTCCTAGCTGAGAATTCAACCTCTTCTTGTAAGAAATTAATGATTTGTTGATCATTTTTAAACACCTTCCAGCTTGTGTTATTATCTGGAACTACTAGCCTTACAATCACATGGATATGTGGTTGTGTTTTGTCTCTTTTGATACTGTTCAACCACATTAAATGTTGCTCCAACTACTGCAAGCCTATATGTAGCTTCATTCTTCTTCTTGGGTATGGACACAACATTGAAAGCTTCAAAGTCTTTAATTAGGTCCCATACCCTATTTTTGTAGCTCTTGAGTAGGTCATTCTTTGCAGCATGTTTCCCCGACTGATTGACGATTAGCTCGCTATCACCAAATACTCGCAAATTCTTTATGCCTCTTTTCCTAGCCCAATGAAGCCCATGAATTAAAGCCTCGTATTCATTGTGTTGTTTGAACAAGAAAACTAGAAATGAAACACTGAATAATACTTGGTGTTCTATGGTGAAACTAACAATGCACCTCCTCCAGCACCTTGTTTGCTTCTTGAACCATTGAAATATAGTTTCCATACTTCATTTTCACCTTCATCTTCTAGCTTGGTGATGTTAGGAATGGGTGAATTTTCTTTGTGTACACAATATACACCCAATTCAGATTCTTCAATTTCCTTATATGGGTCGAATGCATGCCCTTTTTTTTCCCATTCATCCAGAGTCAAATCTGGGATACCCTCAACCTTAGTACCTGTTTCTAAATCATTTGAACACTCTTCTTGGTCAAAGGCTAAGCAATTAGCATTGATAGGACTTGGCACATGAGGCTCAATGTGAAAGTTTGTAATCAGCTCTAACCTGATTGTAGCCTTAGCTCCATACCTCGTCCTGAAAAGCATGTGTGACCAATCTACAGATAGATACCCACCAATTTTGGTGGTGAAGTCCCTTGACAAACACAGTGCAAAGAGTGGTGGGAGGTCAATTACAGACACATCTTGCAAGAATGTGACATTTAGACATGCATGTAGTGTTAGGCTTAAACCCTTGATGACCCCAACTGTTCCTACTTATTGTCCCATCTAGTTGCACTACTCCTTTTAGAACTAGCTCATACTTTAGACCCAATTGATCTGCTATTTGTTTTGGCATTACTTGAGCTACTTGCACCCAAATCGATCATGCAGTTATGTACCAAGTGGTTCTGATAATTAATGACACATAGAATGGTGGAGGCTTCAAATTTTTTCTTGGTTGACCACCACCTGTTGCACTGCATTAGTGAGAACTTTCTCCTGACCTTGGTTTGATCCATTTGAGGTAGACCAATTGGCCATTGCATCTTGCAACAAATATCGTTGTCTGGGATTTCCAGTGACTCCCACATGGAAATGTTTACATGTATTTTCTTCATCTGATCAATAATGTTGAAGGGGATGAATTATCCTTTTGTTTCCCCTTACTTGGCACAACCTTCTCGGAGCTTGAACAGGCACATGTGTTACTGCAAAGGGTGTCTTGGGCTGATTTTGCATGTTTGGGGCTGAATTTGGTCTACTAACTCCTTGTTGTGTAGGAGTGGGCTGAGAAACAACTAGATTAGACAGGTTGTCCTCCTCAATTTTTCTCTTCTTTGACCATGTGTTAGTAGCTACACCCTGAAAAGGGGGTTGATTAACTCCACGAAGTCTTTTGTGTGCCAATTGACCAATGTGGTTTCCGTTGGAGGTGCCTCTTATAGAGTTTTGTGTTGTCGATTTCCTTCTTGACTTGGTTCTTGGGACACACCAATGGTTTGTACCATCAAGGCCTAGTTTAGTGCACCATTGAAACATGTTGATTGATTGTGAGGTAGATTGCAAGGGTAACACCAGTCATACTCATGTGCCATGTTGTTCTGTGTTGGAACCAAGGCTCTTGACGTTGAAGCCGTATTTGGATCATATGGTCGAATGGCCTGGCAACTTGAGGTTTTCCTTGGTTCTGGTTTTGATTTTTAGCTTTGGCTGGTGGTCTATTTTGTTGATATGGGGTCTCGGCTTATACTAATTTTGAGGATGATATGGCCTAGAACTTTAAGCTTGTTGTCTCTTGATAGTCACTAGCTCATTTCCTAGGTTCTACGGTTGTTTCATAACCTCTTATAGCTCTTTTGAAGTTTTTAAAGAAGTATAAGCTTCACTATTTATTTGACTCCTAGGGTTGGAATGGGATTCAATTTTGGTGTTTGACTAGTTGTAAGGGCTCCTAGTTCTGGATATAGAGGCATAGGTGGCCTAGGTGCAAGTTTAGTAGCTTGGATCAAGTAATTTTCAGCTCTAATAGCAATGTTATAGGATGTGGGTAAGGTTATACCTCCCATGGATTGAATCATCATAGCAATATCAAAATTTAAAGCTTTAAGTATAGAAAAACACCTTCAACTATTGGTCTCATGGCCAACGAAATCCTATCCCATGTCTGCTGGAATCTGAAGTTGAAGTCGGTTAACTGTTCGTTAGGATCCCTCTTGATTGTTGTCAATTGTTCTAATAAAGACAAGTTATCTCCTTTTCTCCAAATTGATTGTGGAGAGTGTGCATAAATGGTCCCAATTCTGGATGGATCCCCGCTTAGACTTCTGAACCAATGTAAAGCTTTACCTTTAAAGGAGGATGCCAACAACTTGACAACAATGTCCATTTCAGCAATTTCATGGATTACACAGACATTTGCAATATCCTAGATATGATCAATTGGAGTTGTCTGTTCTCTCTAGTAAAATATGGAATGTTCTTCAATGTTGCAACTAGAACTAGATTTTGTGCATTGAGGGCGGCAGGCACAAGCATGAGGTTGACGTAGGGGTTTAGCTATGCCATCCTAATTGGTCGAAGAAATCTAGTCGATTGAATGAAAGGCCTACTAGGTGGAGGTGTTGAAAATGTCCTACTTGGTGGAGATGGAGACCTTTGAGATCTTCTTCCCCTTCTTTCTCTATCTAGGGATAAATGTAGATAGACAAATAATCCTTCTTCTCTTGTTCTTGACCTTGTTTGTATTCTTCTCATGAACTTGATAAATTTGAGCTCACTGAAACCACTGGATTTGAGTGACAGAGTCACCAGATGTGTTTCTCCAAAGCCTCCAAAGGCTGGAAGTTTACCAAGACACACACCCAATCTTGATAACACTGAAATATTGACCTTTTGTCCCACCGGTGTGCCAAAACTATTGATGTGTAATCACAACACCCCTGAATGTCTACAAATCGATGGGTTGAGACTATTAGTGTGATTGCATAACATGGATATTTTCCCAAAGTGTGGGACTTAGCAAATCGGAAAGCTCTCTGGATGAAGGTCGGTTCCTATTCCTTTGTCTAGGTGCATATATTCATATTGCAGAGGATCTACTCTAAAACCTACTCTAACTTGCTAAGGAGACAGGGTTAAGGAGATGCAAGAAATAAACCTAAACTAATAAAGGTGATGCACCAAAGGAATTTTGAACACCTACTTTGCCATTAAACACAAACCATTAAAAATGAAATACAAACACCATGCACAGATAACTAGGATTGTAATGAGAGATCAGGAAGATGCAATAACAAAAGAGAGGGTTGAAAATCATCCACAAAAATTTTATTGTTGCTCCAAAGATTTGATATAGTGCATTACAATGGCCAAGAGGAAATATTGCATTTACAGTTTAGATGGAAGGTTTGAACTCCACAAATTCACTTGTAGATAAGGGAAGAAGGGAGGGTGTAAAGTAGAAATGTCCAACCTTTAAAAAGTTTCCCCTCCTTATAATATATATGAATAATGAGAGAGAAAAGAGGGAAGAATTCAAACCCTACTCCAACCACCCAAGAAAATGCATTGAATTCACTTACTCCAACCACCCCAAATATGCATTGAATTCACCTATAAAATTGATGTGGGCTCACAATATTCAAAAGAGTCTATTTGTGCAAGATCCACGTGGCAGCCCCGCATGTCTTAAGATTTCACCCCCTCCTTTCACTCTTGAAGTTGGACCGATTGGACTCTTGGCATTGTCCATAGGCATTCTTTACTTTCTTGTGTTTTGGCTAAGTCCCTTCTATTTGGTGGAGCACTATGTCTGACCCTAGACATGGAGGAAAGTGCACATTTAGGGTCTCGCCTTTGGATTTTAACTTTGGAGTAGCACCGATGAGGCACGTGGAGGCTTCCCTAACTATTTTATACTTAGAAGATTCAACAACCGACTCTTCCTTTCTCAAAATTTGACCACGTAGAGGGCTCCTGTGCTTGTTTAGGGAACCCGCTTTGGAGTTTACCTTTGAAGTTGCACCATTGAGACACGTGGAGGCTTCCACTGACTCTTTATAATTAGTTGATTCGAGTCGACTCTATCTTTTGGGATCGACCACATGGAGGGCATGTGCTTGTTTGGGGCTTGCCTTTGGATTTTACCTTTGGAGTTGCACCAATGAGGCACGTGGAGGATTCACTAACTCTTTTATACTTAGCTATTCGGGCCTCGAGTGAACACTGCCTTTCTCCATTTTCTCATGTTGAGCTATGATCTCCTTTAACATTGTTTGGCCTGATTTGCTGACCTTGATTCTCCATTGTCGAGCCCGCCCACGACTTGATTTTGGGATTCGAATGTGAGCTCGCATGACTGAACCACCTCTTCATTTCCTCCTGTGCAAGGTCATGTTTGATTAATTTTTCCCGAGGGGAAAAATTGGATAAAATTTTCATAGTAAAGGTGATTTGGCAGGGCACAATTTTCTTGGATTTCGTAGAGATGGAAGGTTGTTAGATGACCTTTAGAAAACTATGTTAGACAGCTTATCTCTCCCGGGTAGGGTTGTACGACCATCTCTTTCATAGAAATATGCAACATTTCTCCAATATTAAAAGAAAATGAGACGACTGTTGACATCTGTTGTCCTTCCCTAGTTGGACATTTTTCCATTATCTGTTGTCCAACCTGGGTTGGATGATAGACAATAGATGACCATCCAACCTCACCATCCATTGTCTACCACCATTGAACCTAGGTTGGACGAGAGACAATGGATGACCTTCCAATCTAGGTTGGATAAAAATATGCTCTTTTTTGGATGTATGTATTAAATGGGTACCCCTTTGTAACCCCTAGGTTATGTATTATACCTTGGAAAATATTTTCACATTTTGATTATAAATGTTGGCGAAATACTCGCATTAGTTATTTTTACATATAAATAGTAGAAAAAGCCGACCCATACAAATGACTTATTGGTGAAAATTTTAGGTGAATTAGGTAGCACCCGATCTACGATAATTTACCATTTCTAATTTCTAAAATCCTAATATTCATGATTTTACGAAAATTCGCCACTAAAATTTTCCCTACTATAAGAAGAGAGGTAGTAAGTCACAAGTAAGGTCAAGTGAGGGAAATTTATTACTAGAAATAAAATCATTGAGTACATGTGTCTTACATCATTTTGAAGTTATCTACTAACCCAAAGTGAGGTGTTTGAACAGGGTAAGGCTTGTGGGAGAATGGATATTGGGACCTAGAAGCAAAGTTTCTCAAGTTGAACTAAAATATAAACAAGAAGCAATAAAGAGTAGGTAGTTTGAGTAAACCATGAATGAAATTTTTTTATGATATAATCAAGGAGACAAATGTAGATTTGGAAGGCCAAACAAAAAATTTAGCCATAGAAATAATTTGACCAACTTATCTTGTTTGGCTTTCCAAAATCTACGTCAGTAGAACTTCATTTTCTCAGTTAGAGAAGCATAGTGTTTACTCCTTTAAATGACTGATAAGGAATGATGTATTTGAAATGGATGATCTAGGATGACATCATATTTATATAGGAGTTTGGGTTTTTGACAGAATTAAGGCTGGAGCTAATGGTTCAAGTGGAGGAATAAAGTAACTAGCTGAGCCGCTTCTCTTTTCTTACCCTTCCCCATAGATGATTAGTATTATTTACACTAGAAAACTCTTCCCATTTAAATGCAGGGATGTTCATTGCCAATGCATGTTTCAAAATTAAAGTGATAAGAAAATGGTGAGACAAGGTAGACCTTCCCCTTTGTGATTTCCTACTCATCTTCTTCAAACTCTCATGCAAGAAATTTGGAACATTCACATGTCTGTCATTCTTTAAATGATTGAGAAGTTTCAAATGGATAGTATTTAACTACAAATACCAACCTTTACAGGTAAAATATTTTATGATATAGTTTGACACATCTGCCTAAAAGGTTTTAAAGAATTTCGTAGAGTACCTTGTTTGTCTATCACAAAGTTTTCATCCTCGTCTGTAAAGTTTGTGCAAGCTTCATCTGGATTGGATTTTCGAGGAAACATCTCACCTTCTCACTGTAGTCCAGTGACTACAGCTAATATTTCATCATCAAATTACAAATCCTTGACTATTACCTACCTGTATCTAAAGGTGGTGGTGAATTATGTTACCATAAACTCATTGAAACCTTGGAATTTATTGATGTAATCCATCTAACCACTACCATGAAAGTAATATAGAATTTGTGGACGATTCCAAAAGTGTGACTTGTCTTTAGGTTTGTTTTTTATCAAGTATCCCCCATTGTTAAAGCTTTGCAACTTTTGTAAGCTTTGTGATGTAAGAGGTATTTCACTTGGAATTGATTATGTAAAATGTGAATGAGCGAAAGAGCTCAAGTGTTTTCCTTTTCAAAATTTGCGACCAATTTTTTTCACGTAGTTTGATTAGTTTGAATTGAAGGATATCTGCATGTAAAGTGATGTTTTTGATATCATGGGATAACGTCGGAGACAAGTCACATTATAGAAGGTGGTGAAACATTATGGTTAGTAAATTTTATTAACAATTAGGCACATATATTAACTAAATATAATTATTCTAAGACTAATTTATTAAAGGAAATTGAGTGCACTTAACTCAAGATGTACACCAAATGATTATGACATGTTCCTTTTTGTAGTTCACGCACTTGGATGCATACACGAGGCTAAATGTTGAGGTATTGCGTGGCTATAAGTAGTGTTGTTGTGGACTCTATTGTTGCAAGTGCTACTATATAGAATAAGCTCCATAATGAATTCAATTAATTCTTGGAGAGGGAAGATTGAATTTTCTCGGTGCTAACTATCTTCATCTCTTTGTGCTCGTTTAGTTGGGTTCTTGATTCTTCATACAATCTCAGGTTCTATAAAAAATGAAATCAAAAACAGGCCTTTGATCGCATCTTTGCTTGTAAGTGGACGTTCTAGTCTTTGCACCACCTCCTTTCATAAGAGATTATGCACTCCTTACCACAAATACACCAAATCCTACAAAATAGAAATGCTAATAAAATAAAATATGTTAGTGAGTGGTGTTGATCACCAAGAAGGCTGATCACATCACTTTTATTCCTCCTTGGGGTATCCAACAAGCTGGATATACCAAGGCCACCGAATATCTCATTCCTCTAAAACTTCAAAAGAAGAATTGATATGTTCAATTTCTGATCTCAATTCTAATGTTATCATTTTCATCCTACTTTGGCCTCCTCTGAACTATTGCATGAAGGTGTTCTTATGAGTTGAATTTTTATACAACCTCAATCTATGACCATTTATCGCAGTTTGAATATCACATGATAAATAGATGTGATCTTCATAACTCCATTGGAAAATATTTTCTCAATCTCATATGGACCTAGCCACCTTGTCTCGTGTTTTCCCATGTGATCCTTGTATTTAGAGTAAAAAAGAAGTGCCCATTCACCTTTTTGAAATTTCCTTCTTTTGATGAACATGTCATGCCACTTGATCCTTTGTTTTTGTACCACCTCTGTATTATGAACAACCTGCCTCCTCATTTCATCTAACTCATTGAGTTGAAGAATCCTTTACCCTTGAGCTTTAGACAACTCTATACCCAATTCCAATGCAGTTGTTAATGTCTTGTGCTTAAATTTAATCGGTATCTAACAAGAGTCTTACCATATAGTAGCTAGTTGTTGTCTTCCCTATGGTATTCAATGCCCAAACCGCCCTTAGAAGTCTTTCTATCCAATCCCTTCTATGAAATAAAATAGTCTTTGTCAAGATTACCTTAATTTTTCTATTTATTCCTTCATCTTGGCCATTATATTATAGATGATAAGGTGTAAAATTCCTATGCCCGATTTCATATCTGTAGCTAAATCACCAATAACTTTAGTATTGAAGTAGCTAACTTGATCTCGTAAAAATATCTCTTGGTACTCCATACCTTGTAAGATGTGATTATATAGGAAGTTTGCAAGTTTTCACTATTATGATTTGGTAACGCTTTAAATTTTGTCCATTTGGTGAGGTAGTCTATGCACACTAGAATGTACTATTTTTTTCGAGACTTAGGATCTATGCAACCAATAAATTCCAATTCTCATTCGTGAAATGGTTGCAATGATAATTCATCTGATTTGGTGGGATTTCCCATTCTTTGGCATTTATCACATCTTCTTGCATATAATGTTTCATCCTTGTGTAGTGTAGGCCAATAATACCTATTAATACTTTCTACGTTATTATTTTTGCAGCAAAGTGTCCTCCACATGTTTCACTATGGTAGGCTTTGAGGACATCATAAATTTCCTCATCATCTATACATATTATCATAACATTATCCTTCCCTATGTGGAATAGGAAACCAACTATCCAAGAAAAAATCACACTTTTCTCAACAATATATTTCTTTTCAAAATATAGATACTGTGGAGGTGTCTTACCTGAAACCAAATAGTTGGTTATATTAGCATACCAGGGTGTCTTGGTATAAATGGAAAACAAATCCTCATATGGGAAAGAATCATCCACCACTACTTATTCATTATTATTCTCTATTATTGAAAGAAAATATGCTACAACATTGTCTTTCCTAGGCTTATCCATAGTTGTTACATCCAACTCTTGTGAGAGAAATAACCATCGATTATCCCGCTACTTACAATTGGTTTGTTGATAACATATTTAATATAAGCATGATCTATGTGGATAAATACTAGATAACTTGTGATATAGTGCCCAAACTTGTTGATGGCGTATACAACTACCAAAAAAATATTTCTCGGTGACCATATCGTTAATCTCAACGTGCTCTAGGTTCTTATTGACATAATGGATTGCATAAATGAGTATCACATATTTTTTTTCCTAAAATAGCTCAAATGGATTGATCCGAGGCATCATGGTAAACTCCAATCTGGTCCTCTTAAAACAAGTGTAGAAGTTAGCATTTGCTTCAAAGTTCGAATGTATCTTCACATTTCTCCTTCCATATAAATGCATCATCCTTTCCTAACAAAACAAAAAATGGTATTACAATTATGCTAAAATCTGGAAAAAATCTCCTCTAATACCCAACATAGCCAAAGAATCTCCTTACACCATTATGCATTTTATGTGTTGGCGGGTTTATAATCATTAATAGTTTTACTAGATCTACCCATAGATGATAGATAATGACCTAACAAGTATCCCCTCGAGACATCCTCATGTAGCATTTTTTATTGCTTAAGGACAAGATATGTTCCTTGCATCTCTTGATTCTTTTCTAAGTTTTTCATTACTTCATCAAAAGTACTTCCATGGACTGTAAAATAATCTATGTATACCTCCATGCAATCATTGGTTAGATCTGAGAAGATGCTAAGAACTTCTCTCTGAAATGTGGCAGGTGCATTGCATAGACCAAAGGGAAGAACAAAGTATGCAAAATTTCCCCATGGGCATGTGAATGTGGTCTTGTCCTGATCTTTTGGTGCAATTTAAATTTGGTTGTAGCCACTATAACCATCTAGAAAATAAAAATACTTTTTTCCAGCAAGAGTGTCGAGTACTTGATCAATGAAAGGGAGTGGAAAATGATCCTTCTTTGTTGTTGCATTCAACTCCCTATAGTCTACACAGATTCTCCATTTTCCATTATTTTTAGGTACAATAACAAGGGGTGATACCCATTTGTTGTTTGAAATTGGATATATGAATCTAACATCCACAATTTATTTAATTCTTCTTTTACTATATCACTCACTGTTCGGTTCATTCTCCTCTGTAATTGTCTTATTGGCTTGCAACTGTCTTTGATGTATATCTTATGAGTACAAAGTTTAGTATGGATTTCATGCATGTATCCATAGTCCAAAGCAATTATTTTCCTATGCTTTTTGAGAAGAGAAATTAATAGTTGTTCTTGCTGAATGCTCAATGTTTTGTTCACATTAAGTAGTTTTCTGCAATATCCACTTGCTTAGAAAGATCATTCATAGATAATATTTTGCTACTTACAAAATTTAATATAAAATCATATATAAGAAGTTGGTGTAGGATATAGTTCTTACTTGGAACATTCATAATACTCTATTCCAAAAGATTTAATTTTCAGGACAACTTATTCATTCTTACCTTAATTATTCTACGAATGTTTGAAATTACAACATCCTCCTCATATCCTTATATCATGTATGAATTCTCAAGCATCATGATATGTTGAACTGAGCTCTAGTATTCTTCTAGTTCTTCCACCCAAATGGTTTGGTATTCTTCATTGAATAACTATCTAGGGGTAGAGTATAAGATTTCTAGCGTGACTTCCATTAGAAATGATCATATTACTATATCTACATCCAATGAATGCATCAGTAGTTGCTAACCATGGTCTTCCTAGGATGATAGGATATCCTCCTAAGCTTTATTTTGGCTGGAGAACAATGAAGTCAGCAGGGTACTCCCAAGAGTCTACCACTACTACCACATCCTCCAAAACTCCTTCAAGATTAATTGTTGATCTGTCTGCAAGATGTAGGACTGTGGATATTGGTCTTAATCCTTCTAATTTAAAATCATCCATGATTTGTTTTGTCATTACATTTATTGCTAGGTCAATCAATGTGTTTTTGATCACTTTGTACCATTGATTGTGACATTTACTAAAGGGTTGCCTAGATCAATATACTTGGGTAGAACTGAGTTCCCAAGCATAATATCAACTAGTTTCCCAACGAATTGTAATATAGATTGGTCTTTCCTATTTATTCTTGGCTTCTTAATGCATATGTCTTTAACTATTTTATTGTAGATGGGTACATCCTTAATAACCTGAATTAATGGTATTTTGACACAAATGTCTTTGAGTTGATTGAAAAAGTTAGAATCAAATTCTGATCTAAGGTCACTCTTCTTTTCTTGTAACATTTTAGGAAATGGTGGCTCATTACCTTGCATTGTTTCCTTGGTGGAATTCTACACAGGTTGTTGTGGATAAGACTATAATGCCTTTCGTCCTTATTGTGGGTAATCATGCAACAACTGTGGTTTCGACAATTTCAATTATGGTAGGTCTAGTTGGTGGAGGAAGTTCTCTTCCTGAGAAAAGATGGATATTATTGATATCAACAGAATAAGTAGGGTATTGATATGGTTCAAGTAGATTAGGCTGGTTAAGCAACTTTATTGTTAGGATTAGGCGTTGGTTGAGCAGGTAGTTGTGTAGCTTTTGGTTGGGAGATTGATTAGGGATTAAACATCGATACTATTACAGCTGACTATAAGGAGGGTTTTAATAAGTTTGTTGGTAATTAGGAGGTGGATTATTCCACTTTGATGTCCCCTTTAAGGACATTTCCATGATTAGGGAGGTTATTGGAATTCTTCTTGTGTGGTTGTTTTGTGTATTGAGGTTGCCACCATGTTATTGGTATTGGTTAGGATATGGGGTCCATCCTTGAGGGTTAACCTAAGGTGGGGGCTGCATATATGAATTATTAGACCAAATTTGAAGTGAATGCATAGGGTATTGTGTCATACCTCCTTCCCTCAGTGGCCATGGTTTCCTTTGAGCAATATAGAAAACATGCTCATCCTCTGTTTCGACATTTTAAAATTAGGTGAAGCCTCCCTTTCTTGAAAAGTGTTGGCTAATTATCTAAATCTACAGATTCTATTTTCTTCTTCGTAAGCATGGCAATACTCTGTGAGAATTATGTCTACATTTTATTTCTTCTTTTTAGCATGTAGAGCATCAAGTTGATTTGCCATATCATTGACAATCTCCTGCTTCATGTTTTTAAACATGCTAACAATCTCGATTTAGAGATGTCCCCCATTGTTTTAGTAGATAATCCACCTCTTGATCTTACATTCCTTACCCTCTTCATTGTAGATCTTGAATAGATTTTATAGGATTCAAATGTTTGGTAATAAGTAGCCTTTGAAATGTCCCCTGCTCCTATCATATCTAGAGCATCCATGTCCTCCTCACTGAGTCCCTTCAAAAGAGTAATTTGAGGGAGTTAGGTGGTATGTCAGTGGTGTTTTTGAATTCTAAACATAGAACAAGAACCATTCCAAATAATCCTCTAATTGTTCATCCTCTTTTTGTTGCATTTTGTAGATTTCATCACCTCCTCTGTTGCTTGGTCTGCAATAGTTTTGGTATTTATTGAGGAAATTCTTATTCATGTGTTCCCATGTGGTATTAACATTACTTACTAATCCCATGAACCACCTTAAGTCTTCATCTTTGATTATTGTAGGAAACAATTTCAATTTATGTGCATCAGTGGTATAATCATAGCTCTTACACAAAACATCAAACTCAAAGATAAATGTGTTTGGATCTTCCGACATAGCTCCCTAGAAATCTGGAAAGATGATGGATAAATATTCTTCAATCCATTAGTTGTTATTTTTTCATTTGTTAGCCAAATTTTCCCCTCAGGAAAAAATTATTAAACATGACCTTGTATAGGAGAAATGGAGAGCGTGGTTCAGTCATGTGAGCTCGCATCTGATTTTGAAAATCAAGTTGCAGATGATATCATCAATGAAATGCAAGATCAGTAAAAGGTAGCCAAGAGAATGATGAAGAAGATTAGAGCTCAAGGAAAAATGGAGAAAAGGCTCTAAGTTTTCATTTTTGCATTTTTGGCACTTTGGAGAAAAGCAAGGCAAAAATGGGCAGGCAATGTCTGAAACCCGAAATCTTGACAAAGTCTGAAATTTTAGACTTTTGGGTTTCGAACTCTTAGGTGCGAAGTTGGAAAATCGGCCCCAAATGTCCCAAATCACGAAGTTTGAAAGTCTGGATTTTAGACTTTTAGGTTTTCAAGGTTTCAGACATCGTGAAGCGTGCCAAAATGGAGCAGAAATTTCTGAAATCCCAAAGTCTGAAATTTAGAAATTTCAGAATTTCAGGTTTCAGGATCTCGGATGTTTTGGGAATCATGCTAGAAAAGTAGCGAGTGAAATCCCAAAATCCCAAAAAGTCTTAAGCCCAAAATTTCAGACTTCAGAGTTTTCGAGGTTTCAGATTTTGGAGTTTCAGAAGTCTCGAGCCCCAAATCATGAAATCTCTCCTCAATGTCCACATTTCAAATTCCGAAAGTCTAAAATTTTGGACTTTTGAAACTCTTATATAAAGAACCCACCATTTTTACATAATGACACCTCGACCTTTAGATGGCCATAAATTTTGACTAGGAGTTCTGATTTGCATAAGAAAGGACTTTTGGAAAGATAATTCATTATTAAGGTTTGAAACAAAGATACTAACTAATTATTTCTCTAAGATTAAACATGGGAACTGACTTGCGATTCCTCTCCATCACTATAAGATTTGTGCAAAAAAACTGTGTGATTGTTGTTTTACATTGCAAAAATCCATAATGGTGATCTCAAGTTTAAGGTCAAAGGAAAATTTGACAAAATTCTCCATGGGAAAATTTTAGTGGCGAATTTTTGTAATCTCATGAAAACCAAAGTTTATAGATTCGAATTGGTGAATTTTCTCAGTGACTCACAAATGACTTATTCACTAAAAAATTCAATTGACATGTCCCTTGTACTATTTATTTTGCTTAGATTTTACACATATATAAGATCTTATGAATGTAATTCTCCACCATTTTGAATCATTTCGTGTGCATATTCACCAAATTAAACATAAACAACCAACACCGTACAACATATGATGTCAAACCGCAACTACAATCTATCTAAAATCTAACCCCAATTCCGTCCAACCTCGACACTAAGACCCATCCAACCCCTTAGTTCTCTAACCCCAGCCGTCTAACCCATTAGCATTTCAACCCTCGGTCCGTGAGACCCCTTAGCCATCCAACCCTTTAACCGCCCAACTCTATCGTCTAACCTCTTATCCATCCAACCCTTAGCCACCCAACTCCTCAGTCATCTAACCACTTAGCCATCCAACCCCTTAGCCATCGAACCCTTGGTTATCCAACCATAGAGTATTATAATCTAAGAGCCATCCAACCTAGATTCATCTAACCCTAAACCATCCAATCTCAGAGCCTTCGAATATTAGAGTTGTCCCTTAGTAGTCATGGATTCTAGAAATTAGGGTAAAAATGATACAAATTCAGCTAGTTCTTGGCTATTTTGGAAAATCACAAAAACTGAAGGGGTTTCTACATCAGCTAAAAATATTGGCATGTAGCATTTACAAGTTATTTAGTCTTACAATATTTGATAATTATGTTTTTCATATTGTTCTTCAAACTATTTGTACTATGTGTAAAAATTTAACTATAGATAAAATTAATACTATATATGTAACAATTTTATAGAATTATATGCAAAAATTTACAAAATTCCTTCACAAAATAATCAATTTAAAGATATCAATGATTCATTATATGTTGAGGAAAACATTCTGTCCCTTGATGTCATATAAGTACAAGAAAATTCATCGAATTCTCATGATACACTAGCAAAGGAAGCTTCCACTCTAAGGTCTATTTCAAGAAAAAGGAGACATGAGAATCAAGATATTCCTGCTAAGAGCCCAGATGCAAAATTTGAACCCCAAGAAAAAAAATAAAAAATGTCATAAGAAACAGGAGAAACTGGACAATAGGAAGGACTTTACAGCTTTGAATGGGCTGTAAAATATTTGTTTATTCAACTTTGTGTACATTAAAAATGGTAATGATGTTCTAACACAATGTCAATTAAAAATATGTGGTTGGAAACAGGAGATGGATCACATGATGCAACTCAAACCGAACATAATTTAAAATCACCATGGGAAAATATACATTTCCCAAAAGTAAAAATATGGTAGCATAGTCAAAACACATAAATGGAAAGATTCAAAAGAGTGTCTACATGTAAAATACACAACATAATATGAAAATGAAAAAATGTATAAAAAATCTAAATGAAAAAGGTGGCACCATAGTTACAAGATTGACCATAGCTACGGAGGCATAAATACATGGAAAAAGTATTTAGTTTGTTACTATATTCCATATATTGAAAAGGGGAAGACCCATGTCAGATTTTGGAGAAGATAAAATTTTGTATCAGATTATTGGTCTATAGAATGTTCCTCAATCTCATTGGCCAGATACCAGTGGCTGCGAAATTGCAAAATGTCTATCTCTGGTAGAAAAGGAGGATCTAAAACAGTGTGTTCAAAAGGAAAAGTATATTTCCCTTTCAATAGATGAGGTTACTACAATGGATAGTACTTCATGGATTTGTATTCATGTTTACACATTTTCTAATGAAATAAGAACTCCACACCTCTTAGCAATTCATAAAATGACTGAGAATTGTAATTCTAAAAATATTTATAAATTGGTGGTCTCAAATCTGAAGGATATCATCGGAATGGATGAATTTTTCATTGCAACAAAATTAGTTTATGTCAGAACCAATGGTTTAGTTGTAATGCAGGGACCCATAAATGGTTTATGTGTTTTACTCCGATAATTATTTCTGCTTATATGATTGTTATCCATTGCATGGCTCACACGTAATGAATCTCGCTTACAACATTATGAGCAAATTTGAAAATGTAGCTAAAGTGGAAAAATTGATACGTTATTTGCATGCTTATTATTCTAGCAGTCCAAAGAGATTGTTAGAATTTCATATATTTACAATTTGACCGACAGAGGGAAACAACTTCTCAAAGATGTATATACCATATTTATGTATGAACACATGTCTCAGAGAATATTTGATGAATATCCTTTATTGATAGGATTTATGTAAAAATATTGCATGCATGTAGATAAAGATAAAGATTTATTGTGTCATCTAACAAACATAGAAAATTTACTCACACTTTGTGGTATTTTTTCCATGTTGAGGGAGATTAATATTTTAATGAAGCATGCACAAGTTTTTTCTTTCTACATAACTAACTTCATAAGACTTAGAAGATGTGTGTTAGAGTCTTGAAAGTTTACAACACCCATTACTTCAAGTATTTTATGATTTTTGAATCTTTCCCATATCTCTTTAGCTAAAGATTCGTAGAGATATTTCTCAATTTATTCCTAGTTTCAAATAATACTGCATCATATAAATTTCGTGTCACTCTTACTTCTTCCATTTATGAGACAACCATATCAACTCTTTTTTGGAATGTATGAAGTGGAATCTCATTTCCATGTGATATTATACATAGATGATTGTGTATATTGTATTTTAAGAAGCACCTAGGATTTTTCAAGTTTCTCAATGCATTTTAGTTTTCAAAAGTAGCACCACAAAACCTCCTATCAAAAATATATAATCTTTCACGACTCTAGTACACATGTCTTTTGAGTCTTATGAATTACATTATTAAAAAGAATGATCTTGTGTATGCTTCATTAAAATTTTAAGCTCATTAACATGAGAAAATACCGCAGATTTGAGTAAAGTTTCTATGTTTGTTAGACAACACAATAGATCTTTATCTTTATCTACATCCCTACAAAGATTTATATATAAATCCTGTCAATGAAGGATATTCATCAAATATTCTACAGGTAGGTTCATACATAGATATGCATCTGGTATCTACATCTTTGAGAATATTTTTCCCCTCTGTTAGTCCAATTGATTTTTTTTGAAATTCTAAAAATCTCTTTTGACTGCTAGAATAATAAGCATGCAAATCACATTTCAATTCCTCCACTTTAGCTACATTTTCAAATGTCCTCATAATTTTGTAAGCCAGATTCATTCTATGATCCATGCAATGGACAACAATCATATAAGGAGAAAAAAATCTCTAAATTCGAATGCATAGACCATTTCTAGATCCTTGCATTACAATTGCACCATAGGTTCCGACAAAAACTAATTTTATTGCAATGGAAAATTCATCCATTCCGGAAATATCATTCATATTTGAGACCACCAATTTATAAATATTTTTAGAATTGAAATGTTCAACCATTTTATGAATTTCTTAGAGGTGTGGAGTTCTTATTTCATTAGCAAATGTGTAGACATGAATAAAAATCCATGAAGTATTATCCACTACAAGAACTACATCTATTAAAAGGAAATATACTTTGCCTTTTGAACACCTGTTGAGATCCTCCTTTTCTACCACCGAGAGGTATTTTACAATTTCCCACCACCGTATCCGACCAATGAGATTGAGGAACATTTTGTAGACAAATAACCTTTGATAGATAATTTATTTTTCTCTAAAATCTTACATGGGTCTTCCCATTTACAATATATGGAATACGGTAGTAAAATGAATATTTTTTGCATGTAGTTCTTACTTCATAGCTTTGCTCAATCTTTCTACTATGGTGCCACCTTTTTGATTTATATTTTTCATATGTTTTTGTCCCTTTTCATATTCTTCTGTGTATTTTATATGTAGACACTATTTTGCATCTTTCCATTTATATGTTATGACTATGCTGTCATCCTTTTGCTTTTGGGAAATGTATATTTTCCCACAATGCTTTTCAATTGTGTCCAGTTTGAGCTACGTCATGTGATCCTTCCCCTATTTCCAACCACATATTTTACATCAAAATTGTGTTGGAACATCATTACCATTTTCAGTGTATATAGGTTCAATAAACAAATATTTTTTAGCCTATTCAACCGGAAAATACTTCCAGTTGTCTAGTCTGTCTTCTTTCTTCCACATATTTTCTTTTATTTTCTTAAGGTTCATCTTCTACATCTAGAATCTTAACATGAATATCTTGATTCTCTCATCTCTTTTTCTTGAAATAGACCTTGGAGTAGAAGTATCCTCTACTAGTGTATCATGAGGATTCGATGAATTTTCTTGTACTTCTATGTCATCAAGGGACAAAATGTTTTCATCAATATATAATGGATCATCGATATCTTTAAATTGATTATTTTCTGAAGGAATTTATGAATCATTTGCATATAATTCTATAAAATTGTTACATATATAGTATTAATTTTATATATATTTAAATTTTTACATAGAGTACAAAGAGTTCAAAGAATAGTATGAAAAACATAATTATCAAATATTGTAAGACTAAATAACTTGGAAATAGCACATACCGATATTTTTCAGCTGATTTAGATACCCCTTCATTTTTTATTTTCTAAAAAGAAAAGTATTTGCACCCTTTTTTGAACTGGATGAATTTGTAACCTTCTTACCCTAATTTCTAGAATCTATGACTGCTAAGGGATGACTCTTATGTTCGAAGGCTTTGAGATTGGACAACTTAGGATTAGATGGATCTAGGTTGGAAAGCTCTTGGGTTAGAAAAATTTATGGTTGGAATGGCCAAGGATTAGACGACTAAAGGGGTTGGATGAAAAATTGAGAAGGTTAAAAGGTTGTACAACTAAGGGGCTGGACGGTTAAGTGGTCGGATGGCTGGAGCGTTGACGACTAAGGTTTGGATGGCTAAGATATTGGACATAAGAGTTAGGCGGTTAAAGGGTTGGACAAGGTTGGATGGCTAAGGGGTAGGATGGCTGAAGGGTTGGACTACAAATGGGTTAGATGGCTAAGGGGTTGAATGACTAAAGGGTTGGATGGGTCTTAGAGTTTGAGGTTGTACGGACTTGGGGTTGGAGTCTGGATGGATTGTAGTTACATTTTGACAACATATGTTATATGGTGCTGGTTGTTTATGTTTACTTCAGTGAATATGCACATGAAATGATTTGAAATGGTGGGGAATTTCATTCATAAGTATTTATATATGTGTAAAATATAGGTGCAATGAATAGTATAAGGGATATGTCGATCAAATTTTTCGGTGAATAAGTTGGTGTGAATCACATAGGAAATTTGCCAATACGAATTTCCATAACCCTCGATTTTCATGAGTTTACAAAAATTCACCACTCAAATTTTCCCCGAGAAAAATTCTCACATATAAAGGGGAACCTTCATATTCTATGTTTTGAGTCCATATTCTATCCTCTACCTTAAGTTTGTTAGAAGTAGGAAAATCAAATGTAGTATTCATGTCAATTAAGATGCAAGCATAAGTTGTATACTCATATAAGGTCATCTTTGGGTCAATAGACATGGTTTTACCCAAAGAATCCCCAACGGAAAATAATCATTTCTCATCTAGAAATTGGAGAGGAAGATATTGAAAATGTATCCAAACATGTTTAACATAGAATATTTTAGTAATAGGATTGAAAAGAAGGAACCATGTCTTCATAAACAAAAGTTTTTATTGATAATCCCAAATACTATCAAAAATAAAATCAGATCAAAGGCTTTATCAAATACACTAATGCAAAACCTATAGTTGTGGGGTAAATGTCCACTTTACCTTCCAGTATCAACCTTTAAAGAGGAGATCCAGTCATAGAGTGCATGAAGACCGGAAGAAAGATTGCTGAATTTGTAGATTAGTCCATTTTCCTTAAAATATGCCTATGATTTAAGGACATCTACTCCAAAGGACACTATAGGAGATGACTTACCATACACCATACGCTCGAGAAAATGGAAAATCAAAGGATTTAGTTATATCTAAAAACACTTATTACCAAATCTTCCCTTAACCATTTTTATTCTAGATCCGACCCCTGACTAGATGCCACGAAGTGCCTACAGTACCATCTATGCCAAGGAGGACAAGCCATTAGGGATTTGGACATACTTAGCGACCAAAGAGGAGAAGCCCCATAGCCAAAGATGTAGAGATGTAGACCGGGACATGGAAGCTAAGGAAAATAATAGAGCATTCACCAACAATTACCAGGGAACCAACCCCTAATCCATTCTTGAAACCTCTAATATTGCTACCATGATATCCACAAATGCCAAGCCCATAGCGTTGTCCCAACCACATGGCTAAATTTAAGCATTTGGAATTATGTCAAGAGTAGAGAGAGTCTATGTTCATAGTTTATAAAATTTAAAAGTTTATGTGATGACCTTTTTATTCAAGGGAACTCAAAATTTTACTTTTCATTTAGGAACGTAAAGAAACAAGTGCGAAATTAAATAAGTAACTATGTTTGAATAATATGATTGATATTCCGTATGTAAACCAATCTATTTATTTTTGAATTTTACATGCATGAGATTATATATTTAAATTTTAATTCTTTAAATGTAGTAGCAATGTTAATTATAATCTAATAATTTGTATCTCAAACCTTTCGTTTTAATAACAATGAAGTTCTACGATAATTTCGATGCTTGCATCTAAATGTAAGAGTTTATAATCTTCTAACAACAAACTTTTTCACAATTTTGTAGTAACATGTGAAAACATTTGGTTATATTTATTATTATTATTATTATATCTATAATTAATATAATTATAATTATTTTATGTATTCTTATATTCATTCAAGAATTAAAATTATAATATTTTGTATTGTAATTATAAACAAAATTACATGGAGGGAAATGCCTACATGGAGGGAATGAATGGATGGTTGAATGGGGAAAACAAGGTCAAATTTATGTAGAATTGGTGATCTAATCTCTTCCCCAAAGGAATCTCGAGTGGTGAAATCTTGGGTTGAGCGTGTGGGAGAAGTGAAACTCTTTTCCCCCTCCCTCTCATAAACCTGATCTAGAAACATAAAAATCCATCCCTATTTTTGCCAAAAGAGCTGGTGAAAAGGGCTAGTTATAGGTATAGGATTTCACTCTCTGGAAGCTTTGCTATCATGAGGCCAAACATGGACCTTGTCGGGGCCTAAGCTAGAAGAAAATGGGCTCTTAAAGTAGACATCTCTGTGGTGAATATTGAAAATAAATTATTCTTGTTTGAGTTCAACAGGGAGGAGGAATTCCTCAAAGCCATTAATGGTGGCCACTAGATTTATGGGAAGATGATAATGCATCTGGTCAAATGGTGACCTAGTATTGACATGAAAAACTTGAACCCAATGCATTTCCAGGTCTAGGTGAAGCTACTTGACTAAAATCTCAAGTTTTGGGAAGTTGAGGTGATGAGTCGGATAGCTAGAGCCATTACTTGATCTACCGATCATATATTCAGCAACTCTTTCTAGGAAAAGATTGTATCATCAAGAATGTGTGTGAATTTATCTCTCGGAAAAATGCTACTCTCATTTATTCATCTTAGCTCAGCCCATGAGGAAGTGATATAACATATTGAGTATGAACCATCCCTATATACTATGAATAATGTAGTTCTATAGGTCATTGTATTGTTTCTTGCAAGGGAAAGGTTCACGAATTGAAGTTAAAGACTTCAAATTGTGGTGAGTGCGGTGTGGCTTTTACGGTTATTAATCCTGAGTTTTCTAGTGACCAAAACCCATTGTTAGCGGTGAGTTATTTAGTGGTGGGTTGTTTGTTGAATGTGTGGAGGGAGCGATGGTTGTGTTTGGCTTTGACTCCTTAGCTACTATTTTTGTGTCCCCGCTTCAATCGAGTTTAAAGATACCAATGGTCTCGAAACTAACCCCACTAATTTAGATGGAAAATCGAGGAGGACAATGAGGCACCCAACAAAACTAAGGATGTGGATGATTATTCTTCTAGGTATGAAATGGAGATATCAATGCGAAAACCATTGTGTCATCCCCTGTTTAGATGGTGAAAGTGTTTGATATGAAGGATTTGTTTGAGGTCACAAGATGGAAGAACTACGAGGGAAAAATAGAGACTTGAAGAATCGAGTACATCTTATAACACCAAACATGAAAGTTCAAATACGGTTGTGGAAGAAAAACCTTTGGGTAATTTGAAGGTGGTTATGGTGAATAAATTTGAGGATAATATGAAGGTTTTCTCTCGGACGTCCTAGCCCCAAATCGATCTGGAATTCCTAAAGGTTCATGCCTTTTGGGAGGGAAAAAAATAGATACTTTATCAAGGAGACATTTGGGCTTGTTGTGGATTCTCGATGATGGGGGCACACTGATGAAATCTAGAAGAACTAAGGGAAGAACTAACTATTTTTGAACCGTATGTCTCAAGTTTGTTTAACTCTCTTTGTGGTCATGTTTGTATGTTTTGTTCCTTTATGGATGTTGTCAGAATAATTATTATAATTTTAATTTTAATAAATTTTGAACTAATAATATGTATTAGCAACTATTATTATTTTAATAAAATAAATGTAATGATAATAATAATTGAAAAACAAGCAATGGCTCTAGAATTGATGGTGGAAGAATCTAAACACATTTCATCGGATCAAGGAAAAGGAAGTGGTGGTTTTCCATCGTGAGGCTAGAAGAGGAAAATATGTTTTAATGACTTCCCTGGTCATGTTAAAATTCAATGGTGGATTAAAACCTTTTCTGTCCCTTGGCGATGGGGGAAAGAAAGTTTGTGCTGAAATGATGCATCTTTCTTTCATGCGTAAGGCTTTTAAAGGAGTTCAAGGTTAAGAAACCCCTCAATCCATCTCCGTATCCCTTCTGATATTACCCTAGGAAGTTTAATAAAAAAATTGGTCTCATAATATAATAATGGAAAAATATTATAATTTTAATTCAATATAATAATTTTTTTTTAAAGTATATTCTATAATAATATGTGAATTACAAACACTTTGTTATCCATATTTAGATTTTAATAATAATAAAAAAAACCTGTAATTTGAACCATAATAATCTTTTCATTTAATTTTGAAAAATGCTCTACCTCCAGAATTTTGGCTAAATATTTCTAGAATCATTGGTATAGTGGTAAGATCGAATCTATATTACATCATATTCACATAAATGTTCATTTGGTATTTAATTATATAAAGGAGAAAGGGTTTGTGATTGGAATGACTTTCAAGTTCACAAGAGTTTGGAAGGATGTGGGAATACCAAGCACAAGAGTGGAGTCAATTATACATAGTGGAAGGATTCCCTCCCTTCTCACTTTATCGTTGAATCCCCTTCAGCTCATGTACGTGATTCGTCTTCAAAAACTACACCTCTAAGGTAGAATCTACTCAACTATTCGAGAAGGTTGAGTATTTTTCTCCAGACTGGCTCAACATGGTTCTCATTCCTTAGATAAAACTCCCTAGGTTTTTGTGGGGTTGGTTAAGGAGATGGATTCTCTTTCTTCTCCTAAACAAATTTCATTTCAACCTATTTCTTTTATAGATGTTATTTTTCCTTGTGTACCACTTTGATGAAGAAAAAATAGGGGAATAGACGAAGGTTTAGAACAAGAAAAGAACATCCTCTTAGAAAATTTCAGCTCTAACACATATTACTTTAAGATATAAATCCTCTTCTTTGGATTGATTGTGTTACTGTATCATTTGGGTTTTTCCCTTTTCTTTCTAGTGCTTTAGTCAAGTATGGTTGGCTCTTTGTAGGGTTTTTGAAGTTCTCTGTGAGCTTCATTGCAATATCTTTATTGTAAAGGTCCTTAGAGCCTTTTAAATGATTATCAATCAAATAATGATAATAATATTACTATAATTATAATATTGCAACTACCAGTATATTTTCATATTGAATTGTCCTCATGAGAACATATAATATTTGAATTAAATTTTAGCATGCGAGAGGATAGTAGAAAATAATTTTTGTAAGGAGTAATATAATTATAATTATAAATATAATTATATCTTCGGATAATGGAAGTAGGACCGATTTGGATACATTATGGATTCCCTTATGGATGGGTGGATAAAATTATATTTTAGTGGAGCCTCTAAAGGGAACCGGAAAATCTGGTTGTGGTTGTATTTTTAGGAACTTATAAAGTAAACATTTTCTTGCTTTGGTAGTAGATTGTGGTGATTCAACCAATAATACAACGGAGGGCATGGCTTCTCTCTTTGGGCTTATTGAAGAAAAAAATCAGAATTGGCCTCATTTATGGATAGAGGGGGACTCTCAAATCATTATCAAAGCCATAAAATCAAATCATGTCAAGGCATGGGTGTTGGAGCCAATTATTCAACAGATCAAGTCCATTCTCCCTTTTTTCTCAGAGCTCTCATTTTCTCATATAAAACGTAGTGGGAACCAAGTAGTTGATTGCTTAGCCAATAAAGGGGTTGAGGTCTGGGATTTGGATCATAAGAGTCGCCGAGTGTGGATGGGAAAATGTCCATCGACATTACCACTCATATCTCCAATGACTCTAAGAGGTTCTTGAGGTGTGGTGATAATTATCATCGGTAATAACGTTCATGGCGCGAAATGCAAAACAATTAAGTTGATATCCTAATATAAGACACCTAGATTTTACTCCATGTGAAGTGTGTTGAAGGTATATATAACATTGAATTCTAGTGTGTTTCAGAGTCCTTGCAATCAGTATTTTGTAAGGATGGGTTTGAGCTTATTCTCTCGGGAGATTGTGAGTGTCCTTATGATGCGGGAATATAACTTTCATAGACCATACATTTTGATCCGACCGTTGGATCATCTTGAAAGTATACATGGTGGTAGATATTCATTAGTAATATGTTGTGATCAACTTTTCTTGTTAGTTTGTGGCCATGTCGGCACATTTTCGGGACCATATTCCTTTGTCTTATGGCCTAAAATTGGCTTTGAATGTTTTTTCACTTTTGACTAGGTCTTGGAACTTTAATAAATTTTGTTGTGCTTGTTAGAATAATTTTAAATTTCATGTAAGCATTAACTTATGAAGGCATATTTGGCACACAAATTTTGGGACCCATCCGAGTTGCTTTTCTAGTAGGCAATTTTTGGCATTTTAGGGTTTCTTGGAATTTTAGGGTTTTTTGAGTAGACATGAACTCAAAGGAGGATTGTAATGATGTAAAATATTAGTGTGGATTCAATAATGAGAAGGAATCTATTTTAAAACTCTTGGTTTTTATTTTTAAAGCTTTTTATTTGTGTTTTGGAGGTATTTCAACCTCTTGTACCTAGATTCACATCAATTGGTATTAGAGCCGGATTTTGAACTTACGAAATAATTAAGGTAACATATTACATTTTTCTGTGTAATATTTTCCATTATTTTGTATAATCGTGGCTAGACGTGGGAGGGGAGCTTATGCCTAGATGAATAGGCATATGGAGGAACTACAAAGACAAGTTGATGAGCTCACTAGAGAAGTTACATGCCTTAGAAGGAGACATGCAGATGGGGATGTAGACCAAGATAGTGATATTGAAGAAGTATCTCTATTAATGAATGAAGGAGGAGATGAATTAAAAATGAGAGAGATGAAGAAACCTTGAATAAGAGACCATTTGAGGAGATATTGATCAAGGATTTATATGGAAAGAATGATGACATAAAGATTAATGTTTTGATTATGGTGGAGGGTTACAAATTGAGGAGTTGATTAACTAGTTGAATTGCATGGAAAAATTATTTGAGTAAAAACCCTTTCAGAGGATAAGAAGGTTAAGTTTTCATGTACTAAATTTTTGTTAGAAGATGCACAAAGCGAAAGAATACGAGAAGACAAAAACTACGATGTCTAAATGATACAGGTAGAGGTTTATTTATTTAGAGAGAGGTGGTTGAACAGATTACCAACCGAACAACTACATAACTATTTTTACATTCTATATAATGTGTTATATTTTAACACCCCTCTTAATGACTAAACCGGAAAAAGACAAAGTTTGTCCCAAAATTTTACAAATTTCCTAAAGCCCATATGTTTAGTCATTACATTTACAGACTGTGCCATAAGTTGTACTTTAAAATCAGCGATCTGACTGTGTGATGCAGGTTGTCAAATGAAGATGAACCGCACAACAAAAATCTGGTCTCATGAACAAAATATATGGCAAGTGGTCCACTTTGGTTCTCTATTTCGTGATTCATTGACCAATGATGAATCACCAATGGCTAAGAGTTTCAGCCCCATCTTCAAAGTGCTGAAATCAAAACCTTGAAGATGTGGATTAAAAATCTATTCCATGCTTGTGTAGCCTCACTGGAGTCTCGTACAAAGACTCAATTATCCTATAATCGAAGTCACCTCGATCACGTCCATGCACCACCATGTAGTGCTCATCCAAATTTTTCAAGAAGTGGAATGTGACCATCTGTGCGGAGTTAGAACCAACTCCTCAATAGTAGGAGAAATAACCATCTCCGTCTCAAAGGCGGTGGTCTCCGTCTCAACAAGAGAAATAACCATATCCTCAACAGGAGAAATAACTATCTCCGTCTTTATCTATTTGCTCATCTATCCCCCTCTGTTGGGAAAGATCCTTCACAACACAATGAGAAAACTATTCATGCTCTACTATCCTTCGAGCAAGAACCTCTGAGTGAGTGGTTGGGCATGCCATCTCACCATGCACCATCAATGCATCTAGAATAGTGGAGTCTCCATCCATAAAAAATTGTTCTTCAGAATGAGGAAGTCCATCCTCCCAAGGCATGTCTACCTCCCGTACACCTAGTATAATGGATATTCCCTCCATAATAGGTACATGTAGGTTGAATGTATCTAAGTCAACAAATTTGTGAGGAATGCCTTCCTCCCAAGGCATTGCAGGCACCTCCCGCACATCCCGAATGGTGGAGTTGTCCTCCGCACATGCACTCATGTTGATCGCAGGCCGGATCAACAAGCCGATCGACCACCTACCCCAATACCAAGGGCAATTATCCGTCTTTATTTCACATCAAAGACAACACACTTCTTTCCACAGAAATCCATAGAAATATTGGGATTTTCAGTCAATTGACGAATAGATAGAAGATTCTTTTATAAAGAAGGTACATATCTAATATTCTGTACCAACAATTTATGAGCATTATTCAATACAATGCATATATCTCCTATCCCTTCTACTGCAAGCGATTCTCCATCAGCTAGTACTACTGATTCAAAACAAATATTTGCAGTAAATGAAACATACCAGTCCCTACGACATGAAAAGTGTGCAGACGCACCAGAGTCAATGATCCAGCAACTGGTACCACTATCATTTGAGCATGATGTCGTAAGACAATAAAGAGCATACTCGTCATCCGAATCCCGTTCTTCGCAAATTCTTGTCACATGTTCCTCATTACATGGCTTTTTGTTCTGATTTGAAAGATCATACATCCGCTTATGGCAATCCTTCTTGAGGTGCCCAACCTTGTGATAGTAATAACATGTGACCTGATACCAAGTGGAAGACTCACTAGATTGACATTTCCACTTTCCCTTTTGATGAGTGTGACAAGAGCACTCTCTACGAATGGTCACAATTAGATTCTACAGAAGTTTTCTCCACTCCTTTTGCAACAGTAGGAAATCACCTTGTCAAACATGAGTGTTTGAATTTCAGCCATTAAATGGAGTGCCTCCACAAATGACTCATACGAAGAAGGTAAGACTGTTCAAAACCAGAGCCACCATATCATCATTTTCCACCTTTTTATTGATGGAAGATAACTGGTCTCGGAGGTCTTTCATCCGAAGTAGGTGCTCGGACAATGATCCAACTTCTTGTAACTTTACAAAAAAGAGCATATTTTTCAGGTATAAAACCTGACTCTTCTCTGACGTCTGATATTTATCCTTCAAAATGGTCCACAACGTGCTTGCCACAGTGGCATTCCACACTTTCGGTATCAAATCATCCGACACTGATAACTTGAGAAGCAATAACGCTTCCTTATGACGTTTTTCATAATCCTCAAAGTTCATCACTGGTCGAATTTCATCACCCTTGATTATTTTATCACAATCACGAAACTCTGCTAGTGTCAAGATCTTATGGCTCCACACATTAAAATTTGTGCCCATTAATTTTTGTGTCTCTAAGAACATCAAGTGTGATATATTTGCCATTTTATTATTTCAAAGTAATGGAAAATAATAAAATAATAATTTTCCTCACACTTAATAAAATATCCTTTTCCAGCAAATAATATTAAATGAATTACTCCAGCAATATACGTGGCTGTGGGAAAATATTTTATGCAAATACGTGGCAGGAAAATATTAAAACACTTTATAAAATCTTTTGCTTTGCCTTGCTCTGGATTTTTACCTCTGCCTTATTCGATTTTGCACCTCTGACACGACTTAAAAAATGGTCTGTAACCCATGATTTTTACAGGTGTGACCACGATTTTGCCCACATTTTTCCTCCAGTGATTCTGCTTTATTTGTTCTACGATTTTGCTTTGTTTACTGAGTGCGATGAGCCACAATTTTTCCCTTTTTCCCTTCCACTTGCCCACATTTTTACGCTTTTTCCCACAATATGTGCTAATGATTGCAAAAGGATTCTTCTGTGATGAGTGACCACGACTCTTCCCGGTGCCCATGATTTTCTTGACTTCCTCCATCGACAATAAGTAATAGGACCATGATTCTACCCTCCAACATTTTCATCTTCCTCTCGAGGTTTTACAGACTACCATGACTTTTTGGTGGCTACACCTTCAAACCACGATGCACTCGAACCATTTTACCAAACTCGTGCCTTGTTAGGGCTTCCTTGAGTTTTTGTTTGTGCCTCTTGAAGGCTTCCTCGACTACAACCTTTGGGGCTCTGATACCAATGTTAGAAGATGTACAAAGAAGAAAGAATACGAAAGGCAAAAACCACCATGTCTAAATGATACATGAAGAGGTTTATTTATTTAGAGAGAGGTGGTTGAACAGATTACCAACCGAACAACTACATAACTATTTTTACATTCTATATAATGTGTTATATTTTAACAGTTTTTTAGACATGAATTGATCTGGTTGGATCACCTACAAAATGAAAGACAAAGGAATAGAAAGGAAAGATTTGAAACTGGAATAAAAAGGTAAAGAATTTGAAAGAAAAATTTCTTCCTATAGATTATGCTCGGACACTCTTTGAAGGTCTCGAAAACTAAGTTGGAAGGGTCTCAACATTGAGGAGTATACCAATGAATTTTACAAGTTATCAATCGGGGTAGAAGATGGACAATTTGAAGAATAGAAGGTTACATGGTATATAAATGGGTTCAATTACACCATACAAGGTGAGATGAGTATAGTGCGGATCCATATCTTGGATGATGTTTATCAACTCACATTAAAGGTAGAAGAAAATAACAAGAGGAATAATGAGCGGTAGGGGTAGATTTGAATCTACAAAAGGTGAATCCTCTAATGCAAAAGGGCATGAAGATTCTAATTAAACCTTGGTAACTACCATATAGGTAGATTTTAGAGGGGAAGAGGTTATAATAGAGGACATGGTTGGAATATCCCCTAAAGGAAATATACATTTTATAGATATGGTGAAGAGGGCCATAAAGCTTTTGAGTGTATGCACTATCCTACACAAGATAGATGGAAAGGAGAACAAACACGAGTAAATCTAGTTGAAGCTAAAGAGGAAGAAGAAATGGAGGTTGTTGCGGACTTGGGTAAAACCCTCATGATAAGAAGGAAGATTATTTCCCCAAGTAAGGAAAAATAAAAGGATGGTGATGGAGTTGATTCTTGGCTGCGAACAAGAATATTTTGAACAAGACCCACCTGCGGAGTAAACTTATGTAAAATTAGTTTTGATGGTGGTAGTTGTGAAAATATGCCTTCAACTGTGATGGTTGATAAACTCAATCTGAAATGTGAGAAACACCCATACCCCTATTATATATCATGGTTCAAAAAAGGGAATAAACTAACATAGAAAAAATAATCCGTATAATGTTTTTGATTGAGAATACCTACAAGGATGAGGTGTGGTGTGATGTTATAGAAGGTGGTGAAACATTATGGTTAATAAATTTTATTAACAACTAGGTGTATATATTAATTAAATATAATTATTCTAGTGCTACTTTATTAAAGGAAATTGAGTGCACTTAACTCAAGATGTACACCGAATGATTGTGACATGTTCCTTTTTGGATTTCACGCCCTTGGATGCATACATGAGGCTACATGTTGAGGTATTGTGTGGCTGTAAGTAGTGTTGTTGCAGGCTCTATTGTTGCAGGTGTTACTTTGTATAGAATAAGCTCCATAATGAATTCAATTAATTCTGAAGAGGGAAGATTGAATTTTCTGGTGCTAACTATCTTCATCTCTTTGTGCTCGTTCAGTTGGGATCTTGATTCTTCATAAAATCAAGTTCTATAAAAATGAAATCAAAAAAGCATGCTTTGGCTACATGCTACTGTAAGTGGACATTTTAGTCTTTGCACCACCTCCTTTCATCAGAGATTATGCACTCCTTTCCACAAATACACTAAATCCTACAAAACATAAATGCTAATAAAATAAAACATGTTAATGAGTGGTGATGATCACCAAGAAGGATGATCATATCAATTTTATTTCTCCCTAGGATATCCAATAAGATGGATATACCTAGGCCACTAAAGATCTCATTCCTCTAAAACTTCAGAAGATGAACCGGTATGTTCAACTTTTGACCTCAATTCTCATGTTATCATTTCCATCCTACTTTGGCCTCCTCTGAACTATTGGATGAAGGTGTTCTTATGAGTTAAATTTTTATATAGCCTCAATATATGACCATTTATCAATAGTTTGAATATCATAGGATTAATGGATGTGATCTTCATAACTCCATTGGAAAATATTTTCTCAATCTCATATGGACCTAGCCACCTTGTCCCACGTTTTCCCATGTGATCCTTGTATTTAGAGTAAAAATAAGTACCCATTTACCTTTTTGAAATTTCCTTCTTTTGATGAACATCTAATTCCACTTGATCCTTTGTTTTTATACCACCTCTCATGTATTATGAACAACCTACCTCCTCATTTTATCTAACTCATTGAGTTGAAGAATCCTTTGCCTCGAGCTTTAGACAACTCTATGCCCAATTCCAATGTAGTTCTTAATGTCTTGTGCTTAAATTTAATAGGTAGAAAAAGAGTCTTACCATATAGTAGCTCAAAATATGTGAATCTAGTTGTTGTCTTCCCCATGTGGTATTCAATGCCCAAACTACCTCTAGAAGTCTTTCTAGCCAATCCCTTATATGAAACACAATAGTCTTTGTCAAGATTACCTTAAATTTTCTATTTGTGACTTCATGGACATTGGATTATCGATGATAAGTTGTAAAATTCTTATGCATGATTTCATATCTTACCTAAATCACCAATAACTTCACTTCTTTTAGCGGGATCTATGGGACCAATAAATTCCAATTCCCATTCGTCAAATGGTTGCATTGATAGTTCATTTGATTTGGTGGGCTTTACCATTCTTTGGCATTTATCACATGTTCTTGCATATAATGTTTCATCTTTGTGTAGTGTAGGCCAATAATAACCTGTTGTTAATACTTTATATGTTGTTATTTTCACAGCAAAGTGGCCTCCACATGGCTCACTATGGGAGGATTTGAGGACATCATAAATTTCCTCATCATCTATACATATTATCATAACATTATCATTCCCCTGTGTGAACAAGAAGCCAAGTATCCAAGAAAAATCACACTTTTCTAAACAATATATTTCTTTTTAGAATATAGATAGTGTGGAGGTGTCTTACCTGAAACCAAATAGTTGTCTATATTAGCATACCAAGGTGTCTTGGTAGAAATGGAAAACAAATGCTCCTCTAGGAAAGAATCATCCACTACTGCTTCTTCATTATTATTCTCCATAATTGAGAAAAAATATGCTACAACATTATCTTTTTTAGGCTTATCCATAATTGTTACATCAAACTCTTGTAAGAGCAATAACCATCTGATTATCCTGCTACTTACAACTAGTTTGTTGATCAGATATTTAATATAAGCATGGTCTGTGTGGATAAATACTAGATAACTTTTGTGATATAGTGCGAGAGATTTTTGATGGCATATACAATTTGCTAAAAAATATTTCTCACCGACCATATCATTAATCTCGAACAGTGCTCTAGGTTCTTATTGACATAATAGATTACATAATTGAGTATCCCATCTTTACTCGTCCTAAAATAGCTCGAATCGATTAATCGAGGCATCATGGTAAACTCCAATCTGTCCTCTTAAAACAAGTGCAAAAGTTAGCATTTTCTTCAAAGTTTGGAATGTAGCTTCACATTTCTCTTTCCATACAAATGCATCATCCTTTCCCAACAAAAAAAATAATGGTATTACAATTATGCTAAAATCGGAAAAAATATCCTATAATACCCAACATGGCCCAAGGATTTCCTTACATCCTTATGCTTTTAGGTGTTGAAAGGTTTATAATCACTACTCGTTTTACTAGATCTACCTATAGATGACAGAGATAATGACCTAACAAAGGTATCCCCTTAGAAATCCTCATGTAGCATTTTTGTTACTTAAGAACATATGTTCCTTGTATCTCTTCGAACCTTATCTAAGTTTTTCATTACTTCATCAAAAGTACTTCCATGGACTGTAAAATCATCTATTTATACCTCCACACAATTATTGGTTAGATAAGAGAAGATGGTAAGAACTTCCATTTTTGGTATGAATTTCATTAGAGATGATCATATTACTATATTTGCATCGAATGAATGCATCGGTAGTTAGTGTTATTACCGAATCACAACACCCTTCTATGGTTTATACAAGTGCATGTACTTGGACTCACAGTGTGATTGGATAACATGGGTACTATCTCCAAGTTGTGGGACTTGCTACTTGAGATAGACCTCCAGAGAAAGCTGGTTCTTGCTCCTAAACTACCTGCCACAATCTACTCTAATGCAGGGGAAACTAACTATTCTAACCTAAATTTCCAAGGGACCAGGGAGAGAGAATGCATAAAATGAAAGCCTACACTAAAGCGGTGATACACCAGAAAAGGAGGGTGTGAGAGTAGTCTTCAAATGTGTGAAATACAGAAGCAAAGTGCACACTAGAAGGGGTGATGACAGTTCTCCACAATCTAGCAAAATGCATTCACAAAATATTTCAAACATACACAATGATAATGGATCCCTGCATGAACATAATAATAGACACAATATTCTTGTAATCAAGGTTGAAGGGGCAAGAAGAATGCAAGAAAACACAACAGGGGAAGATATATCCACAAACTTATATTTTATTGCTTCCTGATATACACAGTTCAATTGGTTACAAGATAAGGGCCTAGATCACCATGCAAGGAGTCCACAACAAGGGCCTGCAACACATTGGCTTCACAAAGAAATTTTGGTAGAGCTTTGCTACAAAAACTACCTCTTTTCAATGAGCCCAACACTCCAATTTATAGAAAAAATGAGAAGAGAAGAGAAGGGAAAATGGAAATCCCAAAATCTATCCTTCAACCACTTGTAAGAGGCATTAAATGGAGTAAAATGATTATATATTACTTGCAAAAGGCTCCCCATACTGTCCCATGTGCTGCATCAGAGAAAGAATGATGACCATGCCTCTTAATTGCACTCCCAACTACCAAATAAAACACTGTTATGAACCCGGCCACGTTTTAAAAAAAAATCCATCTATCTCTAATCAAATCTAGAATTTCTTGATTTTTGTGTGTCGGGCTTGGAGCCATGATTCCAACGGTACCAATTTTGTGTGATTTCGTTGAGAAATGCAAAAGTTATGTCCTTCTCGAGTGCGGCGGACTATTTTGGAGTGCAGCAGACATTTTGTCTTTGTGACGGAATGAGCATTAAGCGACCGGAGTCAAAAGTTATGGCCTTTTGAAGTTCACGGGTCAAACATTGACTTTTCTTCTTTTCCTTTGGCCATTTCGGCTTTTCGCGTCCCATGCGTACTTTTGTCCCAACTGTCCCAGACGAAAATCTCCTACTTCGGCCGATTCGGGCTTCCTTGTTCCTGTTTGAGGTGAAGACACGTGGCGAGATTCCATTCGTTGGCGGCTCTTTCGGCTTTCCGCGTCCCACGCGTACTTTTGGCCCAACTGTCCCAGGATGAAAGTCCCCTATTTCGGCCGAATCGGCCGGTTCGCGTCCTCCGCGTACTTTTGGCCCGGATGTCCCAATCTGGGACAAATATCTCCGAACTACCCGAAATGGACCGACTTGTGCCAAACCGGCCGATCCGCGTCCCGCGCGTACTTTTGGCCCAGATGTCCCAAACCATGTGAAACAAGACTTAGGCAATTTTTCCCTCTTTCGGCCGATTCGGCTTTTCACGTCCCCAGCGTCGGCGTCCCAACTTTGTCTTACGGATCGCTGGACTAGGACTTAGCCAATTTTCTTCATTTTTTCGGCCCCCAAGCTTGGTACAACGAACCACAGTACGACCCGAACCCTTCAGATCCGAAATGCCTTAAAACAATCCTGTGCAACCGTATTTTTTGTATTTTTTCCATTTTTTCTACTTGTTGGGATTTCTTCTTAGATGGGAGAGTTAGAGAGAAGCCGAGGGGGCCCCAAAAACATGATTTCGGGCCTTGAACCAATCTACTTTCTCAGAACTGAAGAATTTGATGCATGTTATCAAAATTACCTTTAGGGGTGAATTTTGGATAACAGATTAGTAATGATGGTCTTCCTAGGATGATAGGATATCCTCCTAAGCTTGATTTGGGTTATAGAACAATGAAGTCGTGTAGGGTAATCCCAAGAGTCTACCACTACTACCACATCCTCCAAAACTCCTTCAAGCTTAATTGTTGATTTGTCTACAAGATGTAAGACAATACCTTATGTGGCTATTGGTCTTAATCCTTCTAATTGAAAATCATCCATGATTTGTTTTGTCATTACATTTATTACTTCCCAAGGTCAATCAATGTTTTTTTATCACTATACCAATGATTGTGACATTTTCTAAAGGGATGCCTTGATCAATATACTTGGGTAGAACTAAGTTCCCAAGCATAATATCACCAATTTCCCAATGATTTGTAATATAGATTGGTCTTTCCTCTTTTTCTTAGCTTCTTAATGGATAGGTCTTTAACTATTTTATTGTAGATGGGTTCATCCTTACTAACCTAAATTAATGGTATTTTGACACAAATGTCTTTAAGGCGATTGACAAAGTCGGAATAAAATTTGCTCTAAGGTCATTCTTCTTTTGTTGTAAGCTTTCGGAAATTATGGCTCATTACCTGCATTTTCCTTGTTCGATTTCTACATAGGTTGTTGCGGATAAGGCTGCAACGCCTTTTGTCCTTATTACGGGTCATCATACAACCGTGTGTTTTGACAATTTTAGTTATGGTAGGTCTAGCTCGTGGAGGAAGTTCTCTTCACGATAGAAGATGGATATTATTGATATCAACAAAATAGGTAGGGTATTGAGATGGTTTAGTAGATTAGGATGGTTAAGCAACTTTATTGTTAGGATTAGGCATTGGTTGAGTAGGTAGTTGTGTGGATTTTGGTTGGGAGATTGATTAGGGAATAAACATCGGATATTGTTGTAGCTTAAAATAAGGAGGTCGTTAATCATTTTTTTGGTAATTAGGAGGTGGTTTATTCCACTAAAGTCCCCTTCAGGGTCATTTCCATGATTGGGGAGGTTATTGGAATTATTCTTGTGGTTTTTCTTGGTATTGAGGTTGCCACTTACGTTATTAGTATTGAGGTTAAACCAAGGTGGGGGCTGCGTATATGAATTATTAGACCAATTTTGAAGTGAATGCATAGGGTCTTGTGTCATACCTTCTTCCCTCAATGGCCATGGTTTCATTTGAGAAATATAGAAAACATGCCCATCCTCTGTTTCCAACATTTTAAAATCAGGTGAAGCCTCCCTTTCTTGAGAAGTGTTGGCTAATTCTCTACATCTATAGTTCTATTTTCTTCTTCTATAAGCATGACAATACTACTGAGAGTTTTGTCCGAATTTTATTTCTTTTTAGCATGTAAAGCATCAAGTTTATTTTCCATATCATTGTGAATCTCTTGCTTCATGTTTTTAAACATGCTAACAATATCTGACTTAGAGATGTCCCCCATTGTTTTGGTAGACAATCCACCTCTTGATATTACGCACCTTACCCTCTTCATGGTAGATCTTGAATAATAAATTTAAAGATATCGGTGATTTATTATATGTTGTGAAAACATTTTGTCCCTCTATGACATAAAAGTACAAGAAAATTCATCAAATTCTCATGATACACCAACAAAGGAAGTTTCTACTCCAAGGTTTATTTCAAGGAAAAGGAGACATGAGAATCAAGATATTCCTGCTAAGAGCCCAAATGCAAAATCTGAACCCCAAGAAAAAAAAAAAAAATGTTAGAAGAAAGAGGACAAACTGGACAATTGGAAGGACTTTCCAGTTTGAATGGGCTGCAAAATATTCATTTATTGAACCTGTGTACATTGAAAATGGTAATGATGTTCCAACACAATGTCGATGCAAAATATGTGGTTGGAAATAGGAGAAGGATCACACGATGCAACTCAAACTAGACATAACTTAAAATCACCATGGGAAAATATACATTTCCCAAAAGTAAAAATTAAACGCGGCACAGTCGGAACACATAAATGGAAAGATTCAAAAGAGTGTCTACATGTAAAATACATAGTAGAATATGAAAAGGAAAAAAACATATAAAAAATCTAAATGAAAAATGTGACCCCATAGTTGCAAGATTGACCATAGCTATGGAGCCATAAATACATGGAAAAAGTATACAATTTGTTATTGTATTCCATATATTGAAAAGGAGAAGACCCATGTAAGATTTTGGAAAAAGTAAAATTTGGTATCGTTATTGGTCTATAGAACGCGTTCCTCAATCTCATTGGCGGGATACCAACAGTATGAAATTGCAAAATGTCTATCTCTTGTAGAAAAGGAGGATCTAAAATAGTGTGTTCAAAAGGAAAAGTATATTTCCCTTTCAATAGATGAGGTTACTACAGTGGATAATACTTCATGGATTTGTATTCATGTTTACACATTTTCTAATGAAATAAGAACTCCACACCTCTTAGAAATTCATAAAATGACTGAGAATTGCAATTCTAAAAATATTTATAAATTGGTGGTCTCAAATCAAGGATATCACGGAATGGATGACTTTGTCATTACAACAAAATTAGTTTGTGTCGAAATCGATGGTTAAATTGTAATGCGGGGACCCATAAATGGTCGATGTGTTTGACTCCATACAATTGTTTCTCGGATATATGATTATTATCCATTGCATGTCTCATTGAATAAATATGGCTTACAAAATTGTGAGCACATTTGAAAATATACATAAAGTGGAGGAATTGATACGTTATTTGCATGCTTATTATTCTAGTAGTCCAAAGAGATTGTTAGAATTTCAGATATTTGTAATTTGACTAACGAGAGGTAAAAAAGCTTCTCAAATATGTATATACCATATGCATATTTATGTATGGACTGACTTTTGAATATTTGATGAATATCCTTCATTTATAAGATCTATGTATAAATACCATATGGATATAGATAAAGCTAAAGATTTATTGTGTCGTATAATAGACACGAAACTTTACTCACACTCTGCATTATTTTTCCCATGTTGAGGAGCTTAATATTTTAATGAAGCATGCACAATATCGTTCTTTCTACATAACTAACTTCATAAGACTTGGAAGACGTGTGTGTTGGAGTCTTGAAAGTTTATATATTTATGATGGTATTTTCTATAGTGCTTGCTTTTGAAAATTAGAATGCATTAAATGACTTGAAAAATTCCAAATGCTTCCTAAAATACAATATACATGATCATCTATGTATAACGACACATGAAAAAGAGATTTCACTTCATACATTTCAAAAAAGAGTTGATATGGTTGTCTCAAAAATGGAATAAGTAAGAGTGACATGAAATTTATATGATGAAATATTATTGGAAACTAGGAGTAAATTGAGAAAGATTCCTAAATCTTTAGCTAAAGAGATCCGGAAATTTTTTTAAAAATGATAAAATACTTGAACGAATGGGAGTTATAAATCACTTTTTTCGAATTTGCCTAGTGCCAAACCTTATACATCTATCAGTTCTTTATTTTTGAAAAAATGAGTGATCTAATTGACCATTTCTCTACGAGACTGAAAAGATAAATGGAATTTCTATAGAAGGCATTTTACAAAGAAAAATACTTAGTTCCGAGTCAATGGATTATGCTAATACTATGATGCGACAAGTTCATCTTCTACAAAACCCATAGGAATATGGTGTCATCAAAAGGATTTGGAATGATATTTGTTCGAGTAGTATTCCAGTAAAGATTTGAGTGAGTATATTAAGCTATATGAACTCTATCGAACAATGATTTTGGGTTTTGTGGAAGATGAGAGGGTTTTCAGTGCATTGTCCTTTTTAAAGGCAAACGTTTGAAAAATATTAGATAGGAATATAGAAAGTTGTCTGAGGTTGTATGTATCACGTTACTCAGTGGAGTATTTTCCTTATGATAGAGCACTCACATTATGGAGTTCATTAGTAGAAAGAAGAGGAGTTAGTAATATTTTCCTAACCCAAAGGATCATGAGACATCCACATATTATGCTACAGTTGATTTCTAAGACACGAATGAAATTTTTTCTCCAGGATTGTTCCAATTCACATAGATTTCATTTCTTCTATACATTATTGAGAATATTTACAATAATTTGATGTAATAAGTATTGATGTATTTCATACGATATTACAACTTTCAATAAATGTAATATTATATTTGTCTTTATTTGATCCATTGCCATTGGAACATTGTCACTATCATTTTCTTGTATCCCATTTGTTTTTTATATTTGGTTTTCAGACTTAAATAAGGACATATTTGTCTTTTATATCTATTAATTGATTTTTTTTACATCTAAGAAACATAAATATTTTAAACAAACAAAATCATGAAAATTTAAGCAACATTTACATAAACAAAGAAACAAAAACATCATTTGTATTATGTAAACAGGGGTTTTGTCACAATTTCGACACCGACGTATGAATTAAAAGATAGTGGCTAGACATTTTTTGGTTTTTATTTTGTGTGGTAGACATAAGGAAAACTATGATTCAAAATCATAGGTAGAAAAGAGGATGCCCTCGTAATGTGTCCATATATGACATATCTTGTTCAAAAGATTTGAAATGTTAAGTACAAACCCCTTTTTGGAATTGTATTGACCGTGATGCTTTAATATTTGATACTTTTCTTCATAAACTAATCTGCCGCATGAGAGAATGATTTCAAGAGTACGTTGGAATTGTAACTATATTTATTGTTAATGGATTTCTACATAATACAAATGATGTTTTTGTTTCTTTGTTTACATAAATGGTGCTTAAATTTTCATGATTTTGTTTGTTTAAAATATTTACGTTTTTGATTTCATGCAGATGTAAAAAAATCAATTAACAGATATAAAAGACAAATATGTCCTTATTTCAATCTGAAAACCAAATATAAAAAATAAATGGAATACAAGAAAATGATAGTGACAATGGATCAAATAAAGACAAATATAATATTGCATTTATTGAAAGTTGTAATCTCTATATGAAATACATCAATACTTATTACATCAAATTATTGTAAATAGTCTTAATAATGTATAGAAGAAATTAAATCTATGTGAATTTGAATAGTCTTGGAGTAACACTTTCATTCGTGTCTTGGAAATCAATTGTAGCATGATTTGTGGATGTTTCTCGATCCATCGGGTTAGGTAAAATATTACTAACTCCTCTTATTTATACAATGAATTCCATAATGGGAGTGCTCTACCATAAGGAAATGACTCAATTGAGTAATGTGATACATACAACATCGAGAAAAGTTATTATATTCCTATCCAATCTGCTTTCAAACTTTTGACTTTAAAAGGACGATTAGTGCACTAAAAAACCATCTCATCTTCCATAGAACCCAGAATCATTGTTTAAAAGAGTTCATACAACTTAATATTCTCCCTCAAATCTTCACTTAGAATACTAGTGGAACAAATATCCTTCCAAATCCTTTTGATGGAACCATATTCTTGTGGGTTTTGTAGAGACTGAACTTGTCGTACAATAGTATTAGAATAATCCATTAATTGGAAACTATGTATTTTCTTTGTAAAATACCTTCTACGATAACTCTGTTTATCTCTTTAGTCTTAGAGAAATGGTCGAGTTAGATCACCCATGTTTTTGAAAAATAAAGGACTAATAGATGTATAATGTTTGGCACCAAAAAAATTCTAAAACTACAGATTTACAACACCAATTGCTTCAAGTATTTTATCATTTTTCATATAATATTGCATCATATAAATTTCGTGTCACTCTTACGTCTTCCATTTCTAAGACAACCATATCAACTCTACTTTTGGAATATATGAAATGGAATCTCCTTTTCAATTGATGTTATACATAGATGATCATGTATATTGTATTTTAAGAAGCACTTGGGATTTTTCAAGTTTATCAATGCATTTTAGTTTTCAAAAGTAGAACCCTGAAAACGCCCATCGAAATATATAATCTTTCAAGACTCTAGTACACACGTCTTCTTAGTCTTATGAAGTCTATTATGTAGAAAGAAAGATCTTGTGCATGCTTTGTTAAAATATTAAGCTCTGTTAACATGGGAAAAATACCACGAGTTTGAGTAAAGTTTTATGTCTATTAGGCGACAATAGATCTTTATCTTTATCTACATCCTGCGGTAGTATTTATATATAAATCCTGTCGATGAAGGATATTCATCAAATATTCTACGGGTAGTTCATACATAGATATGCATCTGGTATCTACATCTTTGAGAATATATTTCCCCTTTGTCGATTCAATTCAAATTTTTGAAATTCTAAAAATCTCTTTTGATTCTTTAGAATAAAAAGCATGCAAATCACATTTCAATTCCTCACTTTAGCTACGTTTTAAATTTTCCTCATAATTTTGTAAGCTAGATTCATTCTGATCCATGCGATGGAAAACAATCATATAAGGAGAATAAATTGTCTAAATTCAAACGCATAGACCATTTATGGATCCTCAGTATTATAACTTTGCACCATTGGTTCCGACCTGACAAACTAATTTTATTGTAATGGAAAATTCATCCATTCGGAGATATCATTTAGATTTGAGACCACCAATTTATAAATATTTTTAGAATTGAAATTCTTGGCCATTTTATGAATTTCTAAGAGGTGTGGAGTTCTTATTTCATTAGCAAATGTGTAGACATGAATACAAATCCATGAATTATTATTCATTACAGTAACCTCATCTATTGAAAGGGAAATATACTTTGCCTTTTGAACACACTTTTGAGATCCTTCTTTTCTACTAGAGATAGACATTTTGCATTTCCCAATGAGCATTGTATCGACCAATGAGATCGAGGAACAATCGTAGACCAATAACTTTGATACATAATTTAATTTTCTCCATATCTTACATGGGTCTTCCCATTTTCAATATATGGAATACAATTGTAAAATGAATATTTTTTGCATGTAGTTCTTCCTCCATAGTTTTGCTCAATATTTCTACTATGATGCCACCATTTTTATTTTTATTTTTAATATGTTTTTATTCCTTTTCATATTCTTAAGCGTATTTTACATGTAGACATTATTTTGCATCTTTCCATTTATGTGTTCTCGACTATGCTTTGTCATCCTTTTACTTTTGGGAAATGTATATTTTCCCACATGATTTTCAATTGTGTCGATTTGAGCTGCATTATGTAATCCTTCCCTATTTCCAACCACATATTTTGCATCGAAATTGTGTTGGAACATCATTACCATTTTCAATGTATATAGTTTCATAAAAAGATATTTTGTAGCCTATTCGAATTGAAAAATTCCTTCCAATTGTTGAATTTGTCTTCTTTCTTCTTACATATTTTATTTTATTTTCTTAGGGTTCAACTTCTACATCTGGGCTCTTAGTAGGTGTTGGTGCTCAAAATAGTTTCACCCCATTTTTCCATTGAAAATCTATCAATTTACGGCCTCTGCCATATTTTATCTCCTCGTGTTGTGCCTGAGAAGTCTCTTCCTTCCTTTTGTTGTCGTAATCAATCCATTCCTGGGCCGAGGATCACGTATGGATCCATAGTTGTTTCCTTGTTTCTCTGTTTATCTGGAAAGGGTCTATAATTTGGGTCTCCCATTCTCTGTTCATCTAAAAACTTGGGCTCTCCCGTTCTTTCCATTTTCCATTTTCCACAATCGGGATTTGTTGTCCTTGTTGTTTTTGCCCTAAATACTTGAAGAAAAATGAATGGATGTAGCTTGGAGGAATGTATTTGAGCCTTATAAAATTTCTAAATTCTCCATCCTTAGAGAACATTTCATCTCCATGCTCAAATGGTTGTTTTTTTGCATTTTACGGTTTGACAGGTGTTTCTCCCGATCAGATTTACATCCTTACATCAACAGGAAACGTGGCCTCTTTTGGTTAGACGTGGCTCGGCAGGGTAATTCAAAAATTTTATGAATCACCTCAACTTAAAAACCTGTCTATGTGGAAGAACAATGATCATTTGAAGATTTTCTTTTCGGTTTGGCATTGGAGTAGTGCTTTGGGAGGACACGTGGAGGCTTCCACCAGGTCTTACCATACTTAGACTTTTCTAACTATTTTTTGAGCGGCTTGGGACACGTGGAGAGACCGCGCATGTTTGGGACCAGCCCTTGAGTTTTATTTTAAAGAAGCACCAGGAGGACACTTGGAGGCCTCCGCTCACTTTGCATTTTGCTTGGACTTTTCAATGGCCAAAGGAGATTGCCTTAGATCTTGACACATGGTGCCTTCCATTGAGCTTTAAGCCTTCAAACAAATTTTGCCAAGCTAGGACACATGGTGAGCCCACACTCATTCAAGGTCTCAAATTTTGGGAACCATCTCAAGATGCACCATTGTGACGTGTGGCAGTTTGAAAAGTCAAAGGAGCGGGGAAGCGAGACCATCGGAGGCAATTTGGATTTTTTCCTCTTGTCATCAAAAGGATTAAAACATCAAAATGGCCCACAAGTCAATGAGAGAATAGTCAAAATTTTCTCCAGTCAATGGCAGAGGTGTAGACTTTTGGGGGAAATTTGGAAAATTTTCCTTTTGTGGAGAAAGGAGTTAAAAGTGTAAAATGAAGCGTGGTTCTACTGGGACCCACATTAGAAACTAAAAGTGGAAGGGTGGAGCTACGGGGAAAACTTGGAAAAATTTCCCTTTTCCAAAAAGGAGGTGAAATAACATAATTTAGCCGTAGTTCCTTTGGGACCCACCTTAGGACATGTGTCAAGCTCATTTCTCAAGGGTGGAGGTGTGGAGAAAAAGTGAAAAATTTACATTTTTCCAAAGAGTTGTAAATGGAAAAAGGAACCGAAGGCCCGCTTTAAAATTGGATCACCCATGTGGACGGTCCAACTTCAAAATAGAAAGATCAATGGCAAATGCGCGTTTATATATGATTTTCTGCCATTTTTCTCCAAAGCTCATGGGGATGCGTATTCTTATGGTTTTTTTATCATTTCTTGGAGTCTCCTACACGTAAAATGAAGAGGAACATTAATCTGGTATCCTAGTTTGGTGGGGAAGGTGTGCAAACATCTCTCACCATTAAATATGCAATATGACTGTCAGATTTGAACCCGATTTTTCTTTCCTTGGCATGTGAAAGACCTATTGATATCTTGGTTTGGTGAGAAAAATTTGGGGACGTCTTTTACCATTAAGATGATATTTGACCTCTGGGCTCAATCTGATCTTCCATTTTTTCTTCCCGGGCACGTAAAGAACTAGATTTGATAGATTAGGGGTGGAAGTGGTTGTGAGTAGAAGGAAAAGTGATCTACCAAAAGGAGGAGTTGAATGTGGGAGATGTTCGAAGAGATCTACCCCCTGAGCACCTGACAACTTTTTATAGATTTGATTCTGAGAATCGCAATTGGGATCATGGCGAGCACTGGTACACTCAATGTTTGGATTTTTGGGGGGAAAAATCTGTTGAAAAATGTTATAAATTACATGAATTTATCATGCAAATGGTTGGAGTGTTAGAGGTTGGGACTAATTTTTCTAAGAGAAAAGCTTGATAGAACCCGTCCTTCTGAGAAACCATTTGAAAAAACCTGTTTATCTCCTTTATGTTAAATTTGATCATGTGAAGTTGGTTGCGAGTGTACAACCATTGACAAGCTCTGAGATTGTTCTAGAAACGTTCCACTTCTGATAAATTTAATTCAAACTTGAGTTAATCTGTGTTATTTTTGGGCAAAATTTGTGTTTGCTTCATTTTTGAATGTTTGAAAGTAGTTTTCTTGTTCCGTTGCAATCTTACATTTAAATCTTTTTGAATCACACAAGATCTTATCCTTGTGATAGTTTGGTGGCATTTGCAATTTCATTTATCAGAAGAGCTTTCATTTGATAGTGAAATAAAAAAATTTAAAATTACTGTGACTCCTAGCATGACGATAAGATTTTTGTTATCCTTTGAGGGTATCTTGGGTGTGATGAAACAGAGTTGATAATGTAAAGTTAAGTTTTCCAATTTGAGCCTTCATTTTGGATCCTTGAAGTTTGTGTGAAAAGTGCCGATCTGGGCCTCCATTGAAGCACATATTCTAGTTGAAGGAACCTCTTAGCTATCTCAAAGTATTATATTGTTCAAGCTCTCCATTTTTGTAAAAATTCTCAAGAATTTGGTGAATCAATTTCATTTCTGCCTAACCTCCCACCAAAAATTCATTTAAAAACAACCAATCATACCCATACTACCCTTGTTTGTCATGTGTGTATACAAATGCATAATTTTACTACCAAAACATGCGAAAACAATCAAGTTTTCATCGTCTTTAATGGCACGAACCTTGCTTAGAAAATCTCCATTATCTAGAGTGACAACTTGTGAGAGTTAGGTTTTGTTGCATTGATCATATTTTCTTTAAGGTCTTATCAATAATTTCACAAGGAAGGATATCTCCATCTCCTCCACAAACAACAAGCTACAAAAAGGGTCCTCTCACCCTGGTTGAAAGGCACAACCATAAAGTAGTGAGGATAGGTCAAATCCTCTTGAGGGTGCTACCCATTTCTCCACATCTGAGTGACAAAGAGCAAGCTGCATTTCATCCTCGACTACAAAATGACACACTACATGCTCTGCTTGTCTCTAAGCTTCCTGCCAAACCTATGATGCTTGCTCAGTTTAGGGAGAATCAATTTGGGTACCAACAATAGAAAGATCTTGATTCTCGTGTCTCTTTTTTCTTGAAATAGACCTTGGAGTAGAATCTTCCTCTATTGGTGTATCATGAGGATCCGATGAATTTTCTTGTACTTCTATGTTGTCAAGGGATGAAATGTTTTCCTCAACATATAATGGATCATTGATATCTTTAAATTGATTATTTTGTGAAGGAATTTGTGAAATGTTTGTATATAATTCTATAAAATTGTTACATATATAGTATTAATTTTATCTATAGTTAAATTTTTACACAGTACAAAGAGTTCAAAGAATAGTATGAAAAACATAATTATCAAATACTGTAAGACTAAATAACTTGTAAATAGCACATACCGATATTTTTAGCTGATGTAGAAACCCCCTTCATTTTTTTTGATTTTCCAAAATAGCCAAGCAAAGTATTTGCACCCTTTTTTGAATTGCTGAATTTGTAACCTTCTTACCTTGATTTCTAGAATCTATGACTGCTAAGGGATGACTCTTATGTTCGAAGGCTCAAAGATTTGATGACTTAGGTTTAGATGGATCTAGGTTGGATGGCTCTTGGGTTAGATGACTTTATGGTTGGAATGGGAAAGGGTTGGATGGCTAAGGGGATGGATGAAAAATTTAGATGGTTAAAGGGTTATATAGCTAAGGGGTTGGATGGTTAAGTGGTTAGATGGTTGAGGTGTTGGAGGACTAAGGTTTAGATGGCTAAGAGAGTGGATAGAAGAGTTGGGAAGTTAAAGGGTTGGACGTGGTTGGATGGCTAAGGGTAGGATAGCTAAGGGTTGGACTACGATAGGTTAGTTGGCTAAGGGGTTGGATGGCTAAGGGGTTGGATGGGTCTTAGAGTGCGAGGTTGTACGGACTTGAGGTTGGAGTATGGATGGATTGCGGTTGCGTTTTGACAACATATTGTGTATGGTGCTTGTTGTTTATGATTACTTTAGTGAATATGCACATGAAATGATTCAAAATTTTGGCTAATTACATTCATAAGATTTTATATATGTGTAAAATATAGGCACAATGAAAAGTACAAGAGACACGTCAATCATTTTTTTAGTGAATAAGTTGGTTGTGAATCACGGGAAATTTGCCAATACGAATTTCCATAACCCTCGCTTTTTGTGAGTTTACGAAAATTTACCACTCAAATTTTCCCGAGAAAAATTTTCCCATATGAAGGGGAAACCTTCATATTCTATGTTTTGAGTCCAGATTCTATCCTCTACCTTAATTTCATTAGAAGCGGGAAAATCCAATGTAGTATTCATGTCAATCAAGATGCGGGAATAAGTTGTATACTCATATAAGGTCATCTTTGGGTCAATAGACATAGTTTTACCCAAATAATCTCCAATGGAAAATAATCATTTCTCATCCGAAATTGGGGAGGAAGATATTGAAAATGTATCCAAACATGTTTAACTTAGAGTTGTTTAGTAATAGGATTGAAAAGAGGGAACCATGTCTTCATAAATTTTTTTATTGATAATCCCAAATGCTATAAAAAATAAAATCTGTATAAGAGGCTTTATCAAATACACTAATGAAGAAGCCTATAGTTGTGGGGTAAATGTCCACTTTACCTTCCATGTCGACCTCTAGAGAGGAGATCCGGTCATGTAGTTCAAGAAGACTCGAGGAAAGATTGCTGAATTTGTAGATTAGTCCATTTTCCTTAAAATATGCCTATTATTTAAGGGCATATACTCCAAAGGACACTATGGGAGATGACTTAGCATACACAATAGGCTCGAGATGATGGAAAAGAAAAGGATTTAGTTGTATCTAGAAAACTCTTATTACCAAATCTTCCACTGAACCGATTTTATTCTAGATCGACCCCCTAGACTACATGCCACAATGCCTATAGTACCATCTACGCCAAGGAGGATAAGCCATCGGGGATTTGGAAATACTTAGCCACCAAAGAGGAGAATCTCCATTATCCAAAGATGTAGAGACGTAAACTAGGACATGAGAGCTAAGGCAAAGAACAGACATTCACCAACAATCGCTAAGGAACCAATCCTGTTCCATTCTTGAAACCTCTAATATTGCTACCATGATATCCAAAAATTCCAAGGCTAGAAGCATTGTCCCCAAGCACATGGATAAAGTTAAGGGTTTGGAATTATGTCGAGAGCAGAGAGGTCTATGTTCATAGTTTATAAAATGTAAAAGTTTATGTGATGACCTTTTTATTCAAGGGAACTCAAAATTTTACTTTTCCTTTAGGAACGTAAAGAAACAAGTGCAAAATTAAATAAGTAACTATGTTTAAATAATATGATTGACATTCCATACGTAAACCAATCTATTTATTTTTTGAATTTTACATGTATGATATTATATATTTAAATTTTAATGCTTTAAATGTAGTAGCAATGTTAATTATAATCTAATAATTCATATCTCAAACCTTTCATTTCAATAACAATGAATTTCTATGTTAATTTTGATGCTTGCATCTAAATGTAAGATATTATAATCTTCTAACAACGAACTTTTTCACAAATTTGTAGCAACATGTGAAAATATTTTGTAATATTTATTATTATTATTATTTTTATATCTATAATTATTATAATTATAATTATTATATGTATTCTTATAATCATTTAAGAATTAAAATTATAATATTTGTTATTGTAATTATAAACATAATTACATGGAGGGAAATGCCTACATGAATGGGATTGAATGGATGTTTGAGTAGGGAAAACAAGGTCAAATTTATGTGGTAGATCTAGGTAATGTGCATGGATCTAGTTTCTTTATCTCTTCCCTAAATAATTTCGGTATGGAGTAGTGAAATCTTGGGTTGAGTGTGTTTTTGGGAGGAGTGAAACTCTTTTCCCCCTCCCTCTCTTGAACCTGATCTAGAAACATAAAAATCCATCCCTATTCGTACCAAAAGAACTAGTGAATAGGGCTAGTTACAGGTATGGGCTTTCACTCTCTGGAAGATTTGCTAGCATGAGGCCAAACATGGACCTTGTCAGGGCCTAGGCTAGAATAAAATGGGCTCCTATGTTAGACATCTCTGTGGTGAATATTGAAATTAAATCATTCTTGTTTTAGTTCTACAGGGAGGAGGACTTCCTCGAGCCATTAATGGTGGCCCCTAGATTTATGGGAAGATGATAATGCATCTGGCTAAATAGTGACCTAGTATTGACATTAATTTTTTAACCCAATACATTTTCGATCTGGTGAAGCTACGACTAAAATCTCAAGTTTTGGGAAGTTGAGGTGCTTTGAGTGGGATAGCTAGAGCCATTACCAATCTTCGGTCATATATTCAACAACTCTTTCTAGGACAAGGACTGTCTCAATGAAAATGTGTGTGAATGTATCTCTTAGAAAAAATCTAATCTCATTTATTCAATCAATGTTTAAAAATACCAATGGTCTCGAAACTAACCCCACTAATTTGGATGGAAAAATTGAGGAGGACAACGAGGCACCCAACAAAATTGAGGATGTGGATGATTATACTTATAGGTATGAAATGGAGATATCAATGCAAAAACCACTATGTCATCCCCTGTTCGGATGGTGAAAGTGTTTGATATGAAGGATTTGTTTGAGGTCATAAGATGAAAGAACTACGAGGGGAAAAATAGAGACTTGAAGAATCGAGTACATCTTATAACACCAAACATGAAAGTTCAAATACGGTTGTAGAAGAAAACCCTTTGGGTTATTTTAAGGTGGTTACGGTGATTAACAATGAGGATAATCAAGATTTTCTCTTGTACGTCCTAGTCCCAAATTGATCTAGAATCCCTAAAGGTTCATGCCTTTTGGGAAGGAAAAAAAAGAGAGACTATATCAAGGAGACATTTGGGCTTATTGTTGATTATGATGATGGGGGGCACACAATGAAATCTAGAAGAACTAAGTGGAAGAACTAACTATTTGTGAACTGTTTCTTTGATATTGTGTGGATTTGATTTCTTGGGTTAAGTTTGTTTAACTCTCTTTGTGGTCATGTTTATTTTTGTTCCTTTATGGATGTTGTCACGATGCATCTTTCTTTGTAAGGATTTTGTGAGCCATAATCCATTCTTATTACCCTATTTAATAAAAAACTATAATAATTATAAAATTATAATTTTAATAATTATTATAATTTTAATTTTAATAATATTTTTGTTATTTTTTGTTATAATAATAACATTTATTAACGAGTTATTATTATTTTAATAAAATAAATGTAATGATAATAATAATTGAAACAACGATAATGATGGCTCTAGAATGCGATGGCGATTTTTGTTAAGAATCTAAACACATATTCATGTCATCTAGAGCAAGGAAACGGAAGTGGTGGAGGTGTCCATTGTGAGGCTGGAGGAGGAAAATATGTTTTAATAGACTTCCTATGAACCATATTGCATGAAATTAAACACTAGGTGTAGGGATCAATGGTGAATTAACACCTCACCCAAATCTGGTCCCTAATAAGGGAGGTGATGATGGGGCAAAGGAAGCCGGTATTGAAATAAGAGGCATTTATTTACACTACGATTGTTAAAGGAGTTCAAAGGTTAAGGAAACCCCTCGATCCATCTCTGTATACCCTTGTTCTCATGATGAAGGAGGTTCTTCTCTATGAAGTTCGGGATCAAAAAGAGGAATATGGAAAACTTGGTCTCATATGTCATTTTAACTACCTATGGCCAAATCTTTCTCAACTACGAATTGATCACATCAAAAAGAGATTCAATATTAAGGGTAAGGCCGAAGTTTAACCTGTTTTAAAGCATATTATATTATAGTTTTTATTCTTACGAACACCGTGATGCTATCCATAACTCATATTAGTTTTTGGAGGATCACGGAATAAAAAAACTTTGGTTCCCTTCATTTGACCCATTAAAAGAATATTTTGATTTGATACCAGTTTGGGTAAGGAATCTGGGTATTCTGTGTAATTTCGGTATAAATATTGCCTAGAAGTCATTGGTAATAGTTTGGGTTTTATGTAAGATCGATGAAGATACTAATCAAATGTTACATCATCTTATGCTCTAATCTTGGTGGACATGGATGTTCCCGTTGAACTTCCTGAAAATATTAAATTGTATAAAGCGAGAAAGGGTTTGGTATTAAACATTGGATTACGAAAGATAATATTTTTGCTATCATAAATGTTTACAAATAGGACATTTGGTAAAGGAGTGTGGGAATACCAAGCAAAAGAGTGGAGTCAATTCTACTTAGTGGAAGTATTCCCTCCCTTCTCACTTTATCATTGAATCCTCTTGACTCATGTATGTGATTCATCTTCAAAAACTACACCTCTAAGGTAGAATCTATTCAACTGGTCGAGAAGGTTGAGTATTCTACTCAGGTGGTTGAACATGGTTCTCATTTCTTGGATAAAACTCCTAGGTTATTTTGGGGTTGGTTAAGGAGATGTATTCTCTTTCTTCTCCTAAAAATATGTCATTTCAACCCATTTCTTCTATAGATGTTATTCTTTCTTGTGTACCTAATGAACAAAAGGGGAATAGACGAGCGCCTAGAACAAGAAAAGAACATCCTCTAAGAAAATTTCAGCTCTAACATATATTACTTTAAGATATAAATCCTCTTATTTGGATTGATTGTGTTATGTATCATTTGGGTTTTTTCCTTTTCTTTCTAATGCTATTGTAGACAATAAAATTAGGTCACACCCCCTTTTGGTCCCTGAGACAAATAAGCCCCCTTTATTACATTTACCTAGTCATGACCCCCTTCACCCCACTAATATTAATTTAATTAATTTAATTAAATTAATGCTTTACTCTCACTATATTTATTATTTAAATATCTTATTTAAATAATATCTACATATATAGTTCACTTAGACACCTCACTAAGCCAACTCAAACTAAGACCTGTTCTTAGCAAGTTACCATAACTAACTAAGACTTACCCAAACCCTATAAATCAATGCCTACACTCCCTCTAACCATCACAAGAAGCTCCAGAAGCTCCCAATCCAATCCATGGGATAACGACACAAGATCCGAGGAAATCGGAGGATCTCCCCAAGTTTAGTAAACCTAGAAAATCTCGCCTTGACCGACGTTGGTTACCCCTAACCATCGCCGGTTAAGCCGGACCGCCATCGGTTACCCCTTTTTAACTCCTAAACTACCTTATTCTCAAGGTTGGAAAACATTGGGAGAAAGTTGACAAGCAAGAATGAGATCTCAAAAGATAACGCATCTTTAGAGAGTCAATTCTAGCAAGAACTCACATCCAAAGAAGGAGATTGAACATCTTCTTACGCACACCATCCCGACCACATTCGGATCTATCTATGAAAAGAGGAGTGTGCATGCGCATGAATAAAGATTTCTTTCAGTTGGTGATCACTTACAGCCATCAAACCCATCATCAACACCTCCATCCTTCATGCACATACTTTCAAAATGAAATCCAAGTAAGTATAACATCATACTTTCCTGGTTATTTCATCTCATCATTATTTTATCACCCATTGTTTATCTTGCTCCTTATTGACCAATCTCAAAACATTTCACCTCCGTAGATCTAGAAAAACCTTTCCAAAACCTACTCCAGTCACCCATTACCTCATCCCAACCAACCAAAATCCTTTGTGCAATCACAAAGAGGACCAAAACCCGTTCTGTGACATTCCCAGATCTCACAATAACCGGCACCAGTTATACCAAATAGTGGTCGGTCACCCCTGACCAACACCGGTCTCTGTGTTTACCCACACAGCCTTAAACAAAGACCTATCCACTCCATTTTACCTCACCCTCACTCACCTGTGACCTACCCAGAGACCTTTATCAAACCTGCAGAACCCAGAACCAACCATTTAACCTGTGGATTCTATTCTAGCTTAGCTTGTTAGATTAGATCTATTTCTTATTGTGTTTTTAAGTGAGATACCTAAATCATTTTAAAATAACAATAGGATTTACTTTGTTTACAACATTAATTTGTTTAAAATAGTGGACTGACAGCCATCTAGGAAGTACCATACTTCCCGGATCTAGCTTACGCTAGGCAGTTCACTACCCATATTGTTTAATGCTTTCTGGTGGTCTTGTTTTCATTACAGGTAGTTCCTCCTAGCCAAAAGGAAGATCTCACAATCAGTTGTGGATTCGAAGTCATACGCGTGAAACAACCCATCAACCGACACTTTGAACATGTATTCCTCCTATGCTCGTTACCCTATCTATTTCATCAACAATTCAAAGAAACAATCTAAGAAAAAGGTGAAACATTTTGGCACGCCCGATGGGACCCATCCGGGGTTCCTTGCATTTCATTCATTCCTAGGAAAAAATTGTGTGTTTGTTTCCCTTCTAAAGCATACACACTAATTTTCTTCCTTGGTAATCCACTCCTTCTTTCTATTTGCTCTAAAGGAAAATTTTCTTTTGGTGTATTTAAAAAGAATCATTTCTTCATGTTTTCTGCATTTTAGTGAAAGAGCATCCCTCTTCCTATTCATCTTATTGTGTCATCCAATTTCACATTTTCAATTTGGGTTTTAAAATCATTACATTTCATTCTAATTTTCTGCATTAGCTCACATTAATTGAGGGCAACCTATATCTTTGGAGTCATTATCGGCTGATGGTTGACAAATGAATCGTAGAAAATCACTTCTATCCTTTTCTCTTTCTCTGAGTCTTACCAAACCACAAAAAAATTCAAAATACATACATTCTTAAACAATATCTTACCTGGAAGAAGTTGTAGGTGATCACACGATCACGACACAGTGGGCACCCAGCTCGCTACTCTTTGAGTCATACTTCAGAGCGTAGCCCGCCCCCACCATAACAAACCTGAAACCTCACCCTTTAGATCTCCTTCTTTGTAGGAAGCCATCCTCACCAAAAACTCTATTTCACAATTCATGTGTCAATCCCTAAATAGCATAAGCTGAACAAATGTAATAGAATAGGCACTCTAAGAACGTTCTTTCTTAGTGTTTTGTTTGATTTACATTTTGAGGTGAGAGCTTTCGATCATTATTTTTGTCTTTCCTTGCACATTCCCAATCATAGTCGGAGTATTCTGACTGAGTCTGAGTGTGTTTGGACCACATCTACATCATTCTCGATTTTTGGGTTTGATTCCACACCAAATTCTAATTCACAACCACTTTTTCTCATCACTATATCAATTTCACAGTGACTATCATTGGTTACCTCTGACCGCCATCGGTTAAGACCAATTTCCATCGGTTCTGGTCCTTTTGCTAACATATTCAAAAGGACAGTTTCACTTCACTTTCTTCCACTTTCCACAGTCTTTGTCACTGTCACTTTTTCCATTGACATTTTACACATCCCCAAATTTGGCATACTTTTCATTTTTACCTTACCTCATTTGATTACTCATTGCCTATTTTCCAAAGTAACGGTAGTGGTTACCCCTGACCGACGTTGGTTGTCCCTAACCGGCATCGGTTACCTGTTTCACATTCCACGCACCATTTGTTACTTCATCCATTTTTTATCACCAGATTCACCTGTTCCTACTATTCTTTGTATTATTTACAAAGAAGCAACATCATCACGATTAGTCTTGGTTCACATGGTGCGACCCCGAAAAAAGTGAACTCCCTCGTGTTCCATGCTAGTCACCAACCACTCCCCCTAGTCCTTCACCACCCTCTATTCTATCACTAGCCATGGATCCCATCCAACCTACCAATATCACCACCGAGAGATGAGGAGTTCACATGACTCCTTGACCAGAACCCTGCTTGCCTTGCAGTTTTACCTCTCCCATTCGTCCACTCGAGATGCCTCGGGTCAGTTGATATATGACATGCCCGTATCTATCCCCACACTCACACCCACTTCCGCTTCAGCCCCATCTGGCTCCGTGCTGCCCACTTCCACTTTACCCCCAGTCGTTTCACAGTTAGGTCCTATACCCACTATGACTGCCACGTCTGTTACCCCTGTAGCACCCATTACATCCACCATACCCTCGGTGACTACCCCAAACATGACCTCATCTGCCCCTAATGTCTCATAAATACCATAGCTATGTTCCCACCTCCGGTCTTGGTGACCTCTACCCTATTTTAGAACGTAGTTCTTTCCATTCCACAATCACTAGCCCATATTGCCACTAGGGTTACCACAACCCTTCCTCCCCCATATACATACTACCAACAACCACTGTTTCATCTATTGTTCATTCTGGGTACGTACCCCCTATTTCATTGCCTTCTTCTCCACCACCTTACATGGCAGCCCCATACATTGGAATGCCCCACCCATTATACACCCAAAACCAACCTCCTCATGCTATAGAGGCATCCAATCATCACAACCCACCAATGACCTAATTAGATTGATGATGGATAAGATGCAAACACTGGAGGCATCGGTTTCCAGCTCCCACACACTCTCACTTATGATGAGATTTGCAATGAGCCTATTCACCCATCCATTCCCATCCGTTCATACCCTATGCATTGGGAAATGCCTAAATTCAACCACTTCAATAGTAAGGAAGACCCACAACAACATTTGCGCTCGTTCAAACATGGATGTTATTTGATTGCTCATGATGATGCCTTACTTTTGAGAAATTTTCCCATGTCCCTCACTGGACCAACATTAGATTGGTATAGTGGGTTACCCAAACACTCCATATTTTCATTCAATCAGGTAGCCCAAGCTTTCTTGGATCATTTTTCTATCAACATCACCAAGAAAGTTACCATGACCGATCTATATTCCACACGTCGATGAGAGATGAATCTATCATGATTTTGTCACTCATTGCATGCATCTGATCAATCAACTTACCTTTTAACTACCACAAACTAAAATCATCGAGCTCTTCACACAAGCTTGTGCCAAACATATCTCCCCAACCTTGTAGGTCCAAACTTTCAGAACATTTTATGAGGCATTTAATATGGCACAAAAGTTAGAGATTCGGGCATTAAAGAGAAGAAAATCCAATTACGAAATAATAATTCGACATTCAAGTCGAATGAAACCTCTTCTTCTTCTAAACCAACAACCAATTATTCAAAGGCTAAAGGTACCACTAACGCAGTGGTACTCAAGGCCAGCCTAGCTCATCCATCCAATCAAGCCACACCCTCATCTAATCTATCACCCATACATGCTTTTCGATTCAAACAAGAGCAGCGAAAATATACCCCAATTAGGGAACCTTACTCTTCTATTTTAGAAAATCTGATCAAAGTTGGCACCATCACCCTTCCACCCATAAAACCACACACTGGTTTTGACCCTTCTCACCCCATGCCCGCGTGGTATAAGGAACAAGATTTCTGTAACTATCACTAAGTGAAGGGTCATAGTGATGAAAACTACATCACTTTTAAGAATATTGTCCAGGAAATGCTTGAGAAAGGTGAGTTGACTATGGATAATCCCAACGCCACCCCTAATCAAAATCTACAAATCTTTAAAAAACCATTTCCCAATCATGCCCCTTCATCCAATCAAATAGGTGAGACATCCACTCATGATACCCATACTCATGAGGTTCATGTGATCTTTAACGAGGTACTTGTTGCATCTCAATTACCTCACATCCCTTCCATAGAGGAAATCCTAGCCCGAAATCCTCCTTCACATCTGAACCAACCATCATCATTGTTCCTTCACCGATAGAAGAACACCCTTCATCTCTTCATCACCTACTGAGGAGTCTCCTATGGACATTGAGACCATCTCACCCCTAGCTTCTCCACTCACTTAGCAAACCTTTACCTACCATACCTCCTCCTCCACCCATAGAGGAGCACCCATTACCTCCCTCCACCACCCATGAGGAGCACCCCCATATCCATTCCTTCACTCCACAGAGCTCCCATCATCTCCTTCCACCCATCATAGACCCAGTGGAGATACCTTTACCTCTTGGCGAACATTCTCCATCCACTACCCAACATCCAACAGACCTACTTTCAGCTCTCTTACCCACAGAAGCTGAAGCTGGCCAATTCCCCATCTCTAAGATGCATTTTACGAGAATTCCCATTAGGTCTTCACCAACTCCACCCACAAACATGCCATTCTCATGTTTGGTGATCACTTAGAGTATGTGGATAGAGCTTTGTTATGGGGGTGCCTCTTACTCCCTATCTCAACACAAATGTAGAAATCCCTCGATGATACCTCCACTATCTACCCAAACACATTTCCACCCATTAAACCACATATAACCACTACTTTGCAACCCCTTCCATGATACCCATTAGCACTCACACCACACCCTTACCCATAACCATTGACTTATGCCTAAACCCAAACCCATACCCATAACATTTACCTCCACTAAACCTATTACCACTTTAGGGGTCACCCCAACCACTAGCCTTACTCATCCACCTATTAAACTGGATTTAGCTACATCCTCCAACATTAAAACCACACCTACTCCAACACCCAAGCTAAAGAAACAAACTCATTAACCTCATACCCCTACTGCACCAATCACACTGCACTTGTCCCATCTACCTTAAGACCTCAACTACCCAACAGGTCAAGCACCCCTCACCCATTCATAACCCAATAACACAACCACCCATTCTGCCTCACAAATCTCTAACCTACCCAATCACACAACACGACTCATACCCACACCTGTAGTCTCTTTACCACCAATACCTTTGATACCTTTAGCCATTGCTTCACTACCTACTACACTTCAGTCATTGTCCCTCACACCCCAAGCATGACCTGCATCATCTACCTTCATAGCACCCCGTTATCCCCATGGGTAACTCACCCTCTTCCTCCATTTGCTTTCCCTCATAGACCTCATACGCCCACATCACCTTTACCCAAGAAGGTGCACCCCAAAAACAAAACCCCATTACCCCATAACAAGGTAGTCAAAACAAAACCACACCCACCTACCCATCCATCTACTATACCCCTACCCAAATGAACCCGAACGATACCTCAAACCACATTGGAGCCTAAACCCATAGCTCGACCTGTTCCTACTCTTCCAAAAATAATTCCTAGACAACCAACCATACCTACACCCAAACCCACATTTACTTCCCATTGTGATCCACTAGCAGGGTCTTATGCCAAGATTTTAACCAACCTCCTCGAGACTTTTGTTATTACATTACCACCACTTCGACCTTACGACCCCCTCAAACCCAAGCCAAAAGGGTTTGATGATACTAAAATTTGCGCATACCATCGTGTGTCAGGGCATGATGTGGAGAACTACAAGGCCTTAAAAACCATCCTTATCCAATTGTGTCCACCCGAAACCAACTTTGATGACGATGACCTTCTTGATGAGGACCTTGCTTCACCTACACCCATTCCCACATTACCCACTCAACAACCACAACCTCCACCCTCACAGCTCCCAGAACCACACACAAAATTTTAAATTAACATGGTTTACATCAGAGAACTTGCCACACCACCACCCAAATGTCGTTGCGCCTAACTGACCTCACAGGGATTTTCTCCTCCCGTAGGTTTTTTCCCTTCATGTCATTATACCACTTACCCTACACCCTCTCCATTTGACAAATTCCCTCAAATCAACATGGTACATGTTACTACATGTGCGTAGAAGGGTAAAGAAAAGGTAGCTGACCCACTAACCAATCCTATACCCAACATACCATCTACACCCATACCTAAGATAACTATCTGCATCCCCACATACCCCATTTCTAATGGTGTCACACATCGCACCATGCTCAAACAATTACACCAATCTCCACTCAAAATGTCCTTATATGACCTCATCCAAACCTTGGAATCCCATCGTCAAGCCCTCATGGAGGTTCTTCAATCTATCGAGGTTTTACCCAATGACCCTACACCCGTAGCCTCCATTATCACACCCCATCATGTAGCTTCCCTCACCAAATTACCACCTTCATCTTCACCTCACCTTGTTCACCAAGTGGCCTCCCTTAGCTTCTCAGAGGAGAGATCGCGCCATACCAAAATGATGACCCAGACCCAGCCCTCTTCATCTCTGTACACATTGATGACATACGGGTATGCCGTGTGATGATTGATGGAGGCACTAGCATTAACATCATTTCATCCCATGCATTTTCTCAAATGTGCATACTTGACAATTACATGCACAAACATCTGGTCATGTTGCGTTCATTCAATGATGCTATCACCTCCACACTAGGCATTGTCATCCTTCATGTTCGCGTGGGCCCCCACACTATTCCAGAATTGTTTTATGTTTTGGAGGGGGAATTCCAATATAACTTGTTGCTTGGTAGACCCTGGATCCATGTCATGGGTTGCGTTCCTTCCACTTTGCATCGTTGTGTAAAGTTTGAACACAAAGGACACACTTATACCATTCTAGCTGACCCATCACCTTTCAAAACATGCAACATGCTTTACCGACCCAATGATGTACTCATACCGGTTAAGCCATCTACTTCCGCAACCAATACCACTTCACCTACACCTACACCCACACCTACCAGTATAGCCGTTGCTTTCACCACACATACCTCCTCCATGCCTACATTCTGCTATAACCTCCACGGATGACCCATTAGCTTCCCAATCCATTAACACCACCTCACATCGACCTCTGACACATCATCCATACCAGCTACCCACATACCAACCACTGATCCCTTGGAAGGTGTTTTTCAATGCCTCACTCTAGGGGAATACTGCCTATATAGTGTCAACACATTCCTTACTCCACATGAGTATGGAAGCCTTCACCAACACCCTCATTATGATCACCGTATAGGAGAACACCTCCTTTATGGTCCTCCTCATCTTCGTACTAGTCTCACCTATGGGGGACTTGATACTACGACCTACACACACTGAACCACCTTCATGACCCCACCCATTTTTTGCTTTGACTTCCAATCACTTGCCAATCACCATTTTCACCCACACCTTCCTACACCACATTTGTGCGTGGAAGGGTTTTGGTTTTGGCTTTTCTATGAGCAAGGTTTCCATACCATTATTCCATGTACCACCCACAAAACATAATGATCGTAGTGGTATCGGCTTCCCGAACCTCTACCAAATAGACCCACATTGAATTCATTGAGGACCCTAGCCCTTCTCCACCTTCATCACCACCCTCACCGAGCGGAGTTGATGGATCTGAAATCTATCCCTCCTCCTTTTTTTTTTTCTTTCTTGTTCATAAACACCATTTCCTTGGGGCCTTGACTTATCAATGTGAAGGTGAGGCCCCTTCCACTCTCCCATTCCTTTATCCTGAGATGATCGACGATGACACACTCGACCATTAACGTCATTCAATGTCAGGATGATGAATCCATACTCACCTACCTTGGTGTAGAAGACTCATATATTCATCGATTGTTACCCTCTGAGATGCAAAACCATGTTGAATGAATCGACTATTGAGATCAACATTCATACTCAGGATGACCCACACATCCTAAAGATCAGACAATCTTTAGATGTTCTTTAAAATAGGAAGCCATCACTTCTTTTCTCTGAGATCATAACCACACTTTTTCTTGGTCTTACGTAGACATGCCCAGTATTGACCCCACCATAGTGGTCCACAATATCGTAACCATTCCCGATGCCAAACCAATTAAACAAAAGCTGAGGAAAATGCACCCTCGCATTGCCCTTCTCATCAAAGAAGAACTTCAGCATCTTCTTTCCATTTCCTTCATCTTACCCATTGATTATCCTCATTGGATTTCTAACATTGTCCCTATCACTAAAGCAATAGGGGGACTCCGCATTTGCATGGACTTCCGTGACCTCAACCTCACCTTCCTGAAAGATGAATTTCCCTTGCCCGGTATTGATCAACTGGTTGACCTTACCATGGGTCATGAGATGCTCTCACTCATGGATGGTTTCTCGGGTTATAACCAAATTTTTCTTTCCCTAGAAGATCAACACAAGACCACATTCATTACCCCTTGGGGGACCTTCTACTATCGAGTCATGCCTTTTGGCCTTAAAAATGCTGGTGCTACATATCAGTGTGCTTATGACTTACATCTTCCATGATATCATGCATCGCATATTGGAAGATTACGTGGATGATCTCTTGGCTAAATCTAAATGCCGCACTGTTGAGCACCTCATTGTCCTCAAAACCATCTTTGATCACCTCATTAAATATTACATCCTTCATTGACCTAAAAGTGTGTCTTTGCAGTTCTCTCAGGAAAGCTCCTGGGATTTATCATTTCCTTACATGGTATAGAAGTTGACCCAGCTAAAGTCAAGGCCATTCTAGAAATGCCTCCACCCCTAACCTCAAACAACTCCATAGCCTGCAAGGTAAATTGCAGTCCATTCACCGATTTATTTCCCAACTCTCTGACTGTTGTCAACCATTTCATCATCTGCTTAGGAAGGACGTCTCTTTCAAATGGGATGACAACTACCACAAATATTTTGAGGCCTTAAAACAATACCTTCTCCAACCACCCGTACTCATTCCACCTAAAGATGATCAACCTTTTTACCTATACATATCAGCTACCGATCACTCCTTGGGAGCCATGCTCGCTCATCGTGATGAACAACATAGGGAGTAGGCGGTTTATTATATAAGCCATACCCTTCTGGACTATGAAACCCGATACACTCACCTTAAAAACTTTTCTTAGCCTTAGTTTTTGTTGCCACCAAACTCCGCCATTACCTACTCAACCACAAAACCTATGTTGTGACCAACATCGACCCTTTACACATCATCTACGCTAAACCTTATCAAAATCAGTGTACCACATGTGATGGCTTATGCTTTTAGCTGATCTTGACCTCAAATTCATTCACCAAAAGTCCATTAAGGGCTAGGCTATCGCCGACCAATTGGCTGATGCACCTATTGCCAGGGACCAACCCTCGAACTTTGATTTCCCTGACGAATCCATTGCTAACCTCTCTTTGGATGACGACCCTTACCAAATGACCTTATTCTTTGATGGTTCCAAATGTCAGCATGGGGGTGGTGCAGGCATTATCCTCATTCCTCTTGATGGTGAACCCATGCCCTTATCATTTAAACTCGACTTTGAATGCACCAACAATATCACCGAATACGAAGCACTCGTATTGGGTCTCATGACTGCCTATGCCTTAGACATTAAGTCCATTAATATCTTTGGTGATTCTCAACTGGTAGTAAACCAAGTCAATGGTGTTTATCAGTGTCATAATGAAATACTTCAAGAATAAAATGTTACGTTGACATCATGTTGACTACCTTTGACCGCTATAAAATTCAAATTGTTCTGCGATCCACCAATAAATTTGTGGATACCATGGCCTGCCTCGCTTCTCAAATACCCACTTCACCTGACGATTCAAACATCTTTGTTACCGTAAAATACATACTCGAGACCTTCTTATAAATCTTGTTGTATTAACCTCATCCAAACTACCTCACTTAAACACAAAGATCTTTGGTATAAGCAGCTTGGACTACCTTTCCCTTTCTATATTGCCTCCTGATCTCACACGTAATGGACAACGTGCCTTTCTCAAAAAGGCCTCTCGTTATGTCATCATGGGTGGCCTTCTCTATAAACAAGGCTTTGATGGTATTCTCTTACGATGCCTCACCAGCTCTAAAATCCCTATACCATTAAAGAAGTTCATGATGGCATATGTGGAGGTCACTTTAGTGGCCTTGCTGTTGCTAAGCGTATTCTTTGCCTAGGCTATTACTGGTTGACCCTTAATCATGATTGTTGTGACTATGTCAAACACTTGCATGAAATGTCAACAACATTCCAACCTTCATCATACACCCAGTCATGCCTTACAGGTCACTCGTGACCTTTGGCCCTTCTCTCAATGGGGTTTGGATCTTGTCGGAGAAATCAATCCTCATTCTTCCCAACCATCAATGGATCATAACTGCTACCAATACTACACAAAATGGGTAGAATCCATACCACTCATTTCCACAAAAGCTAAGAAAATATGTGAGTTTATTAACCATCACATCATTTGTCACTTTGGTGTCCCTCATCGCCTCATCACTGACAATGGAAAACAATTCAAAAACAAAACATTGCAAAAACTTTGTGATGCCTTCGGCATTTAGCTTAGTTTCTCCTCACCTTATTACCCACAAACCAATGGCCAAGCCAAATCCACTAACAAAACCCTCAACAAAATTCTTATGAAAGTGGTTGATGATACTGGGAAGGATTGGCATATGCACATTCCTTTTTCTATGGGCATACCACTAGTATTCACACCTCCACTATGGCCACACCCTTTTCACTGGTCTACGGTACCGAGGCTGTTCTACCTCTCAAATTCTAGATCCCCTCACTTCGTATTTCTCTCCATGACATGCTTACTGATGATGACTTTCGTCAGGACCACTTAGCACAACTGGAGTTATTAGACAAATGTTGTCTTAATGCTCTAGATCACCTTCAAGTTTATCAACAATGTATCAAACATGCTTATGACAAATGTGTTCATGAATGAACCTTCCAAGTTGGTGACCTTGTTTTGAAAGAAAATCAACACATAACCAAAGCAGAGAAAAGAAAATAGGGAAAATTTTCTCCTAATTGGCTTGGACCATACATTGTAACTCATACCTATGGATCAGGTGCCTATCGTTTGTCCTCGCTTGAGGGTAAACCCAAACCTGAGCCCCTTAACGCATTACATCTTCGACCATTCTACTTTGTTGACCTCTAGTCCTACATCACTATTTATCTAGTTCATGCTCATCCCTTGAGCACCATTTACCTTTTCCATACCTCATCTCCAATGATTAAACAAGGATCATGTGATTACCCGTCACCCTTTTGCCTTATCTTACATATGTGCACCATGGCTCTGCGCATGGCATGATTCTCATGGATACTTTTCATCTTCTTTTAGATGAGATCCCATGGTCATTCACCCTTTCCTTCTCAACAAGATCCAAATGCTTTGTAATAGTCTCATCCATGACTTAAAAGCCAAAAAAACAAAAAAAAAAGATGAATCCCTCAGAAGGACATCTTCCAAAATGTGGATCAACTCCTTGAGTCAAACTTCCAATATAAAAGATGAATCCCTCAAAAGGACATCTTCCACCCTCAATTATCACTATAAGTAGACTACTCCCTCGAAGGACAGCTATAAAAATCTCACAACTCTCTACATAGTTTTCCAAAAAGAAGACTATTGTTTCTCAAAAATCAAAATTCAGAAGCTTCTGCATCGATCAACTTCACGAAGACCTCAAGGAGACATATATTCCTCCCGTATAGACTTCCCATCGATCAGTCTATAAAAGTCAAAAAAAAAAAAAAGAAAAAAAAAAAAAAAAGAAAATACACTTTTTCATCATGGACTTGCCTATTGTGATCTTGGCTCTATTTCCCAAGGCATTCTACTTCCCATTTTATGACCCAATTACCTGCACCTCTCTACCCATTGTCTTTTCACTTCATACCTCAAGGGACTTGCTGAACCTATGACATTTGGTGATCATGTGACTCTTCGTCACTCTTAGAATTATCAATCATGTAATGTCTTTAGGGTCTTACGTTCATTAGCCTATCTATAGATGTGTTTCATACATTTTGATCCTTGCCAATTGGGTGGATTTCTTGCCCCCTCTTATCTTTTCTCTTCTTCATTACCTTTTGATCTTCTTATACAGGACTTAGTCCTCGACGCTTACCTTTTGGGGTCATCCTCCCCTTTCGCCATAGTCGCTCTCACCTGCAACATTTTTTTACTATCATCTACCCCCACTTATTCAACCCAAACCCACAACATGACCACAAACCTACCAACTCATTTTCATCTTCTTCCCTAGCTTATGGGAGAACTACATCGGTCTGAGGTCCCTTTTTGCCGGGACTATGTAGGCAGCACTTCCAGGCATGGGGCCCTGGAAGGTTAGCTCAACCACTCTTTACCTAACCATTTTCCCCACCTTTTACCTAATTTCCTGTTCATCTCAAAAACCTCGACATTTAAACCATATACCACATAACTTTTACCACTTATATTATTTCACATTTTCATACATAACCAACATTTTCCACATTTTACACTATCTCATGCATTTATATTACCATTTGTTATCAAAATACCGAAATAACTCAACCATGCCTAAATCAACTCGATCCATGACTAAACCCATGCCTAAACCTCAAATCCATGACTAAATCCATGCCTACCTAATCGATCCATGCCTAAACCGACTTAACTCGATCCATGCCTAAACCGACTCGATCCACTTGAACCATGCCTAAACCAACCTATGCCTAACTCGATCCATGCTACGCACTTGACTCGATCCATGCCTATCACCTGATTCGATCATGCCTAACTAACTCATCTATTTTCCATCCATATCATAATAAAGTAAAACTCATACACATCACAACAACATCACCTTGAATATCATCTATCTCCTCATATATACATGTGTGTATCAATACAATGTACACCCGTATCACATAAATGTGTATCTCAATAAACATGCCTGTCTCATCATGGCTATCATCTCAAAAATGTGTAAATTCGGCACATAGAGATATATACTATAAAAATCATCATCAGCTCACAAGCCACTATCTAATACAAAAATGTCTTTAGCTCATAGGCGGTATCATGTACAAAAAAATAAATACAATATCTCTTTGGCTCACGTGGCAGGTATACATCAAAATCCAACACTACAAAATAGGTGACATACTGTCTCACATCTTCTATAACATAGCTACCTCCTTGCAGTGTCGATAGTCCCTCGATCCGGGTGGCGGCTCATTACTCTCTCATCTACCACTAGAAATCTCGGCATCGATCGACCTCCCCCTGTGCAATAGATGTCCTCTGCTCTCTCCTTTGGGCTCGTTGGCCACCTACACTCTCGGCACTATACGTGCAAGACTATGTCTTGCTCACTCACATCATTTGCTATCTGTGGTGGTCTCATCACACCATCTACTAGTATTTGTAGCTCGGGAACCTCCTCCTATACCTATGCCTGAGGCTCTCACCTCTCTACCTATATCTGCGGCTCTGGCCTCTTGGCTTGTACCTGTGACCCCTACCTCCCCTAGGTTTGTCCCTGCACCCCCTGCCTCTGTACGGCCCACCACCACTGTATCATGTATGCCATGTCACCCCCACATCATCACGTGCGGTGGTCCATGGGTTCCTCCTCCTCCCCTGTCGACTCTGCTGGATGGGGTGGAGACAAGGTCTCTCCACCTCCTCTCTCTATCTTTCACTGGGAAGGGTGGGGCACATCTACACTAAACCAAACTGTCACCTCACTTGGTTGTGGTGTATCATCTCATGCTCCCTGGCATGACGTCCCTCTATCCACCTCCATAATTTAGTAGTCCCTCTAACTCTGCATACATCCCTTTGTAAGAGGGATAAGTCACATAGGGTCTCAGACTATATCTCCACTTTGGACGAGGCTCTCGGTCGTCTTTCATAATATGCTACATCATTGTATGTAGCTTTGGGCTCTCTGTACACCACCCTCACACCCATCCATCTTGCCTATGACCAACTCGAATGAATCCATGCTCAAATGCATTTTCTCGGGCGAGGCACATCGGTTGTACACACATAATGTGCTCATAGGCCCAATAGTGAAGAAGAAAAATGAAACACATAATATATCTCTGTAATCACCCATAGGCCCACACTCTCTATATAATTGCACCCGAAAGTCGGTGCCCATGCAAAACTGGTATGATCAATCATCATGTCCCGAAGGACACCCATTAATGACCATGGGAATCTCCCACCCTCTGAATCTAGTAATGCGTAGCACCCTATCACCTCCATCATCAACACTGTCAACCTCATCTCCTCAGGATGGGCAACATAAACCTCTCTGTAACTTAGGCTAGCAGCTTGTGTGGTAGTGTAGCTCGCTCACTCTCTCTCTAAACACCTCATCTATACCTCCTCGTGACCTTCGGATGTCACCTTGAGAGTACACTGGTCTCCACTAATCGGTAGTCTCAATATCCTATATATATCCTCTAGGGTGATGGTCATCTCCCCTATCGGCAAGTGGAAGGTGTTAGTCACCAAATCCCATCTCTCGATGAGTGTGACCATCAAACTCTGCTCTCTCACACCCGCCCATAACGACGGGATCCCAATCAAGTGACATCATCAATGTGGCTCCACTCCTCGAAAGTCACCTATCCATGTAGCTCTAGTAATATAAGCGGCTCCCGGTCCCTCATCCGCAGCTCATCCCGGGCTTGCATCTAACCAACACTATGTATTAATACGCCTTCCTAACTTACCCTGTGTTCACCCCCAAACCACCTATTCTTCCCAAAACCCCTATACCCTAATCCTTACCCAACCCACCCTCAATCCCATCACCTCCCTCTCTTATCCCACACCTTTACATGTCTGGCCCTCCTCATTGACCATCCATTTCCACTGCCTAACCCTTTTTTCCCATTTACGCCCCATTTCCTTATTTTCACACCGACTTCAGTTACCCATAACCATCACTGGTAGCCTTTAACCACCATCGGTCACCTGTGTTGTGACCGATGCCACTTCTACATGACCGACGTCGGCCTCCGGTGGCCTCGGCCATTACCGGTCAGCTTTGTGGTGCGAGCAACACAAAACCCCACCCAATTTTTTTCAATTTTGACCAAATAAACCTAACTACCCAACCAAACCTCCATAAACCTTCCCTACTTCCCTTCCCACTCCTATTGACCAATATTCTCACCTCCCCCACCCCCATTATATCCAATTTACCTCCTAATCCAAAATTCAAAATTTCCCCCCATGTTTTTATTACAACCCATATTTTACCCTACTTAATCAAACAAATCATTAAGCAATGGTGTAGAGCTTACCTCATCCCTTTTCCGGCTGTGTGGTGGTATATCTAGCCACTATACATGTGGACCACCCTCTCGCCCCTCTCTCGGCTCTACCATCCTCAACTGCACAACCAATCCTCAGCCACACGAATCGTGCCACCTAATCTCGTGGCCCCACCTCTCACTCACCCACTCTCACCTATGTGGCTCGCCACCCAAGCTCTCTATTGTACTCTTTTGTCCTCTTCCTCCTTTTCTCTCTTCTTGTCCTTTTCTCCTTTTCCAAATGCACCAATGACTTTTTCAAATGTGGGTTTTCCACTTTTTATACCCTACCCGACCGGCACCGATGTTTGATTAACCCTTGACCGTGCCGGTCTTCTTGCCTAGAACTACCGCCATCGGTTCCCTACACCATCATCGGTTCATATCGGCGATGTCGATTACCATCCACTATTACCTTTACCCTCTCTTTTACCTTATTTTCCTTACCTCCCTTTTCTTTTGCCCTCCATACACCTACTTGAACCACTTTACCTTCACCTCTGGCCCTCCACCTTCTTTAACCTCCTTGCGTCCATTGTTGATGCTTTATTATTTTTCCCCTACCTCGGCCTTACCCGTGTCGTGATCTTGATATTTGGACCTGGACCATCGCTAGTGACCTTTGACCTCATGTGTTCGTTATACCTTGCGGCTATTACCTGTGTTGTTGACCTAATGACCTTACCTAGCCTATTGCCATGACCATTTATCCTGACCCTACCTTTGGTGTACTAGAACATACCTAAACATTCCTGCACCTAACCTACATTTTGTTTCCTGACCTTATCTTATACCTTGGATACTGGATTCACTTCACCCTTGTTTGGATAAACCTATCGACCTTAGATGATGTAGAGTTTGCCTACTCTTGACTTTGGTAGTGTGCTTTCTGTTTATACGTGTGCATACGTTTGATTCTCTTTGCCTTTTTGACCACGACCCATTACTTAGATTTCCTAAGTAGACCTTTCACCCTCTTCTCCTGCACCCACTTCCCTTTTCCTCACATTTACCTTTTATCAAACCACTCACCGCTTGACTTTGCTTGCTTCGTCGATTCTGGTTTGAGGGGATCACCTTCACCCACATGGGGCAAACCACACCTTATTTTTGTTAGCATCACTTACCAATACAAGATACTGCAACAAAAAGGGCAAAATGTAGACACTAAAATTAGGTCACACCCCCTTTTGGTCCCTCGACAAATAAGGCCCCTTTATTACATTTACCTAGCCATGACCCCCTTCACCCCACTAATATTAATTTAATTAATTTAATTAAATTAATGATTTACCCTCACTATATTTATTATTTAAATATCTTATTTAAATAATATCTACACATATAGTTCACTTAGACACCTCACCAAACCAACTCAAACTAAGACCTATTCTTAGCAAGTTACCATAACTAACTAAGACTTACCCAAACCCTAAAAATCAATGCCTACACTCCCTCTAACCACATTCTCGCATGCTCACAAGAAGCTCCCATTGAATCCATTGGGATAACGACACAAGATCGAGGAAATCGGAGGATCTCCTAAGTTTAGTAAACCTAGAAAATCCCACCTTGACCAATGTCGGTTACCCTAATCATCGCGGTTAAGCCGGACCGCCATCGTTACCCCTTTTAACTCCTAAACTACCTTATTCTCAAGGTTGGTAAACATTAGGAGGAAGTTGACGAGAAAGAATGAGATCACAAAGATAACACATCTTGAGAAGAGTCGATTCCAGCAGAGAACTCACATCGAAAGAAGGAGATTGAACATCTTCTCTGCACACCATCCCACCACATTCGGATCTATCTAAGCAAAGAGGAGTGTGCATGCGCCCATAAAAAGATTTTTTTTTCAATCGGTGATCACTTACGACCTTCAAACCCATCATCACACCTCCATCCTTCACACACAGACTTTGAAACGAAATCCAAGTAAGTATAACATCATACTTTCCTAGTTATTTCATCTCATCATTATTTTATCACCCATTATTTATCTTTCTCCTTATTGACCATCTCCAACACCTTTCACCTCCGTAGATTTATAAAAACCTTGCCAAAACCTACTCTAGTCACCCATTACCTCATCCCGACCAACCAAAATCCTTTGTGCAATCACAAAGAGGACCAAAACCCCATTTTGTGACATTCCCGGATCTCACGATGAATTGGCACCGGTTATACCTAACCGCGGTCGGTCACCCTTGACCGACACTTTGGTCTATGTGTTTTCCCACACAACCTTTAATAGATACCTATCCACTCCATTTTACCTCACCCTCACTCACTTGTGACCTATCCAAGACCTTTATCGGACATGCGAACCCAGAACCAACCATTTAACTTTGTGGATTCTATTTTAGCTTAGCATGTTAGATTAGATCTATTTCTTATTGTGTTTTTAAGTGAGATACCTAAATCATTTTAAAACAACAATAGGATTTACTTTGTTTACAACATTAATTTGTTTAAAACAGTGGATTGACAGCCATCTAGGAAGTACCATACTTTGCGGATCTAGCTTACACTAGGCGAGTTCACTTTGTCCATATTATTTAATGCTTTCTGGTGGTCTTGTTTTCATTACAGGTAGTTCCTCCTAGCCAAAAGGAAGCTTTCACAATCAACTTCATCTTCTCCAATGCGCGGTAGGGGTAGATTTGAATCTACAAAAGGTGAATCCTTTAATGCAAAAGGGCATGAAGATTGTAGTCAAACCGTGGTAACTACCAAAGAGGTAGATTTCGGAGGGGAAGAGGTTATAATAGATGACATGGTTGGAATAGCTCCCAAAGGAAATATACATGTTATAGATGTGGTGAAGAGGGGACAAAGCTTTTAAATGTCGGTCCTATCCTACACATGATAGATGGAAAGGAGAACAAACACGAGTAAATCTAGTTGTAGATGAAGATGAAGAAGAAATGGAGGTTGTTGCGACACATGGGTAAAACCCTCACGATAAGGAGGAAAATGATTTCCCTAAGTAAGGAGAAATAACAAGATGGTGGTGGAGCTGATTCTTGGCTGTAAACAAGAATATTTTGAACAAGATCCACCTCTGGAGGAAAGGTATGTAAAATTAGTTTTGATGGTGGTAGTTGTGAAAATATTGCTTCAAATGTGATGGTTGATAAACTCGATCTAAAATGTGAGAAAAACCCATACCCCTATTGTAAATCATGGTTCTAGAAAGGGAATAAACTAACCATAGATAAAATATGCCTTATAAATTTTTTTGAGTAAGAATACCTACAAGGATGAGGTGTGGTGTGATGTTATAGAAGGTAGTGATTCATTATGGTTAGTAAATTTTATTAACTAGGCACATATAATAACTAAATATAATTCTTTGTAGCGCTAATTTATTAAAGGAAATTGAGTGCACTTAACTTAAGATGTACATTGAATGATTGTGACATGTTCCTTTTAAGAGTTCACACTTGGATGCATACATGAGGCTACATGTTGAGGTATCGTGTGGGTCTGTAAGTAGTGTTGTTGTGGGATCTATTGTTGGAAGTGCTCTGTATAGAATAAGCTCCATAATGAATTTGATTAATTCCTAGAGATGGAAGATTGAATTTTCCGGTGCTAACTATATTCATCTCTTTGTGCTCCTTCAGTTGGGTTATTGATTCTTCATACAATCTCACGTTCTATAAAAATGAAATCAAAACAAGAATTTGATCGCATGATGTTGTAAGTGGACATTCTAGCCTTTGCACCACCTCCTTTCATAAGAGATTATGCATTTCCTTTCCACAAATAAACTACATCCTAAAAACATAAATGTTAATAAAATAAAAAAATTTAGTGAGTGGTGATGATCTCTAAGAAGTATTATCACATTGCTTTTATTTCTCCCCGAGGTATCCATAAGCTAGATATACCAAGACAACTAAAGATCTCATTCCTCTAAAACTTCGAAGATGAACCGATATGTTCAACTTCGACCTCAATTCTAATGTTATCATTTCCATCTTACTTTGGCCTCCTCTGAACTATTGGATGAAGGTGTTCTTATGAGTTGAATTTTTATACTGACCTCGATCTATGACCATTTATCGGTAGTTTGAATATCACAGGGATCAATGGATGTGATCTTCATAACTCCATTGGAAAATATTTTCTCAATCTCATATGGACCTAGCCACCTTGTCCCACATTTTCACATGTGATCATTGTATTTAGAGTAAAAAAGAAGTGCCCATTCACATTTTTGAAATTTCCTTCTTTCGATGAACTTGTCATGCCACTTGATCCTTTGTTTTTATACCACCTATGTATTATGAACAACTTTGTCTCCTCATTTCATCTAACTCATTGAGTTAAAGAATCCTTTGCCTCGAGCTTGAGACAACTCTATGCCCAATTCCAATGTAGTTCTTAATGTCTTGTGCTTAAATTTAATAGGTAGAACAAGAGTCTTACCATATAGTATCTCAAAATATTTGAATCTAGTTGTTGTCTTCCCTATGGTATTCAATGCCCAAACTATCTCTAGAAGTCTTTCTAGAGAATCCCTTTATGAAACACAATAATAACCTATTGTTAATACTTTCTAGTTTGTTAATATCCGGTCAGAAGAATCGGGAAGCTTGAGCTAGTTGCTTCTTTAACGTGAGCAAGTCATTTGCCATCTTTTGGAATGCCACATTTGACGAAGTGGAGGGAAAAGGAGTTGAAGCTTTAGGCTTGGACGGTTCTCATTTTAATTCACCAGATATTAACAAGTTATCCTCAATCCAAATGGCAGCAGCTTGGGCGAGGACCAGAGTAGTGACTTGTTCTTGCAAGAGTAAAAACTTACTTTCGAGCTCATGGCGTTCACAAAGAAACACTTCTGATTTTCTGGTGTTGGCAGCATGGCAGGCACACACGGTTGATTAGTGAATTGAAATGGGTGATGAAATCATGCATGGTTTCATTAACTCCTTCTTTAGGTGAGTGATCTTTGATAGTAACGTGAACACGTGTCCTCTGAAGGCTTATACCTTTCTTCAAATGTAGTCCGTAATGTGGCCCAACTAGTGATAGATCCGGCTGGCAAATGCTGAAACCATTCCACTGCGGGTCCTTGCAAGGTCTCTAGAAAGAGGTGAACTGACACATCTTCATGAGTCACATCTAGGATGCTACATGACATGATGAAAGCGGATATATGTGAATCCATACTTTGGTTTCCACTTCCATCAAATTTGGGGAAATTCTTTTGGTTCCCATGGGGAGCAGCATGAAACGAGGATGTGGCAAGCAAGTGGGCCCATATCATTTCCCCATGGTACTGCCATTTGAAAAGCTAGAAAAAGACACGAGCTGGGAGGATGGTTCCACTGAGCAACAAAGCACCACAAAGGGATGTGGATGCTCCTTGTGAAGAATGATTCCTTCGTGGAGGCGAGACACTTCTGGCCAACCGATCAGCTGAACTCAACGACGAGAAGCGTGTTGGTGTAACACTGAAGTTGTGCTTTTGAAGTAGATCGAAAGTAGGATCAAATTCTCCACGAGCTCTCCTGCTACAAGTAAATGGTTCACTCACTAGTGTATATCTCAGATCTGCAATATTTTGGGGCGAAAAAAAAATTCTTCTTTTGTTGTACTGCTGATTTTTTGATTTTTCGACAAAAATCAGCAGCATGTACCTTTTCTAAATATTTAATTTTATCTTTTTTTGAAAACCGGTTGCGGTTTAATGACAAAGATTAGCAAGGATAAAATGACGGTCAACTTAGCAAGCTGATTTTCAGATCTTAGAGTTGACTTTTGCAAGGGTTTTAATTTTTTGTAAACTATCAGAAACTAAGATCTACAGAAAAAAACGGGTTTTGTAAAAATTCAGCGAAACTAAAGATCTCTAACTAGCCCAGATCTATGGATCCCTGAAGAAAATTTTCAGTTTGGATTACTTTTGCAAAAATTTGGATTCTAAACAAAAGTTAAAATTTGCAAACAGGTAGTGATTTTTAAAGTTTTACCAAATAGATCTGTTCGATCCCCAGTAGAGTCACCAAAAACTATTGGTCCAAAATCTTCGGGTGGGTAGATCTATGGATAGATGAGCCAACAGTGTGCAGGGCATAGCCCCTCTTTGAGACAACAAAGTGAAACTAGTTTATTGCTATTCTACCAGCAGGAATCTATGCAAGTCTCACAAGATTCTACCTTCGGGGTTTGGGATCTCATCCCAGTAGAGGTGCTTCCAACTATGAAAAGAAAGGAAATGGAGAGAAAGATGAAGAAAGAATGGGTTCGAAGGGAGAAAAGAAATGAATTCCAAAGCAGAAAGGTCAGAGGGTTTATGTTTTGGGATTGGTAATAAATGGAGCCAAACCTACTTGCATAAATGAACAAAGCAATACTGATGAACAAATGACAAGAAAGTAGAGATAGATCCAACAGAATAAAACACACAGATCTGACATAAGAAAGATCAGATGCCCATAACACACATATTCAACACAAAGTCTTAATATTTGTATTAATGTTTCTTTCTGTTACAAAAAGTACAAAGCCTTTTCTTCTCACTTCTATTTTTTATCTAAAAAGTGTCACCACTTGAATACAACAAGTATTCAAGTATTTATAGAAGGAGGAGAAGAGAGAAGGAAAAAGAAACCAACAACTAATTACAAAAATTTACAAAATATCTAAAAGTCAACTGTTGACTTTTGGGACAACTTGGTGGATGACAACATCCCATGGTGCAACATGGATGATGTCATCATTTGTGCCAACATACTTTTAGATATTTACAAAAAGAAAGCCAAGAGGAGGAAGGCTATTCATCATCATCTCGTGGCTGGAAGGGAGTATCTTGCTTCTTGCTCAGAGAGGCAATGTGGAATTGAGCCCGGTACTCCATGAATTTGCTGACCATCGGCTGAAGTTGATCCTGGGCAGGACCCTTGGTATGATCGCCGATGACCTCACAAGTCTCCCGTTCATCTCTGAGTTTTTCGGGGAGCTTGAAGTATTCATTACCTACCTCCATCAGGTACCCTACAAAATCATGGCAGGCCAGAAGGTTATTGATGGATTCAGTGTCAAAAGTAACTTCTGGCCCTAACCCTTGCGAGATGATCTCTTTGAAGATCCGGATGGTTTCATCTTGCCTTCCTCAAGGTGAATGATGGAGTGAGCAAGCCCGAGACATCCTTAGGATAATTTTCTCCATTTGATGCATTGCATCTAGGGCTTCCTCCTTGACCTTATCTATCTTCTCCAGGACAAATTCCATCTGATCGACCCGGTAGTCCAAAGCAAGCAAGGATCTTGTTGGGTGCTCTGGGGTGATCGAAGACACCAAATTTAACTAAATCTTTGACTGAATAGTCGAGCATCTTCTAGAATGTCTCATGTTGCAACCTAGCATGGTCCAACTCTTCAGAGATAGGTCCTGCGATCACCTGGAGTTCCTTGTTCACTTGATTAATGTTCTGATATAGCTCGGTGAACTTGACGATTACTTCCTCACTATCTTTGAGGATCTGGTCTCTCCAGGTGGATACTGCCATGCCTTGTTCACCAATCTTGGCGTATTCATTTATCTTATCCTGGCTAAGGACCTCAGGAGTTTTAGTGGTAGTTGTAGGAGGTGCACGCCCATTTTCTGCAGGGCGTGGAGAAGATGCTTATTCTACTCTTTTAGTAGCCTCTTCTCTTCCTTTGCTTCTTGAAGCTTCTTGCAAAGGGCATCCACCATGAGATAGGGCCTCTCCTTGAAGGCTCTCGGATGACATTCCCATTGTGACTGCATCACTGTATAATCTATAGGGGACAGATCCTTTTTATCCTTTGAGGGATCGGGATACGCGATCTCCATTACTCTTTCTCCCGATGCACTCTGAGAGAAGCGGGTTATCGGTTTTTTCTTCTTAGCCCCTTTTGATTGGGATGACGAGAAGTCCATAGGTGCAATGGGGACTTTCCTCTTATCTTGACTCAGTCTTTGGGAGATCCATGCTGGACTTAAGGGAGTGGGACCAGAGGTGGAAGAGGGAGCAGCTGACAGTGGATGAGGGGAAATGGGTCGAGACACTTGGTGGCGGCATTGAGAGAGAGGCCAAGAAAGTGCTCACGGGAGGAGGAGACACTACGGGGGGTAGTCATGGGAGTGGAAGGGAGCTGAGAGATGAGAGAAGAAATGGTGGGGGACAGCTCCGCGAGGGAAGAGAAGATGGAGGAAGAGGAAGGGGGAATAGTAGAAGATGGGGGAGAGGATACAACCAAAGGAATGGTTGCTTGAGTCACATGAGGAGGGGAAGGAGGAGAGGGAGAAGGGATGGAAGGAAACTCAATAGTTGTAGTAGTGGAAACATCCTGAGTGGATGTGCTGTTGGAACACTCTCTGCCACTTCTTTCTCCGGAGGTACCAGGTTACAACCTGTTCTGTGCGGCGGGAGGAGGGCTCTCAGGAGCTTCTTCTTGAGTGGAGCTCGATTCTCCCTCTTTATCTTTACCTTTTCCCTTTGGAAAATGCTTCGGCTGGAAGGTGCATTGCCCAAAGGGGACGTGGTGAAATCTACTCCAAGGTAGATGAGGCCATTCATTCTACACCAATGCTCTGTGTGCAATGTGCCCTTAACCCTCTCCTCAATGGTCTGAGGTGCCTTGTCTGTCAATCTCGGCAAAATGGCTAGTTGTCCCCATCCATATCTAGATATACCTGATCAACTTCTTGATCGGTTGTTTGGAAAGCTTTTGGAACAATGGCCACGCCATATTGAATAATTTCTACTAGGGCCAGGCGGGAGTGATCCTTTCTCCTGAGTTTGACCTCGATATAGGTCGATGTAGATGTCCTCGATCTGTGGAACATGGATCGGATCGAGTTTTGCCTTTGGGAGGTAATTCTGGATCAAAGGTTGGCCTTGCCAGGAAATTGTGCTTTAGATTAAGCAGTTCCAGCTCTGCGAACATTTCTCGGGCCTTGGTGTGAGAAGTGCAGGTGTACCTACCCACTGTGAGGGGGAAAGGAGTTCCACCCTTCTTCCTTTTCAGGCACTTCTCGTGATATGTTATGAGTTATCTCTGGACAGCTCCAACAGGATCAACTTAGGGCCTGCATACCTTGGTAACTTGGTGGGCTCTCCCAAGAAGTTAGCTCTCTTGAGATAGGTGAAAGTGGGGAATTGTGTAAATAACGCCCCCCACTTCTCTGTTGCAATGACTATGCTCTTGGTCATCCGACCATGTGAGTCATATTGGGCCTCAATAGGCAGATGATGCCGTAGAAGAAGGCATCATTGATCTTGGTGAATTGTGGGATGTTGTTCTCCAGCTTCAATTCTAGGTAGTATTCATATATTTTTACCTGGGGCCACACCCCACATCGGCTCAGTGCTGGATAGTCTCTCTCTGAGGCTGCAGCGTAGACTACATAGGAGTTCATGTAGAACCTCCCCATTGTGGTGAGTTGTTGGAGCTGCTCAGAGATGGTGCTGCTGATGATCTCTACCCACTCAAAATGCTGATCAGGCACATTCTTATTCATTGTTTCCAGATACCTGAGCATCCATTTGTGGAAGTAATGGGCATCAGAAAGCCCAAACACCCTACTTAGGAAGGTGATGGTATCGCTCAGTTCCTCAGAGAAGTCACTGCGGTGAATAACCTGCGGCCACTGGTTATTACCTTTTTATTTTTTAGGTACACCTCGTTCATCAACTTGCATGCATTTGTCTTCATTTTCTTCCCATGCCTTGATGCAGTCTTCTTGGCTTATAGCCACAAAATGCCGGTGGTGGGGAATACCTAGCATGATCTCGAAGTGCTAGGTAGTGAGGTTGATTATGACCTCGCCCTTTTCATTCTCGACACACCTTGTGTCTTTGTTATAACAGCGGGCCACCACCATCATAAATTCATTATTTACTGCACTAACGGGGATTCCCCCAGAAAATGCATAGACCACTGCCCACCAGTTTGTCCATCCAAGGACTACCTGTGACCCTCCTGGTTCTAGCCCAAAAATCCTCCATGTCGATGTGGCCAAGTTCGGAATCTCTGATGTCTAGGTCACATTCTGCCTGGGACTCGGGCATTCTGACCCTTTGATATTTGTATTTCATCTCTTCCTCTCATGAGTTTGGCCTTACCCTTTGACTTGGTTGGCCTTTTTCTTGATGTAGACATATGCGAATCTAAGTTCAGTTGCTGATCTGCAAGAAGAAGGAGTGAAGTCCAACGCAGAAGAGCCATGTTAGCTGTCAGATCTTCCATCAAAGCTTTACAGAATGAGGAGTTAGCAATTTAAAAGCCTCTGGGCGCAGGGCACAGAAAATTGTAGGGTGCAGGGTCAAAAGTATGGTGCACTAAAACAGAGTGTTGCAAGGAAGAAATCAGCGCCAAAGGGCACAGGGCGCAGAAAATTTACACATAACATCAATGTTGTTGTAGACAAATTTGTGCTTGCGCCATTATATAAGGTTTTTAAACTGGTGCAAATAAGTTTGGTGTTGCATGGGGCAGGATGCGCCAATGGCGCAGATATGGGACATGTTGCATGGAATTTTGGTGTGCCAAGGGTGCAACATTAATGTGTGTACCACTAACTTTATGTGCGCCAAGGGGCCTTTGGCGCGCGCACGAAAGAGATTGCATAACAAACTTTGTTGGTGTAAGCGGGGGTTGCGCTTGTGCACGTAAGGATTTTCTAGTTTTGTATGGCACAGGAAGGATGCGTGCTGCAATTAGGGATAGTGCGCCCTCTTGGCGACTGTGTTTTATGTAACAGGAATGGCGTTTGCGCCAAAGAAAAACCATGGGTAGAAATGATAACTTTTTAGGTTTTCTTTCTTCCTGTGAGTTTGTGATTTTTAGGCCTTTATCGACATGATTTTGACAGTGAGGGGGACATAGCAAAGAGATCTGAAGATTTTTTTGAAACAAAGCCCTCCAGGCCAGCAGATCTGGAAGGAGGGTGAAGACTAGGTTTTGGTTTTGGGGAAGGGGTTAGGTTTATTGATTATTTAATCATTATCAAGAAAAACCACAACAGAGCAAAAAGTAAAACTCACAAGAAAAAAGAACCACTTACCGAGATATATAGAATGAGAGAAACGAAGTGGGGTCCATGAACGTGACATGAGGATGACAGGAGCGCTGATGTGTGCAGAGAAATAAAGTTTTCACGTGTTTTTTTAATCATGAAAATGACAGGGCGGATGCGCCTATATATAGCAAAAGGTGTAATAAATGCACCACCAACCTTTTTAAAGGGCACACCAAAAGTATGTCGACATGAAAATATTTGCGCCCTTTGGCGCGGTTATGTTCTATCAGCAAGAAATTATCTGCGCCTTTAGCGCAAATTTAAGACTATCAACATGGGATTTTGAGCGCTTTGGCACACCGCTTAAGGGTGCAACATTTTTGTTGTTGACATGTCGGTGCATGCGCCTTGGCGCAGCAAGAAAGGCACATCACGGGGAGGCACAACAATCATTGTGTTAACATTCCAAAGGGTGCACCAAAGGAATACAAGGGGGTGCAAATAACTTCTGTGTTGCATGAACAAAATGTGCACCCAGCCAAAAAGGACCAAAATGACTAAGTTCAAAAATTGGATTTCCCGAAAGGGATTTTACGCCATTGAACGCTGAGGGACCTTGACGAGGACCCAGAACAAAATTTTGGTATGGTTACCTACAAAATTGCCCTTGTCAATTTTACAGGATAACAGCTGGCTCTTTCTGGGGACTATCTTTAAGCAAGCTTAAGGGTAGAGAATCCCAGATCAACATGTGCCTATCCATTGGGCTACAGAGTCAAAAACAAGGGCGACCAAAAGGGAAAATAGGGAACACACAACAAACAGAAAGCAAACACACGACAAAACAAACACAACCAAAAAGCAAACTATACAAAGAAGAGAGAAGCTCTACTTCCTGAATATTTTGAGATGTTTCCCACTATAGGGAAGTGGGAGCTCGGTTCCATCTAGATATGAGAGATAGAAGCTATACTCTCCATTGAGCCGCTTGATCTTGAAAGGTCCCCTCCATAGAGAATCAAATTTTCCGTGCATGCCTTTTGGCTCTCTTCGCTTGTCCCATAGAAGGACGAGATCTCCCACTTGGAAATCCCTTTGCTTAGCCTTTTTATCGAATAGTCCTCTTGACTTGATTCTGATGTTCGGTGATCCTATCGACCACTCTTACTCTTTTTCTTCAAGCTCTGCTAGATACATGATCCTCTTTTCAAGAGAATTTTGGAAAGTTTCATCTTCGATTGCTCGTGCCAAGCGTAGAGCAGGAAGTTCTACAGAAATGGGGAGCTCGGCGTCGATTCCATATAATACTTGAAAAGGTGACATACCGAGAGACCTCTTGGGAGTAATGTGGTCCGCCCATAAAGTGTCATACAAAGACTTGTGCCACGTCCGTTGATTCTCATCAACTAGCTTCCGTATGATGGTCACTAAGTTTTTATTACTGGATTCTACCTGACCATTTCCTGGGGGTAATAATCCGAGGCGTGGGCCAAGGTTATCCCGTATTCATAGAAAAAACCAATAACTTCCCGAGAGGAGAAGTTTGGAAGCATTATCAACAATGATTTTGTGTGGAACGCCAAATCTCACGATGATATTTTCTCTTTGATGAAATTGTAAACAACTTCAGTGGCATTCTTAACAGGTATGGCCTCCACCCATTTGGTGAAGTAATCTGTTGCTTGTTAGGACATAACTATGTCCGGCACTTGATTGGGGATGGAGTGCTCTGATAAAGTCAATTCCCCATTTCTGAATGGTTCGTCAATAATGACCGGCCTGAGGGGAAAAGCAGCCAATTTTGGTTTGCCAACAAACTTGTTGGCAAAGCTCACATTTTGCTACCCAGGTGGTTGTATCCTGAAATAGCGTTGGCCAATAGTACCTAGCTCGGATGATCTTGTGTGTTGTCACAAGAGGAAAAATGACCACCACAGGCTGAATCATGAAAACTCTCAAGTAACTTTACTCTATGTGGCTTGTCAACACATCACAAGAAGATGCCATCATTTCGCGTTTGTATAAACCATCATCCCAGATGACATATTTGGCTGCTCTGAGCTTTATAGTACACCTCTCCTTTGAAGTTAGATGAGTTGGGCACTCACCGTAAGTGAGAAAGAAGGTGATATCAGAATACCATTCGTCACTAGTCATGACAAATAGAACCATGGGTAGAGAATCAACTTTCTCCAACTGACCTTGTGTTCCATCGATGCAATCATCCTTTTCTTCAGGGTCTTCTGAATCTTGGTTTTCAGCCATAAGCTGACATAGGCCCTTGCCTCTTACCAGCTTGGTTGGTTTTATATCTAGATCATACTCCTGGACCTTTGCGATCCAATTCCCTCAAAACTCCTAACTCCTGTTGAGTTAAGATGGACTTGACTGCCGTGTCAGGAACCAACACTACTGTATGAGAGTTTAGAATATAATACCTAAAGTTCTTGACTACTTTGACAATGGCGAAGGCATGTTTTCCAACTGAGACATCTTCAATTCATGAGGCTTGAGGGGAGAGCTCATGAACGCGATCGGAGATTCAACATCCTCAGAATTCTTTTGCATTAAGATGGCCGATACAGTATGCTCAGATGCATAGCTATACATGATAAAATCCTTGGAGAAATCGGGACATACCAGGACTGGTGTGTGAGTGATGAGGCTTTTATATCCTCAAATGACGTCTTTCCTTCTTCGCTCCACCAGAAAGTTTGGTGACCCTTTCATCATGTTTGATATGTGGCGAGTCTTTTCAGAAAAGTCGGGAACAAAGCACCTGAGAAAATTCACTTTTCAAAGAAAGTGAATGTCGGTCTTGCTTGTGGGTAAAGTAAGGCTCTGAATAGCCCTAACCCTTTTGGCATCTATTTTTGTCCCTTCTTTGCTAACAACGTGTCCCAACAACTTTCCTTCCGTGACCCCAAAAATAGACTTTTTTGGATTTAGGGAGATCTCGTGTTCTCGGCATCTATTCAATACTTGTTCCAAATGATCACAATGATCACTTCACTATTTAGAGAACACAGTTAAGTCATCTAAATAAACTACGATGATAACCTTTCCCATCATACCTTTGAATGCGAAGTCCATCACTCGTTGGAAGGTGGCACCAGCGTTGGTCAAGCCAAAGGCATCCTGCTGTAGGTGAATGTGCCCCAGGGGGTAGTGAATGTTGTTTTGAATTGGTCTTTAGGTGAGACTTCAATCTGATTATAGCCCAAAAAACCATCAAGCATGGACAACATTTACTGATCCAGTTACTGCCTGTAGAACTGATCCATTATGGGAAGCGGGTAGTTGTCCTTCAAGGATGCCTGATTCAAGTTGCGAAAATCTACGCAGATGCGTATTTCACCATTCTTCTTTCATACTGGCATGATATTCGTGACCCAGGTACTGTGGTGGATAGGAAAGATGATTCTCATCCAACATCTTCTGTATTTCAGCCTGGATGGTACCTGAGATCTTGGGATTATAGTGCCTCTGTTTCTGGCGAAAGGGTTTGACACCTTCCTTCAACGGATGTTATGTTGGATGTCCTTTGGCTTGAAAGACTTTAGATCGGCATAGGACCATGCCAATACATCCATATATTTCTTCAGCAATTTGACAAACTTCCACTTTTCTTCGGGTGTGCAACATTTTCCGATGTTCACAAACTGCGGACACTCATGAACCTAGATTGACCGGTTCGGTCTCTGGAGAGGAGTTAGGATTATCTTGCCTTTTCTTCTGACAAAATGATCATGTCTATCGAACAAACATTCTAGAGAAACCAAACCTTTTGGAATTTTATTTCCTTTGAGCTGACATATGCCATCACTTCCTTTTGATTCATTGTCTTGATCAATAACAGATTCACGGCATGTAGAAGTGGATCCTTCAAAATGAAGCTCACTAAATTTTCTACCTTTTCCAGGAAGGCAATAAGTTGATTGTCATCATTGAATACCTGCCAGTGTTGAGAGTTGTCAGCACACTTGGGTGGAAAACTACCTCAATGGTATATGTGTCTATTTTCAACCCTGGTGGGGAGCATGAGGGATGTTGAGATGGCTAATGAATCGGCCATGTCATTCTGAGCTCTTGGAATGGATTTTATTGAAAAAGCATCAAATTCCTCAATGTTGTCCCATACCACGTTGCGGTAATGCCTGAGCCTTTCATTTTTTACTTGGTATATCCTTTTTACTTGATTTACGACCAGCTCTGCATCACCTTGTACTTTTAGGTTCTTGATTCCCCTTTCTTTGCGGCTTGCATGCCAAGTAGCAAAGATTCATACTCATAGTATTATTCATGTTGAAAAACTGCAACTTGAAAGAGAGAGGAAAAATCTCTTCCTCCGGGGAAATTAACACAGCTCCGGCACCACATCCACTAGTTGCACAACTGCCATCAAACTGCAACGTCCATATCTTGTTAAGATCCTCTTCCCGGATGAGAATGTCCATTTTGTCAGACTCAGTAGATAAGAAATAATTCCCCATCCTGATGATTCGAAGAGAATTTGGGCTTTGGGGTCATCGAATTAGTAACCAAGTACTTCTTTTGTGATTCGGCTCCAATGTTTGCATTACACCTTTGACGGGGATTCTAGCCTTAGACCAGTCCATATGAATCTCTCCACCAACTTCACTGCAAAAGCTCCTTCCTAGTAGAATTCCATATGCTGCTGGAATATCGGCAACGAGGATGGTCATCTTTACTCTTTTCTCTGGGAATGCTGCAAATGCAAATGCAAACTACGCGTCTTTGATTTGACCAATCAATGGAACCTGTTTGGTTTCCAAGGAGTAACATCTACCAAAAGGCTTGGTAAGTGTGAGGCCCAGAGCATGGGTGACTTTTGCCGGCATGACATTATCGGAAGCCCCAGAATCAATTATGCAATTGCTTAGCTTGTGACCATTGATTAGGAGGGAGAGATAGAAAGGTTCTATTTTTCCTACGATGTGAAGTCGAGGCAACATTTATGTGAGATGCAGGAGTAGAAAGAATTCCTTTTAGGGAGGTCTGAGAAGTTATGATAGCTTGGCTTTGAATATATTTGGTCAATCTTACAAGTTTCTCAGGGTTAGACTGAAGATATTCGGCTTCAGACATTTGAATCTTGGTCTTTTTAGCATGATCGATTATGTCAATGCGGCCAAGGGTTGCGTTGATGAAGGAATGAGCCCTCATTTCACGATGGTAGGGTAGGATTACCGGTCTTAATAGGAATAGGAGAGGGCTGATTCGGAGGGGAGATAGGGGAAAAATATTTCTTCGAAAAAGACTTAATAAGAGGTTGAGCAGGAAGGGGATTACCTCTTTTTGCGATGGTTGGAGGCGTGTTTGACACGACCTTCTCTTTTTGTATCCTGGCAGCAACTTCTGCTTCTTTTCCTTGCGAGCGGGTGAAAACAACATATGACTGCCCACTTGCATATCCTTGGGTACCCTCTTCTTCATCAGATTCCTCCTCGTCAAATTCCATATACCCGATAGTAGAGTCACCAGTCGGTTCACCGACATCTTGGTCATCTTCACCTTGAGATGAAGGTTCTTCATAATTTTGCTCCTCTTCTTCGATTTTGGCTAGAGCATTGACCAGAGGGGCCTCGAAGTGCCAACCGTGAGTAGTTGGTAGTAAACGTGGCCTTTGTGGGACATTGTTGGAAGTGAAATTCCTTCATGGGATATCTCGGTACGAAGAACTGGGGGAAGCTTGAGCTAGCTACTTCTTTAACGTGAGCAAGTCATTCACCATCTTTTGGAATGCCGCATCTGATGAAGTGGAGGGAAAAGGAGTTGAAGCTTTAGGCTTGGATGGTTCTCATTTTAATTCACGCCATATATTAGCAAGTTATCCTCAATCCGAATGGCAGCAGCTTGGGTGAGGACCAGAGTAGTGACTTGTTCTTGCAAGAGTAAAAAACTTACTTTTGAGCTCATGGCGTTCACAAAGAAACACTTCTAATTTTTTGGCATTGGCATGGCAGGCGGCACATGGTTGATTAGTGAATTGAAACGGGTGATGAAATCATGCATGGTTTCATTGACCTCCTTCTTTAGGTGAGTGATCTTTGACAGTAACGCGAACGCGTCCTCTGAAGGCTTATACCTTTCTTCAAATGCAGTCCGTAATGTGGCCCAACTAGTGATAGATCCGGCCGCAAAAATGCTGAAACCATTCCACTGCGGGTCCTTGCAAGGTTTCCAAAAAGAGGTGAACTGACACATCTTCATGAGTCACATCCAGGATGCTACATGACATGATGAAAGCGGATATATGTGAATCCATACTTTGGTTTCCTTCCATCAAATTTGGGGAAATTCTTTCGGTTCCCATGAGGGAGCACGTGAACAGGATGTGGCAAAGCAAGTGGGCCCATAGCATTTCCCCATGGTACTACCATTTGAAAAGCTGGAAAAAGGACACGAGCCAGGAGGATGGTTCCACTGAGCAACAAAGCACTGCAAAGGGATGTGGATGCTCCTTGTGAAGAATGATTCCTTCGTGGAGGTGAGACACTTCTAGCTAACCGATCAGCTGAACTCAGTGATGAGAAGCGTGTTGGTGTAACACTGAAGTTGTGCCTTTGAAGTAGATCGAAAGTAGGATCAACTTCTCCACGAGCTCTCCTACTACGAGTAAATGGTTCACCCGCCAGTGTATCTCTCAGATCTACAATATTTTTGGGGCGAGAAAAAAACTCTTTTTGGTTGTACTTGCTGATTTTCTGATTTTTCTGACAAAAATCAGCAGCATGTACCTTTTCTAAATATTTAATTTTATCCTTTTTTGAAAACCGGTTGCGGTTTAATGACAAAGATTAGCGAGGATAAAATGATGGTCAACTTAGCAAGCTGATTTTCGGATCTTAGAGTTGACTTTTTGCAAGGGTTTTGAATTTTTGTAAACTGTCAGAAACTCAGATCTACGGAAAAATACGGGTTTTTGTAAAAACTTCAGTGAACTAAAGATCTCTAACTAGCCCAGATCTATGGATCCTCTGAAGAAAATTTTCAGTTTGGATTACTTTTGCAAAAATTTTGGATTTTGAACAAAAGTTAAAATTTGCAAACAGGTAGTGATTTTTACAGTTTTACCAAAATGATCTCTGTTTGATCCCCGGTAGAGTAGAGTCACCAAAAACTGTTGGTCCAAAAAATCATCGGGGGCGAGATCTATGGATAGATGAGCCAATAGTGTGTGGGGCATAGCCCCTCTTTGAGACAACAAAGTGAAACTAGTTTATTGCTATTCTACCAGCAGGAATCTGTGCAAGTCTCACAATATTCTACCTTCGGGGGTTTGGGATCTCATCCCAGTAGAGGTGCTTCCAACTATGAAAAGAAAGGAATGGAAGGAAGACGAGAAAGAATGGGTTCGAAGGGAGAAAAGAAATGAATTCCAAAGCAGAAAGGTCAGAGGGTTTATGTTTTGGGATTGGTAATAAATGGAGCCAAACCTACTTGCATAAACGAACAAAGCAATACTGATGAACAAATGACAAGAAAGTAGAGATAGATCCAACAGAATAAATGCACAGATCTGACATAAGAAAGATCAGATGCCCATAACACATATTTCACACAAAGTCTTAATATTTGTATTAATGTTTCTTCTATTACAAAAAGTACAAAGCCTTTTCTTCTCACTTCTATTTTTTATCTAAAAAGTGTCCACCACTTGAATACAACAAGTATTCAAGTATTTATAGGAGGAGAAGAGAGAGAAGGAAAAAAGAAACCAACAACTAATTACAAAAATTTACAAAATATCTAAAAGTCAACTGTTGACTTTTGGGACAACTTGGTGGATGACAACATCCCATGGTGCAACATGGATGATGTCATCATTTGTGCCAACATACTTTTAGATATTTACAAAAAGAAAGCCAAGAGGAGGAAGGCTATTCGTCGTCATCTCGGGCTGGAAGGGAGTATCTTGCTTCTGCTCAGGAGAGGCAATGTGGAATTGAGCCGGTACTCCATGAATTTGCTTGACCATCGGCTGAAGTTGATCTGGGGACCCTTGGTATGATCGCCGATGACCTCACAAGTCTCCCATTCATCTCTTAGTTTTTTAGAGCTTGAAGTATTCATTACCTACCTCCATCAGGTACCCTACAAAATCGCGCAGGCCAGAAGGTTATTGATGGATTCAATGTCAAAAGTAACTTCTGGCCCTAACCTTGCGAGATGATCTCTTTGAAGATCTAGGATGGTTTCATCTGCCTTCCTCAAGGTGAATGATGGAGTGAGCAAGCCCGGAGACATCCTTAGGATAATTTGCTCCATTTGATGCATTGCATCTAGGGCTTCCTCCTTGACCTTATCTATCTTCTCCAGGACAAATTCCATCTGATCGACCCGGTAGTCCAAAGCAGCAAGGATCTTGTTGGGTGCTCTGGGGTGATCGAAGATGCACAAATTTAACTAAATCTTTGACTGAACAGTTCGAGCATCTTCTGGAATGTCTCATGTTGCAACCTAGCATGGTCCAACTCTTTGGAGATAGGTCCTATGATCACCTGGAGTTCCTTGTTCACCTGATTAATGTTCTGATATAGCTCGGTGAACTTGACGATTACTTCCTCACTTGTCTTTGAGGATCTGGTCTCTCTCAGGTGGATACTGCCATGCCTTGTTCACCAATCTTGGCGTATTCATTTATCTTATCCTGGCTAAGGACCTCAGGAGTTTCAGTGGCAGTTGTAGGAGGTGCACTTGCCCATTTTCTACAGGGCGTGGAGAAGATGCTTATTCTACTCTTTTAGCCTCTTCTCTTCCTTTGCTTCTTGAAGCTTCTTGCAAAGGGCATCCACCACAGATAGGGCCTCTCCTTGAAGGCTCTCGGATGACGTTCCCATTGTGACCTGCGTCACTATATAATCTATAGGGGACAGATCCTTTTTATCCTTTGAGGGATCGGGATACGCGATCTCCATTACTCTTTCTCCCGATGCACTCTGAGAGAAGCGGGTTATCGGTTTTCTTCTTAGCCCCTTTTGCTTGGGATGACGGAGAAGTCCATAGGTGCAATGGGGACTTTCCTCTTATGCTGACTCAGGTGCTTTGGGAGATCCATGTTGGACTTAAGGGAGTGGGACTAGAGGTGGAAGAGGGAGCAGCTGCAGTGGATGAGGGGAAATGGGTCGAGACACTTGGTGGCGGCATTGAGAGAGAGGCCAAGAAAGTGCTCACGGGAGGAGGAGACACTACAGGGGAGGTAGTCGTGGGAGTGGAAGGGAGCTGAGAGATGAGAGAAGAAATGGTGGGGGATAGCTCCGTGAGGAAGAGAAGATGGAGGAAGAGGAAGGGGGGGGAAGTAGAAGATGGGGAGAGGATACAACCAAAGGAATGGTCACTTGAGTCACATGAGGAGGGGAAGGAGGAGAGGGAGAAGGGATGGAAGGGAACTCAATAGTTGTAGTAGTGGCAACATCCTGAGTGGATGTGCCTGTTGGAACACTCTCTGCCACTTCTTTCTCTGGAGGTACTAGGGTTGCAACCTATTCCTGTGTGGTGGGAGGAGGGCTCTCAGGAGCTTCTTCTTGAGCGGAGCTTGATTCTCCCTCTTTATCTTTACCTTTTCCCTTTGGAAATGCTTTGGCTTGCAGGTGCATTTCCCAAAGGGGACGTGGTGAAATCTACTCCAAGGTAGATGAGGCCGTTCATTCTGCACCAATGCTCTATGTGCTTTGTAATGTGCCCTTAACCCTCTCCTCAATGGTCTGAGGCACCTTTGTCCTGTCAATCTCGGCAAAATGGCCAGTTGTCCCCATCCATATCTAGATATACCTAATCAACTTCTTGATCGGTTGTTTGGAAAGCTTTTGGAACAATGGCCACGCCATATTGAATAATTTCTACTAGGGCCGTGGGGTGATCCTTTCTCCTGAGTTCGACCTCGTGATACAGGTCGATGTAGATGTCCTCGATCTATGGAACATGGATCGGATCGAGTTTTTCCTTTGGGAGGCAATTCCATGGATCAAAGGTTGGCCTTGCCAGGAAATTGTGCTTTAGATTAAGCAGTTCCAACTCTGAACATTTCCTGGGCCTTGGTGTGAGAAGTGCGGGTACTACCCCACTTTGAGGGGGGAAAGGAGTTCCACCCTTCTTCCTTTTCAGCACTTCTCGTGATATGTTATGAGCTATCTGGATAGCTCCAACAGGATCAACTTAGGGCCTGCATACCTTGGTAACTTGGTGGGCTCTCCCAAGAAGTTAGCTACTCTGAGATAGGTGAAAGTGGGGAATTGTGTAAATAACACCCCCACTTCTCTTGTTGTGATTATATGCTCTTGGTCATCTGACCGTGAGTCATATTGGGCCTCAATAGGCAGATGATGCCATAGAAGAAGGCATCATTGATCTTGGTGAACTATGGGATGTTGTTCTCTAGCTTCAATTCAGGGTAGTATTCATATATTTTTACAGGGCCACACCCCACATCGGCTCAATTTGGATAGTCTCTCTCTGAGGCTGCAGCGTAGACTACGTAGGAGTTCATGTAGAACCTCCCTATTGTTGTGGTGAGTTGTTGGAGCTGCTCAGAGATGGTGTTGTTGATGATCTCTGCCCACTCAAAATGTTGATCAAGCACATTCTTATTCATTGTTTCTAGATACCTGAGCATCCATTTGTGGAAGTAATGGGCATCAGAAAGCCCAAACACCCTACTTAGGAAGGTGATGGTATCGCTCAGTTCCTCAGAGAAGTCACTGCGGTGAATAACCTGCGGCCACCTGGTTATTACCTTTTTATTTTTCAGGTACACCTCGTTCATCAACTACATGCATTTGTCTTCATTTTCTTCCCATGCCTTGATGCAGTCTTCTTGGCTTATAGCCACAAAATGCCGGTGGTGGGGAATACCTAGCATAATCTCGAAGTGTTGGGCAGTGAGGTTGATTATGACCTCGCCCTTTTCATTCTCGACACACCTTGTGTCTTTGTTATAACAGTGGGCCACCACCATCATAAATTCATTATTTACTGCACTAACGGGGATTCCCCCAGTGAAATGCAGACCACTTCCCACTAGTTTTCCATCCAAGGACTACCTGTGACCCTCTACAGTTCTGGCCCAAAAATCCTCCATGTCGATGTGGCCAAGTTTGGAATCTCTGATGTCTAGGTCACATTCTTCACCTGGGACTCGGGCATTCTGACCCTTTGATATTTGTATTTCATCTCTTCCTCCATGAGTTTGGCCTTACCCTTTGACTTGGTTGGCCTTTTTCTTGATGTAGACATATGTGAATCTGAGTTCAGTCACTGATCTGCAAGAAGAAGGAGCGAAGTCCAACGCAGAAGAGCCATGTTAGCTATCATAGATCTTCCATCAAAGCTTTACAGAATGAGGAGTTAGCAATTTAAAAGCCTCTGGGCGCAGGCGCAGAAAATTGCAGGGTGCAGGGTCAAAAGTATGGCACACTGAAGTGGAGTGTTGTAAGGAAGAAATCAGCGCCAAAGGGCGTAGGGCGCACAGAAATTTACACATAACATCAATGTTGTTGTAGAACAAATTTGCGCCTGTGCCAATTATATAAGGTTTTTAACTAGGCACAAATAAGTTTGGTGTTGCATGGGAGCAGGATGCGCCAATGGCGTAGATATGGACATGTTGCATGGAATTTTGGTGTGCCAAGGGTGCAACATTAATGTGTGTACCACTGACTTTATGTGCGCCAAGGGGCCTTTGGCGCGTGCACGAAGAGATTGCATAACAAACTTTGTTGGTGTAAGCAGGGTTGCGCCTATGCCTGAGTAAGGATTTTCTAGTTTTGTATGGCGCAGGAAGGATGCGTGCTGCAATTAGGGACAGTGCGCCCTCTTGGCGTGACTATGTTTTATGTAACAGGAATGGCGTTTGTGCCAAAGGAAAACCATGGGTGGAAATGATAACTTTTAGGTTTTCTTTCCTCTGTGAGTTTGTGATTTTTAGGTTTTATCGACATGATTTGACAGTGAGGGGAACATAGCAAAGAGATCTGGGTTCATTTTTTGAGACAAAGCCCTCCAGGCTAGTAGATCTGGAAGGAGGGGAAGACTGGTTTTGGGGGAAGCCACTTAGGTTTTATATTTATTCAATAGCAAGCAAAACCACAAAGACAAAACAAAAAAACTCACAAGAAAAGCAAGAGCCACTTACGGAGATATATAGACTGGGAGAAATGAAGTGGGGTCCACGAACGCGACACGAGGATGATAGAGAGCGCTGATAGGTGTAGAGAAATAAAGTTTTCACGTGTTTTTCAATCATGTGAAAATGACAGGGGATGATGCCTATATATAGCAAAAGGTGCAATAAATGCGCCACCAACTTTTTCAAAGGGCGCACCAAAAAGTATGTCGACATGAAAATATTTGCGCCCTTTGGCGCGGTTATGCGTCTGCAACAAGAAACTATCTATGCCTTTGGCACAAATTTAAGACTATCAACATGGGATTTTGAGCACTTTGGCGCACCACTTAAGGGCACAACATTTTTGTTGTTGACATGTCGGCGCATGCGCCTTGGCGCAAGCAAGAAAGGTGCATCACGGGAGGCACAACAATCATTGTGTTAACATTCCAAAGGGTGCGCCAAAGGAATACAAGGGGGCACAAATAACTTTTGTGTTGCATGAACAAAATGTGTGCCCACCAAAAAGGACCAAAATGACTAAGGAGAAGATGCTAAGACAATAATCTATTTCTTCTTTTTAGCATGTAGAGCATCAAGTTGATTTTCCATATCATTGATAATCCGTTTGCTTCATGTTTTTAAACATGCTAACAATTTTTGACTTAGATATGTCCCCATTTTTTGGTAGATAATCCACCTCTTGATCTTACATACCTTACCCTCTTCATGGTAGCTCTTGAATAGTTTTTATAGGATTCAAATGTTTGGTAAAAAGTAGCCTTTGAAATCTCCCCTGCTCCTATTAGATCTAGAGTATCCATGTCCTCCTCACCGAGTCCCTTCAAAAAGAGTAATTTGAGGGAGTCGGGTAGTATGTTAGTGGTGTTTTTGACTTCTAAATAAAGAACAAGAACCGTTCTAAATACTCCTCTAATTGTTCATCATATTTTTGTTGCATTTTGTAGATTTCATCGCCTCCTCTCGCTTGGTCTCAATAGTCATGGTATTTATTGAGGAACTTCTTCTTCATGTGTTCCCATGTGGTATTAGCATTACTTCCTAATCCCATGAACCACCTTAAGTCTTCATCTTTGATTGTTGTAGGAAACAATTTCAATTTATGTGCATCGCTGGTATAATCATACCATTTCTTACACAAAACATCAAAATCAAAGAGAAAGGTGTCTGGATCTTCGACATAGCTCCTGAAATCTAGCAAAGTTGATGGATAAATATTCTTCAATCCAATGAACTATTATTTTCTCATTTATTATCCAATTTTTCCACTCAAGAAATATTGATCAAACACGACCTTGCACAAGAGAAATGGAGAGGGTGGTTCAATCGTGCGAGCTCGCATCTGATTTCAAAAATCAAGTTGCGAGACATGATCGTCAATGAAATGCAAGATCAGTAAAAGGTGGCCAAGAGAACAATGACGAAGATCGAGCTTGAGGAAAAATGGAGAAAAGGCTCTAAGTTTTCGATTTTGAATTTTTGCACTTCGAGAAAAAGCAAGGCAAAAATCGCAGGCAATGTCCAAAACCCGAAATCCCGAAAGTCCAAAATTTTAGACTTTCAGGTTTTAGGGTTTCAAAACTCTTAGGTGCGAAGTTAGAAAATCAGCCCCAATTGTCTCGAAAGTTTGAATTTTGGGTTTTCAAGGGTTTCAAAGATCTTGGGAGGCATAACAAAAATGAAGCGGAAATGTCTTAAATCCTGAAGTCCTAAAGTTTGAAATTTCAGACTTTCGGGTTTCGGGATCTCGAGTTTTTGGGAATCATGCCAAAAAATCAGCAAGCAAAAGCCTGAAATCCTTAAAGTCCGAAGTCCAAAATTTCAGACTTCGGAGTTTCAGGGTTTCGGACTTCGGAGTTTTGAAAGTCTCGAGCCCCAAATCATGAAATCGCTCCTCAATGTCCAAAATTCTGAATTTCAAAAATTTGAAATTTTAGACTTTCAGACTTTCAGAAATCTCGAGATCAACCCACCATTTTTGTAGAATGACACCTCGACCTTCAGATGGCCATAAATTTTGACTGGGAGCTTGGATTTGCACAAGAAAGGACTTTTAGGGAAGATAATTCATTATTAAGGTTCGAAATAAAGATACTAACTAATTATTTCTCTAGAATGAAACATGGGAACCGACTTGCGATTCCTTTCCATCGCTATAATAATTGTGCAAAAAATTTGTTTGATTGTTGTTTCACATTGCAAAAATCATAATGGTGATCTAAAATTTAAGGTTAAAGGAAAATTCAACAAAATTCTCCATGGGGAAAATTTGAGTGGTGAATTTTTGTAAACTCGTGAAAACCGAGGTTTATAGATTTGAATTGGTGAATTTTCTATGATTCACGCCCACCTTATTCGCTGAAAAATTCAACTGACGAGGTCCTTTGTACTATTTATTTTGCCTATATTTTACACATATATAAGATCTTATGAATGTAATTCTCCACCATTTCAAATCATTCCATGCGTATATTCACCAAAGTAAACATAAACAACCAACACCGTACAACATATGCTATCAAACCACAATTGCAATCTATCCAGAATCTAACCCCATGTTCATCCTACCTCGGATAGTAAGACCCATCCAACCCCTTAGTTGTCTAACCACTTAGTTTTCTAACCCATTAGCATTTCAACCCATCAATCGCTGCACCCCTTAGCCATCAAACCTTTTAACCACCCAACTCGTTATCCAACCTCTTATTCGTCCAACCCTTAGCCATCCAACCCCTTAGTCATCCAACAACTTAGCCATCCAACCCTTTAACCTCTTAACTATGTCACCCAACCCCTTAGTCGTCCAACTCTTGGCCATCCAACCATAGAGTCTTCTAATCTAAGATCCATCTAGCCTTGATCTATCTAACCCTAATCCTTCCAATATTAGAGCCTTTGAACAAAAGAGTTGTCCCTTAGTAGTCATGGATTTTAGAAATCAGGGTAAGAAGGTTACAAATCAAGCCAGTTCAAAAAAGGGTGTAAAGACTTTGCTTGGCTATTTTGGAAAATCACAAAAAATGAAGGGGGTTTCTACATCAATGAAAATATTGGCATATACTATTTACAAAGTTATTTAGTCTTATGATATTTGATAATTATGTTTTTCATACCGTTCTTAGAACTATTTATATTATGTGTAAAATTTTACTATAGATAAAATTAATACCGTATATGTAACAATTTTATAGAATTATATGCAAACGTTTCGAAATTCCTTCACAAAATAATCAATTCAAAGATATCGATTATTCAATATATGTTGAGGAAAATATTGTCCCTTGATGACATAGAAGTACAAGAAAATTCATCGAATTCTCATCATACACCAGCAGAGGAAGCTTCTACTCCAAGGTCTATTTCAAGAAAAAGAGACATGAGAACCAAGATATTCCTACTAAGATCCCGAGAAGAAAAGTTGAATCCCAAGCAAAAAAATAAAAATGTCGGAAGAAAGAGGATAAACTGGATACTTGGAAGGACTTTCCAATTTGAATGGGTTGTAAAACATCCATTTATTCAACCTATGTACACTTTGAAAATAGTAATGATGTTCCAACACAATGTCGATTCAAAATAAGTGGTTGGAAACATGAGATGGATCACATGAGACAAGTTAAACAGGACACAATTGAAAAGCGCAATGGGAAAATATGCATTTTCCGAAAGTAAAAGGATGGTAACATAGTCGAGAAAACATAAACGGAAAGATTCAAAAGAGTGTATACATGTAAAATACATAGAAGAATATTAAAATGAACAAAAGCGTATAAAAATCTAAATTAAAAAGGTGACACCATAGTTGCAAGATTGACCATAACTATGGAGGCATAAATGCATGCAAAAACTATTCAATTTGCTACCGTATTCCATATATTGAAAAGGGGAAGACCCATGTCATATTTTGGAGAAAATAAAATTTTGTATCAGGTTATTGGTCTACAAAACGTTCCTCAATCTCATTGGTCAGATACCAGTAAGGCTGAGAAATTGTAAAATGTCTATCTCTGGTAGAAAAGGAGGGAAACAGTGTGTTCAAAAGACAAAGTATATTTCCCTTTCAATAGATGAGGTTACTACAATGGATAATACTTCATGGATTTGTATTCATGTTTACACATTTTCTAATGAAATAATAACTCCACACCTCTTAACAATTCATAAAATGAATGAGAATTGCAATTCTAAAAATATTTATAAATTGGTGGTCTTAAATCTGAAGGATATCGCTGGAATGGATGACTTTTTCATTGCAACAAAATTAGTTTGTGTCGGAACCGATGGTGCAGTTGTAATGCACGGACCCATAAATGGTCTATGTGTTTGACTCCATACAATTGTTTCTTCTTATATGATTATTATCCATTGCATGGCTCATAGAATGAATCTGGCTTACATAATTGTGAGCACATTTGAAAATGTAGCTAAAGTGGAGGAATTGATACGTTATTTGCATGCTTATTATTCTAGTAGTCCAAAGAGACTGTTAGAATTTCTGATATTTTTAATTTGATCAAAGATGTATATACCATATGCATATTTATGTATGAACTTTCCTATAGATAATTTGATGAATATCCTTCATTGATAGGATTATTTATAAATATCGCATAGATGTAGATAAAGCTAAAGATTTATTGTGTTGTCTAATAGACACACAAACTTTACTCACACTCTGCGGTATTTTTCCCATGTTGAGGGAGCTTAATATTTTAATGAAGCATGCACAAGATCATTCTTTCTACATAACAGACTTCATAAGACTTAGAAGACGTGTGTGTTGGAGTCTTGAAAGTTTATATATTTATGATGGTATTTTTTAGAGTGCTGCTTTTGAAAATTAGAATGCATTAACTGACTTGAAAAATTCCGGTGCTCCCTAAAATACAATATACATGATCATCTGTATATACGACACATGAAAAGAGATTTCACTTCATACATTTCAAAAAGAGTTGATATGGTTGTCTCAGAAATGGAAGAAGTAAGAGTGACATGAAATTTATATGATGCAAAGATTATTGGAAATTAGGAATAAATTGAGAAAGATTTCTGAATCTTTAGCTAAAGAGATCCGAAAAAATGATAAAATGATAAAATACTTGAACTAATGGGAGTTATAAATCAAATTTTTCGAATTTGTTTGGTGCTAAACCTTATACATCTATCAGTCCTTTATTTGTCAAAAACATGAGTAATCTAATTGACCATTTCTCCGAGACTGAAAAGATAAATGGAGTTTCTATAGAAGGCATTTTACAAAGAAAAATACTTATTTTCGAAGTCAATGGATTATGCTAATACTATGATGTGACAAGTTCATCTTATACAAAACCCATAGGAATATGGTGCCATCAAAAGGATTTGGAATGATATTTGTTCGAGTAGTATTCTAAGTAAAGATTTGAGTGAGTATATTAAGTCAGTATGAACTCTATCGAACAATGATTCTGGGTTTTGTGGAAGATGAGAGGTTTTCAGTGCATTTTCCTTTTTAAAGACAAACGTTTGAAACATATTGGATAGGAATATAGAAAGTTGTCTGAGGTTATATGTATCACGTTACTCAGTGGAGTCTTTTCCTTATGATAGAGCACTCACATTATGGAATTCATTAGTAGAAAGAAGAGGAGTTAGTAATATTTTGCTTGACCCAAAGGATCAAGAAACATCCACAGATTATGCTATAGTTGATTTCTAAGCCATGAATGAGAATTTTCTCCACATTTCTGCTCCAATTCACATATATTTCATTTCTTCAAAACATTATTGAGAACATTTACAATAATTTGATGTAATAAGTATTGATGTATTTCATACAAAGATTACAACTTTCAATAAATGTAATATTATATTTGTCTTTATTTGATCCATTGCCATTGGAACATTGTCACTATCATTTTCTTGTATCCCATTTGTTTTTATATTTGGTATTCATACTTAAATAAGGACATATTTGTCTTTTATATCTATTAATTGAATTTTTTTACATATGCAAGAAATAAGAAACATAAATATTTTAAACAAACAAAATCATGAAAATTTAAGCAACATTTACGTAAAACAAAGAAACAAAAACATCATTTGTATTATGTAAACAGGTGTGTTGTCACAATTCCGACAACGACGTAGGAATTAAAGATAATGGCTAGACATTTTTGGTTTTTATTTTGTGTGGCAGACGTAAGGAAAAATATGATTCAAAATCATAGGTAGAAAAGAGGATGCCCTCGTAATGTGTCCATATATGACATATCTTGTCCATAAGCTTTGAAATGTTAAGTACAAACCCCTTTTTGGAATTTTATTGGCGAAAATGCTTTATGATCTGATACTTTTCTTCATAAACTAATCTACCGCATGAGAGAACGATTTTAAGAGTACGTTGGAATTGTAACTATATTTAATGTTAATAGATTTCAGCATAATATAAATGATGTTTTTGTTTCTTTGTTTACATAAATGTTGTTTAACTTTTCATGATTTTGTTTGTTTAAAATATTTACTTTCTAATTTCTTGTAGATGTAAAAAAATCAATTAACAGATATACAAGACAAATATGTCATTATTTCAGTCTGAAAATCAAATATAAAAAATACATGGAATACAAGAAAATGATAGTGACAATGTTCCAATGACAATGGATCAAATAAATACAAATATAATATTACATTTATTGAAAGTTGTAATCTCTATATGAAACACATCAATACTTATTACATCAAATTATTGTAAATAGTCTTAATAATGTATATAAGAAATTAAATCTATCCAATTAGAACAGTCATGGAGTAATAATTTCATTCGTGTCTTGAAATCAAATGTAGCATGATCTTTGGATGTGTCTCATTCCATCGGTCTAGTAAAAATTACTAACTCCTCTTATTTATACTAGTGAATTCCATAATGGGAGTGCTCTATCATAAGGAAAAGACTCCATTGAGTAACGTGATACATACAACCTCGAAAACTTTATATATTTCTATCCAATCTGTTTCAAACTTTTGAATTTAAAAAGGATAGTGCACTAAAAAACCTTCTAATCTTCCACAAAACCCATAATCATTGTTTAACAGAGTTCATACAACTTAATATACTCACTCAAATCTTCACTTAGAATACTAGTGGAACAAATATCCTTCCAAATCCTTTTAATGGAACCATATTCATGTGGGTTTTGTAGAAGCTGAACTTGTTGTATAATAGTAGTAGCACAATCCATTGACTTGAACTCGTGTATTTTTCTTTTTGTAAAATACCATCTACAGGAACTTTTTTATCTCTTTAGTCTTAGAGAAATGGTCACTTAGATCACTCATGTTTTTAAAAAATAAAGGACTAATAGATGTATAATGTTTGCACCAGAGACAAATTCCAAAACTATAGATTTATAACACCCATTGCTTCAAATATTTTATCATTTTTGAATCTTTCCCGGATCCCTTTAGCTAAAGATTCAAAGATCTTTCTCAATTCATTCCTATTTTCCAATAATATTGCATCATATAAATTTCATGTCACTCTTACTTCTTCCATTTCTGAGACAACCATATCAACTCTTTTTGGAATGTATGAAGTGGAATCTCATTTCCATGTGATGTTATACACATATGATCATGTATATTGAATTTTAAGAAGCACTTGGGATTTTCAAGTTTCTCAATGCATTTTAGTTTTCAAAAGTAGCACCCTCAAAACTCCGATAAGAAATATATAATCTTTCAAGACTCTAGTACACACGTCTTCTGAGTCTTATGAAGTCGGTTAGCTAGAAAAAATGATCTTGTGCATGCTTCGTTAAAATATTAAGCCTTGTTAACATGGGAAAAATACCGTAGGGTTTGAGTAAAAGTGTTTGTCATTAGATGACACTATAGATCTTTATCTTTATCTACATCCATGTGGTATTTATACATAAATCTTGTCAATGAATGATATTCATCAAATACTCTACAGGTAGGTTCATACATAGATATCCATCTGGTATCTACATCTTTGAGAATATTTTTCCTTATGTCACCCCAATTACAAATTTCTGAAATTCTAAAAATCTTTTTGAATTGCTAGCTAGAATAAAAAGTATGCAAATCACATTTCAATTCCTCCACTTTAGCTACATTTTCAAATGTGCTCATAATTTTGTAAGCCGATTCATTCTATGATCCATATAATGGAAAAAAATCATATAAGGAGAAAAAAATTATCAAGTCGAATACATGACCATTTCGATCCCGACATTACAAATTGCACCATTGGTTCCGACACAAACTAATTTTATTGTAATAAAAATTAATCGATTCCAACGATATCATTCGATTTAAGACCACCAATTTATAAATATTTTTAAAAATTAAAATTCTCGGCCATTTAATGAATTTCTAAGAGGTGTGGAGTTCTTATTTCATTAGCAAATGTGTAAACATGAATACAAATCCATGAAGTATTATCCACTTTATAGCACTAACTTTGATCTATTGAAAGGGAAATATACTTTACCTTTTGAACACACTTTATTTGAGATGCTTCTTTTCTACTAGAGATAGGCATTTTGTAATTTAACATCCGCTGGTATTTGACCAATGAGATTGAGGAACATTTTGTAGACCAATAACTCGATACATAATTTAATTTCTCTAAAATCTTACATAAGTCTTCCCATTTACAATATATGGAATACAATTGTAAAATGAAAACTTTTTGCATGTAGTTCTTCCTCCATAGCTTTTATCAATCTTCCTACTATGGTGCCACTTTTTTACTTATATTTTTCATATGTTTTTTTCTTTTCATATTCTTCTACGTATTTTACATGTAGACACTATTTTTCATCTTTCCATTTATGTGTTCTAACTATGTTGTCATCCTTTTGCTTTTGGAAAATGTATATTTTCCCACAATGCTTTTAAATTGTGTCCATTTTGAGTTGCATCGTGTGAACCTTCCCTATTTCCAACCACATATTTGGCACCGAAATTGTGTTGGAACATCATTACCATTTTCGGTGTATATAAGTTCAATAAACGAATATTTTGTAACCTATTCGAATTGGAAAGTCCTTCCAATTTCTAGTTTATTTTCTTTCTTCTCGACATATTTTCTTTTATTTTCCTAGGGTTCAAATTTTGCATCTGGGCTCTTAGCAGTAATATCTTGATTCTCGTGTCCTTTTTTTTTTGAAATAGACCTTGGAGTAGAATCTTTCTCTCTGCTAGTGTATCATGAGGATTCGATGAATTTTCTTGTACTTCTATGTCATTAAGGGAAGAAATGTTTTGCTCAACATATAATGGATCATCGATATATTTAAATTGATTATTTTGTGAAGGAATTTATGAAACGTTTTCATATAATTCTATAAAATTGTTACATTATAGTATTAATTTTATCTATATTTAAATTTGTACATAGAGTACAAAGAGTTTAATGAATAGTATGAAAAACATAATTATCAAATAGTGTAAGACTAAATAACCTGTAAATAGCACATACCGATATTTTTCACCGATTTAGAAACCCCTTTGTTTTTTTATTTTCTAAAATAGCCAAGCAAAGTATTTTCACCCTTTTTGAATCGGCTTAATTTGTAACCTTCTTACCCTAATTTATAGAATCTATGACCGCTAAGGGACGACTCTTATGTTCAAGGATATGAGATTGGATGAATTAGGGTTAGATGGATCTAGGTTAGACGACTCTTGGGTTAGATGACTTTATGGTTGGAATGGCCAGGGTTGGAAGAATACGGGGTTGGATGAAAAATTTAGACGGTTAAAGTGTTTTACACCTAATCGGTTAGACGGTTAAGTGGTCGGATGGCTGATGCGTTGGACCACTAAGGGTTGGATGGCTAAGAGATTGGATAAAAGAGTTGGGAGGTTAAATGGTTAGACGTGGTTGGATAGATAAGGGGTAGGATGGTGAAGGGTTGGACTACTAATGGATTAGTTGGCTAAGGGGTTGAATGGGTCTTAGAGGCGAGGTTGTACAAACTTGAGGTTGGAGTCTAGATGGATTACAATTGAGTTTTGACAACATATGTTGTATGGTGCTTGTTGTTTATGTTTACTTCAATGAATATGCACATGAAATGATTCAAATGGTAGTGAATTATATTCATAAGCTCTTATATATTTGTAAAATCTAGGCACAATGAATAGTACAAGGGACATGTCTATGGAATTTTTAGTGAATAAGTTGGCTATGAATCACAAGAAATTAGCCAATTTGAATTTCCATAAACCTCGATTTTCATGAGTTTACGAAAATTCGCCACTCAAATTTTCCCCGAGAAAAATTCTCACATATGAAGGGGAAACTTTCATATTCTATGTTTTAAGTTGTATACTCATATAAGGTTGTCTTTGGGTCAATAGACATGGTTTTACCCAAAGAATCTCCGATGGAAAATAATCATTTCTCATCTAGAAATTGAGAGGAAGATATTGAAAATGTATCCAAACATGTTTAACTTAGAATTTTTAGTAATAGGATTGAAAAGAGGGAACCATGTCTTCATAAACAATTTTTTATTGATATTCCCAAACGCTATCAAAAATAAAATTTGTATTAGAGGCTTTATCAAATAAACTAATGAAGACACCTATATTTGTGGGGTAAATATCGATTTTACCTTCCAAAGATCGCCTCTAGAGAGGAGATCCAGTCATGGAGTGCAGGGAAGACCCGAGGAAAGATTGTTGAATTTGTAGATTAGTCCATTTTCCTTAAAATATGCCTATGATTTAAGGGCATATACTCCAAAGGACACTTTGGGAGATGACTTAACATACGCCATAGGCTTAGAAGATGGAAAAGCAAAGGATTTAGCCGTATCTTAAAAATCTTACTACCAAATCCTCCCTGAACCGGTTTTATTCTAGATCCAACCCCTAGACTAGATGCATCGGTGCCTACAAAGTACCATCTATGCCAGGGAGGACAAGCCATTAAGGATTTGTACATACTTAGCCCCCAAAGAGGGAGAATCACATGTAGCCAAAGATGTAGAGACGTGGACCGGGACATGGGAACTAGGGTAAAGAACAGAGCATTTACCAAGAATCGCCAATGAACCAACCACTGTTCCATTCTTGAAACCTCCAATATTGCTACCATGATATCCACAAATGCCAAGCCCAAAAGCATTGTCCCCAAGCTAATGGCTAAAGTTAACGGTTTGGAATTATGTTGAGAGCCGAGAGGTCTATGTTCATAGTTTATAAAATGTAAGAGTTTATGTGATGACCTTTTTATTCAAAGGAACTCAAAATTTTACTTTTTCTTTAGGAACGTAAAGAAACAAGTGTGAAATTAAATAAGTAACTATGTTTGAATAATATGATTGAAATTACGTATGTAAACCAATCTATTTATTTTTTGAATTTTACATGTATAAGATTATATATTTAAATTTTAATGCTTTAAATGTAGTAGCAATGTTAATTATAATTTAATAATTTGTATACTAAACCTTTCGTTTCAATAACAATGAAGTTCTACAATAATTTCGATGCTTGCATCTAAATGTAAGATTTTATAATCTTTAACTAACAATGAACTTTTTCACAAATTTGTAGTAACATGTGATAATATTTTGTTATATTTATTATTATTATTATATCTATAATTATTATAATTATAAATATAATTACATGGAGGGAAATGCCTACATGGAGGGAATGAATGGATGGTTGAGCAGGGAAAAAAGGTCAAATTTATGTGGTAGATCTAGGTAATGTGCATGGATCTAGTTTCTTTACATCTTCCCCAAAGGAATCTCAAGATGCGGAGTGCTGAAATCTTTGGTTGAGCGTGTTCTGGGAGGAGTGACACTCTTTCCCCCTCCCTCTCCCGAACCTGATTTAGAAACATAAAAATCCATCCCTATTCATGCCAAAAGAGTTGGCGGAAAGGGCTAATTCTGAATATGGGATTTCACTTACTCAAGCTTTGCTAGCATGAGGCCAAACATGGACCTTATTAGGGCCTACGCTTAGAAGAAACCGGGCTCCTAAGGTAGACATCTCTGTGGTGAATATTGAAATTAAATCATTCTTGTTTTAGTTCAACAGGGATGAGGAATTCCTCAGAGCCATTAATAGTGGCCCTTAGATTTATGGGAAGAAGATAATGCATTTGACCAAATGGTGACCTAGTATTGACATGAAAAATTTGAACCCAACCCATTTCTAGTGTGGGTGAAGTTACTTGACTAAAATCTCGAGTTTTTGGAAGTTGAGGTGCTGAGTGGGATAACCAGAGACATTACCGATCTACTGTCATCATATATTCAAAGAACTCTTTCCGTAACAAGGATTGTCTCAATGAGAATGTGTGTGTGAATGTATCTCTCGGAAAAAGCTACTCTCCTTTATTCATCTTAGCTCAGCCCATGAGGAAGTGGTATATCATATTGAGTATGAACCATCCCCTATATACTGTGAATAATGTAGTTATATAGGTCATTACATTGTTTCTTGCAAGGGAAAGGTTCACGAATCAAGTTAAAGACTTCAACTTGCGGTGAGCGCATTGTGTCTTTTCAAGTTATTAATCCCCAGTTTTCTAGCGGATGAAACCCATTGTTAGCGGTGAGTTGTTGTTTGGTGGTGGGTTGTTTGTTGAACGCGTGGAGGGAGCGATGGTTGTGCTTGGCTTGGAATCCCTAGTTTCTATTTACGTCCCTAATTCAATCAACGTTTAAAAATACCAATGGTCTCTAAACTAACCCGACTAATTCGGATGGAAAAATTGAGGAGGACAACGAGGCACCCAAAAGAACTAAGGATGTGGATGATTATACTTATAGGTATGAAATGGATATATCAATTCAAAAACCACTGTGTCATCCCTTATTCGATGGTGAAAGTGTTTGATATGAAGGATTTGTTTGAGGTCACAAGATGGAAGAACTACTAGGGGAAAATAGAGACTTGAAGAATCGTAGTACATCTTATAACACCAAACATGAAATTTCAAATACGGTTGTTGTCAAGAAAACCCTTTGGGTTATTTTAAGGTGGTTCGTGATTAACAATGAGGATAATCGAATCTTTTCTCTCGGGCGTCCTAGCCCCAAATCGATATGGAATCCTAAAGGTTCATGCCTTTTGGGAGGGAAAAAAATACAGAGACTATATCAAGGAGACATTTGGGCTTATTGTTGATTCTCGATGATGGGGGCACACAATGAAATCTAGAAGAACTAAGTAAAAGAACTAACTATTTGCGAACTATGTCTTCCTTGATATTGTGTGGATTTGATTTCTGGGTTAAGTTTGTTTAACTCTCTTTGTGGTTATATTTTTGTTTTTTGTTCTTTTATGGATGTTGTCACGATGCATCTTTCTTTGTAAGGATTTTGGGAGCCATAATCCCTTCTTATTACCTTATTTAATAAAAAATAAATATAATAATTATAAAATTTTAATTTTAATAATTATCATAATTTTAATTTTAATAATATTTTTGTTATTTTATTGTTCTAATAATAATATGTATTAACAAAATTATTATTATTTTGATAAAATAAATGTAATGATAATAATAATTGAAAAAGCACTAACGATGAGTCTAGAATGCGATGGCGGTAAGATTCTAAACCCGTATTCATGTCATCCGGAGCAAGAAAAAGGAAGTGGTAGAGGTGTCCATCGTGAGGCTAGAGGAGGAAAATATGTTTTAATAGACTTCCCTATGAATCATGTTGCATGAAATTAAACACTAGGTGTAGGGATCAATGGTGGATTAACACCTCACCCATATCTCGGTCCCTAATAAGGGAGGTGACGATGGGGGAAGGAAGTCGATGTTAAAATAAGAGGCAATTATTTTCACTACAGATGTTAAAGGAGTTAAAGGTTAAGGAAACCCCTCAATCCATCTCCGTATACCCTTGTTCTCATGATGAAGGAGGTTCTTTAGGAAGTTCGGGATCGAGAAGAGGAATATATAAAACTTGGTCTCATATGTCATTTTAACTACCTATGCCCAAATATTTCTCAACTACACGAATGGATCACATCAAACTAGAGATTAAATATTAAGGGTAAGGATGATTTTGTGCCCGCCACCATTTTTTGAGCACCATTTAGTATTTTTGAAAACCCTTTGGTAGAAAGATAACTAGAGCATCTAGTTCGGGCTATTTTCTTAAAGATTTTTTTAGCGAATATTTTTTTATTTATGATTTTTCTAGATTTTTATTAAAAATAACGGATCCTTGAACTACCTCAAAATATCAAAAATTATATATATATTTTAATATGTATAGAATTATGCCTATTTGATGATTTTTTAAAAATTTCGATCACCTAATAAAAGATACATTATTATATTCCCTTTGATGGATGATGATATTTTGGACATTATTATGTTTTGATTTATTATGATGTGTAGATGTTAGACACTAGATTATTATGGACCTTGATTATTAGTATGTTGATTTTAGAGACATTATATATGGATGATGATATCTTTGTTGTGACATGACACATTATATTGGACTTATGATATTGGACATTTGAGTAGATCTAGTATGGTAGAATTTAGATGATGATATAGTTGATTTATTTAATTAAAAATGATAATGTTAAATTAATGATGTTGTTGTGATTTGTGTGTTTAGATGATTTTGAAATATTGTTTATATCATTTTGGATGTCTGATGCGGCCACGAGGCCGAAGGAGGTATTTGTATTTTGCAGGTTAAAAATCACAACAATGTCGGGGACCTGGAGACTAACCATATTGAAATTCCGGATGAACTCAACAAGGTCACCATGGCAACTATAATTGTTTGTGTGTTGTGTTATGTTAGGATTTCCCATGGGGGGATTTCCATTATATGTGACCATGGGATATGTGTTTTATTTATGTGTTCCTTTTTATTATTGTTGTATGTATTTTATTTAGTAAAGTGTTCCTTCTTGTAATTTAATTTAAATGTGATGAATTTAATGTAAGAGTCATATAGTTAAATTTTATTTAATTTAATTGGGATGTGGAATGTAAGTAATAAAGTTGTTGTCTTAGTTATTAATTAAATTGGAATTATGTTATGTATAACCATATGTTAAATAAATAAATCATTATGTCAAAAGAATGTAATAAATGAAGTCATAGGTATTAATGCATGTTGTAAGAATGTGTAAGTGATGTGTAAGTTGTGTAAGTCAGATTTTGGAGTGTAGAACACTCCATCCTCAAGGAATTCAATTTGACCTTGAGGCCAAATTTGGAGGCTTGTGGGACAAGTTAAACTTGTCCCACACCTCTTAAAATCATCCACCAACCATACCTATGGTTTTGGAGTCAAAATTAATCTTTTTAATTGTATTTTGAAATGACTATGTGTAAGTCTTTATTGCACTTTTCTTACAAATTTTTAATTCAATCCTTGTTAAAGTATGGGTTAATTTTGAGTGTGTAAGTTGCTTGTCATCTCCATTTATTGTGATTTATTTTGAAGTTGAATTTCTCTTTTGGGGTTGAGTAAGAATGATGTGGCATCCCACTTGGAATCCACATCATCCTCTCCCTCCCTCTCCTTTAAAATTCAAATTCTTCTCTTGTTTAGGGTTGTTGAAACTTTGCTTTTCCTCCTTGGGTCAATTTTATTGTTGTTGGAGCTTGCTTTGAGGAAGGAGTTGGAAATTATTTTGCATGCTTATACCTTTCTATTTTGGGACTACATTTTGAGCACTGAAGGAACTGTTGTTTGGGAAAAAATCTCCATTATGGAGAGGTAGGATCTTGTCCTTTTTATATGTTGTTTTTCCCTTTTCTTGCATGAATGAAATGGTGATTGTGTTGTGTATTCATGGCTGGTTGGGTAGATTGCTTAGGGAAAGGTGTAGGAGAAGACTATGGGGTCTTATATGGGGGGGCATAAGGGATTTCCAATGGCACTTATTCTATTGTGGAGGGAGTTTTGGTTTTGGGATCCACCTTGGAAAAGAAACTACTTGCATTTCTTACTATGGGGGGCATAAGGGATAAACTTGGGGGCATAAGGAGGGGTTGGGAGATATAAGGTTTATGGGTTTGATATGTTTATTGGTGGTATGCATTTTGTGGATGCCCAATTCCAAATTGGGAGGCATAAGGAGATTCCCATAGTTCTTGCTCTTGATGGCTTGCTTGATCAAGCCTATGTATTGTGTGAATGATTCTTATTGCAGTTGTGAACTGATTGTCTTTGTTTGGACTATATGTTTTTTTTGTTTTATGCATGAGAAAAAGAATGTTGTTTGTTGTGAAAGAAGCCTTGTTGCCATGTGTTGATGTTCATTCTCCATTTCAATATGGTTGGGGCTCGGGGCCAATGGGGAAAGATGGCTTCTCCTTTCCCATTGGATGTCTTGGTTGGGTGGAGAGCATTGCCTTTCCCCCTTCCTTGTTGTGATCAAATGAAAAGATGAAGAAATCAACATGTTGCTTGTTTTTGAGAGCTTGGAGAAAATGTAGTTTTGACAGTCCCTTCCTTAGAGAGAAAATTTCATTGTTATCTTCCCACTTGAAGTGGATGAATTGTATTATTATTTTAAAAAAGTGAAGTTACTTGTATTGTAAAGGAAAAGATTGAGACCCATTTGGGAAATGTAAAGATGTATTATTCTTTTCTCTATTTGAAAAAGTATGTCATACAGAATGAGATTACATATTTTTTTTGTAAATTGAAATTTATGGAAAGAAATAATTTGTAATGTGTTGTTTGAAATCAATAAATGAAATACATTCCTTTCTCAAATTGTAATGTTGTATTAAATTTAATTACTTTTTGTTTGAAATCTCTATGTGAAAAAGAAAATACGTGTGGAAGAAAAGAGACAGCATTTTGTTCTCTGTATTTATTTAAAATTTGAAATATCAAATGTTGCCTTATTGTTTTGAATGATCAGATAAATCAAATTAATTGTTTAGACAAGAATTGAATGTCTTAGATCATTTTGAGAATGTTTTCCCACAATGGAGTAGTAAATTGATTAATAAATTGATTAGTAAATGATCTCTATTTTATCTATAAATCTATCAATTAAATTTATCAAATAAATGTACAGCTCAAAATTATAACTTAAATTAATAAATGAAACAATGCAATTCAGATGTAATAAGTCCTAATGAACTCAATTTGACCTCAACATTTAAGAAAGACATTTTAGAACTTCATAAAATCAATTTTAGAACTTGCTCAACCACTTTCCTTCAAAAGATGTAAAATATATCAAATGCAACTCAATCCACAAATTGAACCTTAAAAATACTCTAAAACTTACCCAAGATCATTCCTCCATGTTCAATTTACATGTTGAGAAGAAGAAAATCAAAATTTGATCAAAATCTCACAAGTTGAAAAATTGTTAGTTTTGAATTTTAAACCCTATGAGATCGATTTCTTAAAATTGACCTTCAAAACTTCATCAAAATCCAAAATTTATGATTTTTGTGCAAAGAGGACTCCAAGAGAGATTTCTCGAAAAGTCCTTGTTTTCCAAAATGACTTTTCTATCAAAAGTTATGGCCATTTGAAGTTTTACTTCAAAATGGCCATCCAAAAATAAATCTAACTATATTAAAATCAAAATTTGAACTTTGGAAAAATTTCCCCAAAAATTCCATGTGCCCCACAACACTCTCAACCAATCATGTGTCACCACATGGCACTTTGGAGGGGTGAATCTTTTGAAAACTTAACTTTTGAAAAATTTGACCTTTGGGAAAATTTTCCCATTTTTCCCCAGTGTCCCCCACAACCAATCACGTGCTGACACGTGGCATGGCATGGGCGCGAAATTAAATTTGAAAACTTAACCATTTGTCTCTTTTGGAAAAATTTCACTTTTTCCTCCACGGCCCCGCAACCCCCATAACCAATCAGGTGCATTGACACGTGTCCTAATGGATGCGCGGGTCCGCGCAAGTCTTTTTGACTTTTAAACGCCTTGGGCATAAAATTTTAAATCACTCCGCTACTCCAGTGGCCTCGCATCCAATCACAGATGATGCCACGTGGCCTTTTCCTTGGTAGAGGAGGCAAATTTTCCTTCACCATTTGGGTTTGAACCTTGGGAAAATTTCCAAATTTTTCCCCATGGCCCCGCCGATTCCGTCGTCCCAATCACGTGCCACACGTGGCAAATTGACATCGGCATGAGCGAGATTTTCTCTCCTTTGAGATTTTAACTCATAAAATCTCAATTTTCCCTTTTGTTCCCCTTCCCCTACAATCAAAGGTCCACTGTCCTCCCCACACCAATGGGAAGTGCACATGTCCTTCCTTTGCACCAAAAAGGGAAAATTCTCAAAATTTTCTCCCTAAGCCCGCAGACTCCCCAAGGGAAAATTTCTCCCCAAACTCCGCTGCCATAACTTGAGTTTTATAAGGAGTTAGGAGGACTTATTTATATGGTTGGAAAGGTGAGAGAATTTCCTATCCAATGGGAGCATGATTTAGGAAAGTTTTGATGACTCTAAGTGTGTGAAAAATCAAGTTGAACCCTATAAGCTTGTTAGGGTAGATGAGAGGGATTTCACTCTCCTAACCTAAGTGATGAATTTAACTTCTTGTTTTGACCTTGTGCTTATTGATAATAGTTGCTAGAAGTAATTTCTGTAAGTCAGTCTTTTTGTTAACCTAAACCTAGGTTTGTGATAACTATGATCTTGTAACCTTCCTTGCAAACACCTTTAATAAAAAAAAATTATTCCATAATTTTCCTAGCTAAACCTAGTTTGTTTCTTGGTCTCAAGTGGTAGTTTGAAGTGGGCATTACACTTGGTATCAGAGTAGTGGTTCAAAGGCTTGGACCATTGGGCACACTAGAAAATTGAGACTTGAAACCTTAAAACTAGTAAACCTGTTAATCTAGAAAACAACTTAACAAGAATTTGATGTGTTTAGAAACATGAAGTTGTAGAGAACTTAGAAGTAATGAACTAACTCTCACTTTGGTCTATGTAGGAGGCTCAGACGGAGTGAGAGGAACATTCACAGAGACCTAGATTCACCACCACCACCACCACCACCACCACCACCGGATCAGGGTGTAGCAGCCATTCTACCTCAGATTCTACAGACCCTTCAGGATGTTAATGCCGCTCTACGCGGAGGATCAGTAGGAGGGCACTCAGGAAGACATGATAGAGTTACTTCTATTGAGGGACATGCACCTCCTCCACTCAGTGAGGAGCATAGAGGAGAGAAATCCCATGCGGAGTCAGTCAGAGTGGATTCACCACCTAGGAGACAGGGTGATAGAGTTCGGAGCATAGAGAGAGGTCTCGAGCCCTAGGCTTAGGGATGAGCTTGCAGAGAGGCCTAGAGGCCGACAGATCACAGCAGGATCACATCAGGGAGATCCTAAAGCTTAGGCCCTCACATTACTTCAGGTGATATAGGTGGATTTCAGGCAGAGGCCTGGCTAGTGAGCTTGAGTGGTTGCTTCAAGCTTTTCCTTATTCTAACAACACGAAAGCTCATGTTGCGATCCATCTACTGAGGGATGGAGCAGAGTGTGGTGGAGGACAGAGGAGTAGAAGCTCCATGTTGATTCAGAGACAATGACTTGGGAGTTATTTGAGGAGAGATTTAGGAGTAGATATCTATCACGGAGGTTCATCCAACAGAGGATTGACGAGTTCCATGACCTCCGATAGGCTACCCTTTCAGTAGTAGAGTATGAGAGTAGATTTCTAGATCTACTTCAGTATGTAGAGTATATGCAGGATGAGCAGGTGTGGATTCACAGGTTCATCCGGGGCCTGAATTTGGACATTGGAGGGGTAGTATGGATTCACTGCCCACAAACTTTAGCAGAGGCCATCGAGAAGGCCTATATTATAGAGGAGACTCGGGGTAAAACCCAACAGGCTAGAGACTCGAGTCAGAGCCACATTCAGCAGATGCAGGATGGTAGATCGAGAGGTTCAAGTACCTCTCCCTCATGGTGGGCAGCATTCAACATAGTCATCCTTTAGGCCATAAAGCAGCAACAATAGTCCCGCCCACCATATAGACCTCCTCATAGAGAGATTGATGCACAGAGAGGTCGAGTATGGGGCCTCCTCCTAGGGGTCCCATCAGGACACAGGGTGGACCTAGAGCTCAATCAGCTGGAGCTCACCAATAGAGGCCACAACAGACCATAGCCAGATCATCAAGATCCACACCACAGGCTTCTAGGGCACCTACTGAGGTGCTGCTCCTTGGAGAGGATCAGGTGGTTGCTTTGGATGTGGAGTAGCTAGACATTTCTGGAGAGATTTCCCTTAGAACCCTAACAAGGGTAAGGCACCGGTTTCGAGCCGATAGTTGGTGACATGGGGTGCGTAGCCATAGGATCTATGCAGTGGTTGAGAACCACTAGGTAGAGCACCAGAGCATAGTCATTGAGACCACAGTAGCATTGGTGGTATTCCTACCTCTCTGTATTGTTTGATTCTGGTTCTTCTGATTCTTTCATTACACCATCTTTAGTAGAGTGATGCAGGCTGGTGGCAATTAGTAGGGGGTCTTAGTTGGGATGTCGAGATGGCTTCTGGAGCCAAGATCTCTGTGGACTCCTTAGTTAAGGAGTGTGTAGTGGATTTGGGACCTTTCACCACCACCTCAGATCTCTCGTATTCTTCCTTTGGGCTCGTATGGAGTTATATTAGGCATGGATTGGTTATCTACACATAGGGCCAGGATGGATTGCTATCACAAGACTATATCTTGTGCAGATGATCTTGGAGTTGAGTCGGTGATTACAGGGGTCAGGAGACCCATTTCTATTCGTACCATTTCCGCTATGCAACTTAAGCGGTGTGTGTGATGGGTTTGTCAGATGTATGTTGTTATAGTTAGTGATAGGTCAGAGGATGGGTCTAGTGGACCATCGCTAGATGATCATCCCATCTTGAGAGAGTTTTCTGATGTATTTCTAGGGGAGCTACCGGGATGCCACCCCATGAGATTGATTTCCATATAGACTAGTCCCTGAGCAGAGCCTATCTCACGGCACCTTATCGGATGACCACCCCGAGAGCTCTGTGAGCTCAAGTTACAACTTGAGGGCCTTCTGAGAAAGGCCTTATCCATCCTAGTGTATCCCCTTGGGGTGCACCGGTGATTTTCATGAAGAAGAAGGATGGATCATTGTGGTTGTGTATTGATTACCGCTAGTTGAACAAAGTGACGATCAAGAATCATTACCCTCTTCCTCATATTGATGACTTGTTTGATCAGATGAAGGGAGCCACGGTGTTCTCTAAGATTGATCTCAAGTCAAGCTACCATCAGTTGAGGATTTCGAGGTGAAATTCATAAGACCACCTTCCACATGAGATATGGGCACTATGAGTTCACAGTGGTGCCTTTTGGTTTGACGAATGCCCCTGCAGTGTTTATGAGTTTGATGAATGGGGTATTCAAACCTTTTAGATCACTTCATGCTCATCTTCCTTGATGACATTTTGATATACTCACGTACACATGAGGAGCACGAGGGGCACCTTCGATAGGTTCTTGGTCTTCATGAGCAGTAGCTTTACGGAACTTGGAGAAGTGTGCTTTCTTCCAAACAATACAGAGGTGCAGTATTTGGGTCATATTATTTCTGGGGAAGGTATCACAGTTCGATCCTTCCAAGATTAGAGCCATTATGGATTGGCCAGCACCCACTACAATGACCGAGGTGTGCAGCTTCATGGGTTTAGTAGGATACTACTGAGAGATTTGTTCAGGATTTCTCTCGGATTACGCACCCTATCACTTCCCTTCAGAGGAAAGGGAAGAAGTTTGTTTGGATGGATAGATGCGAGCAGGCCTTCAGGAAACTAAGGAGTGCCTCACTACAACACCCATTCTTGCAGTACCGATCCACAGGGTGAGTTCTTTGTTTGCACAGATGCTTCTTTAGTAGGGCTTGGAGGTGTGTTGATGCAGGATGGTAGGGTTATAGCTTTTGAGTCTCACAAACTCAAGGATCACGAGCTTAATTATCCTACCCATGATCTTGAGCTTGTGGCAGTTGTGCATGCTTTGGTTAGATGGAGACATTTTCTTCTTGGATGGAGATTCACACTCAGGACAGATCATTTGAGTCTTCACCACCTCTTCACGCAGCCCAATCTAAACACTCATCAATGGCATTGGATGGAGTTTCTTTGTGAGTATGACATGGAGATAGAGCATGTGAAGGGAAGGAGAATGTGGTAGTAGATGCTCTCAGCAGATGGAGACATGTGGTATGGCCACTACAAAGTGAGCACAGATTTGTGGAGCAAGATTCTTCAGCAGCTTCCTCTTGATAGCTTCTACATGACAGTATGAGCAGAGATCAGAGTCACAGACCCCTTGAGGGGAAGTTTGATGGTTTCACCTTAGAGGTAGATGGTCTTCTCGGAATAGAGGCAGGATATATGTTCCTAGAGATGGAGGCTTGAGGCAGGACATCTTGACCGAGGCACATCGTGCACCCTATTCAGCCCATCCCGGGGTGAAGAAGATGCACGCTACTTTGAGACAATTGTATCACTGGAGAGGACTTCATCGAGATGTGGCTTAGTTTGTGTCATGGTGTTTAGAGTGCCAGAGGGTTAAGGCCAAGCATCAACATCTAGCAGGTCTTCTTTATCCTCATGCCATACCGAATGGAAGTGGGACACCATTTCCATGGATTTCATTGTTGGACTACCTATGTCGAGATATCACCACGATGCCATTATGGTCACGTTGATAAATTGACAAAAGTGGCTCACTTTTCTCCGGTGAAGACCACTTATACAGCTAGAGCAGTGGCACGAGTATATTTGGATGAGATCATCAAGTTACATGGGATCCCGTGGAAGATCATTTGTGACCACGATCCTTTGTACACTTCACATTTCTGACTACCATGTAGTATGTCCTCGGACGAGGATTAATTTCAGCACAACATATCATCCTGAGATAGATGGACAGACCGAGTGAGTGAATCAGATTTTAGAGGATATGCTCAGGATGTACATGATGGATCAATAGTCTAAGTGGGAGGAGTACTTACTTAGTGGAGTTTTCCTACAATAATAGTTTTTAGAGTTCTATAGGCATGGCTCCTTTTCAGGCATTATATGGTAGAGAGTGCAGACACCCCTTAGCTGGGACAGTTGAGGATAGAGTATCTCTTGGACCAGCTCTTTTGCAGGACATGGAGCAGCAGGTAGTGTTGATCAGGCAGAGATTACAGGAGGCACAGATAGGCAAAAGAAGTATGTGGATCAACATAGGATTGATCATAGCTTTGATGTGGGCATGAAGGTGTTCCTTCGTGTTAGACCACACAAGAGCCCTATCCACTATGGAAAAGGTTCTAAGTTAGCTCCTAGATTCATTGGTCCTTTTGAGATCTTGGAGCATATCGCCCTTTGCCTACCATCTAGCATTTCCACCCAACTTGTCTCACGTACATGATGTGTTTCATGTTTCGTCCTTAGGAGGTACATTGCAGATCCTTCTCATGTGTTGGACTGGACATCATTGTAGGTGCAGGATCAGGGGCAGGTGATGGTGGAGCCCATCTATATCATAGATCGCAGGACCCTGGGCCTTCGAGGTAGAGAGATTGATCAGTACGGGTGCAATGGATAGATATATGATGAGACTGTAGCCACTTGGGAGGATGCTACTATGTTACGAGTGTAGTTTCCACATTTGTTCCAGTGACTTCCAGGAGGAAGTCGAGTCTAAGGGGAGGGGGATGTAGTGCCCACTTCCCTTTGACACTGTTTAGATACTGATCTTGATACTGTTGATCTCATTTTGGACATTATTATGTTTTGATTTAGTATGATGTGTAGATGTTAGATCATGGATTATTATGGACCTTGATTCAGTTATCATGCATGATGATTATTAGAGACATTATTATATATGGATGATGATATACTATTGACATGGACATATTATAGATGTTGATTTGGACTTATGATATTGGATATTTGAGTAGATCTCTAGTATGGTAGAATTTAGATGATATAGTTGATTTATTTAATTAAAAATGATAATGTTGAATTAATGATGTTGTTGTGATTTGTGTGTTTAGATGATTTTGAAATATTGTTTATATCATTTTGGATGTCTGATGCGGCCACGAGGCCGAAGGAGGTATTTGCATTTTGTAGGTTAAAAATCACAACAATGTCGGGGACTGGAGACTAACCATATTGAAATTCTGATGAACTCAACGAGGTCACCATGGCAACTGTAATTGTTTGTGTGTTGTGTTATGTTAGGATTTCCATGGGGGATTTCCATTATATGTGACCATGGGATATGTGTTTTATTTATGTGTTCCTTTTAATTATTGTTGTATGTATTTTATTTAGTAAAGTGTTCCTTCTTGTAATTTAATTTAAATGTGATGAATTTAATGTAAGAGTCACATAGTTAAATTTATTTAATTTAATTGGGATGTGGAATGTAAGTAATAAAGTTGTTGTCTTAGTTATTAATTAAATTGGATTTATGTCATGTATAACCATATGTTAAATAAATAAATCATTATGTCAAAAGAATGTAATAAATGAAGTCATAGGTATTAATGCATGTTGTAAGAATGTGTAAGTGATGTGTAAGTTGTGTAAGTCAGATTTTGGAGTGTAGAACACTCCATCCTCAATGGAACTCGAATTTGTCCTTGAGGGCTGCATTTTGAGGCTTGTGGGACAAGTTAAACTTGTCCCACACCTCTTAAAATCATCCACCAACCATACCTATGGTTTTGGAGTCAAAATTAATCTTTTTAATTGTATTTTGAAATGACTATGTGTAAGTCTTTTATTGCACTTTTCTTACAAATTTTTAATTCAGTCCTTGTTAAAGTATGGGTTAATTTTTGAGTGTGTAAGTTGCTTGTCATCTCCATTTATTGTGATTTATTTGTGAGTTGATTTCTCTTTTTGGGGTTGAGTAAGAATGATGTGGCATCCCACTTGGAATCCACATCATCCTCTCCCTCCCTCTCCTTTAAAATTCAAATTTCTCTCTGTTTGGGGTTGTTGAAACTTTTTTTTTCCTCCTTGGGTCAAATTTTTTATTGTTGTTGGAGCTTGCTTTGAGGAAGGAGTTGGAAATTATTTTGCATGCTTATACCTTGCTGTTTTGGGACTGCATTTTGAGCACTGAAGGAACTGCTGTTTGGGAAAACAATCTCCATTATGGAGAGGTAGGATCTTGTCCTTTTATATGTTGTTTTTTTTCCTTTTCTTGCATGAATGAAATGGTGATTGTGCTGTGTATTCATGGCTGGTTGGGTAGATTGCTTAGGGCAAGGTGTAGGAGAAGACTATGGGGTCTTATATGGGGGGGGGCATAAGGGATTTCCAATGGCACTTATTCTTATTGGAGGGAGTGTTGGTTTTGGGATCCACCTTGAAAAGAAACTACTTGCATTTCTTACTATAAACTTTGGGGGGGCATAAGGAGGGGGGTTGGGAGATATAAGGTTTATGGGTTTGATATGTTTATTGGGTGGTATGCATTTGGTGGATGCCCAATTCCAAATTGGGAGGCATAAGGAGATTCCCCATAGTTCTTGCTCTTGATGGCTTGCTTGATCAAGCCCATGTGATTGTGTGTATGATTTTTATTGCAGTTGTGAACTATTGTCTTTGTTTGGACTGTATTTGTTTTGTTGTTCTATGCATGTGAAAAAAATGTTGTTTGTTGTGAAAGAAGCCTTGTTGCCATGTGTTGATGTTCATTCTCCATTTCAATATGGTTGGGGCTCGGGGGCCAATGGGGAAAGATGGCTTCTCCTTTCCCATTGGATGTCTTGGTTGGGTGGAGAGCGTTGCCTTTCCCCCTTCCTTGTTGTGATCAAATGAAAAGATGAAGAAATCAACATGTTGTTGTTTGGAGCTTGGAGAAAATGCACAGTTTGTCAGTCCCTTCCTTAGAGAAAATTTCATTGTTATCTTCCCACTTGGAGTGGATGAATTGTATTATTATTTAAAAATGTGAAGTTACTTGTAATGCAAAGAAAAGATTGAGACCCATTGGGAAATGTAAAGATGTATTATTCTATTCTCTGTATTTGAAAATAATGTATGTGTATATGAGATTTGTTGTAAATTACATAATGAAATTTAAAGAAAGAAATAATTTGTTATGTATTGTTGGAAATCAATAAATGAAATACATTCCTTTCTCAAATTGTAATGTTGTATTAAATTGAATTATTGTTTTTTTAAACATCTCTGTTGAAAAGGAAAATACGTGTGGGAGAAAAAAGACAACATTTTGTTCTTGTATTTATTTAAAATTTGAAATATCAAATGTTGTTTGTGCTTATTGATTTTGATAAGTGATTAAGATAGACAAAATGGAATGTCTTAGACAAGATTTGATAAGCTTTCCATGTTTGGAAGTGGCAAATGGATTATTATAGTTGTTAATGAAATGAACTTTGTTTTTTATAAATCTATCAATTAAATTTATCTAATAAATGTACAGTTCAGAATTACAACTTAAATTAATCAGATAATGAAACAATATAATTCAGATGTAATAAGTCCTAATGAACTCAATTTGACCTCAACATTTAAGAAAGACATTTTAGAACTTCATAAAATCAATTTTAGAACTTGCTCAACCACTTTCCTGTCAAAAGATGTAAAATATATCAATTGCAACTCAATCCACAAATTGAACCTTAAAAATACTCTAAAACTTACCCAAGATCATTCCTCCATGTTCATTTACATGTTGAGAAGAAGAAAAATCAAAATTTGATCAAAATCTCACAAGTTGGAAAATTGCTAGTTTTGAATTTTAAACCCTGCAGATCAATTTCTTAAAATTGACCCCAAAATTCATCAAAATCCTAAAATTTATGATTTTTATGCAAAGAGGACTCTGAGAGCTTTCCAAAAAGTCCTTGTTTTCCCAAAATGGACTTTCTATCAAAAGTTATGGCCATTTGAAGTTTTACTTCAAAATGACCATCCAAAAATTAAATCTAACTATATTAAAATCAAAATTTGAACTTTGGAAAATTTTCCCAAAAATTCCACCCCCCACAAACTCTCAACCAATCATGTGTCCCATGTGCACTTTGGGGGTGAATCTCATTGAAACTTAACTTAACTTTTTGAAAATTTGACCTTGGGAAAATTTTCCCATTTTTCCCCACAACCCCGCCCCCAACCAATCACGTGTTGACACATGGCATGGAGGCACGCGGAGAGAAATTTTGAAAACTTAACTCTTTTGGCTCTTTTGAAAAATTTCACTTTTCCTCCACGCCCCATACCCCCAACCAATGAGGTGTTGACATGTCCCAATGGACGTGCACGGACCGCGTGAGTCTTTTTGACTTTTAAACCTTTGGTGCAAAATTTTAAATCCTCCACCCCGGCCTACGTCCAATCATAGATGCCACATGGCATAGATTTTCCTTAGCAAGGCGCACAAATTTTTCCTTTGAAAATTTGGCTTTTTGAACCTTGGGAAATTTCTAAATTTTTCCCCCACCCCACTGACCGTCTCAATCACGTGGCCCACGTGCAAATCATCAAGAGCAGATTTTCTCTCCTTTGAGATTTTAATCGGCTCATAAAATCTCAATTTTCCCTTTGTTTTCCACTGCCTTCTTCTCCTTTGCACACCAAAGAGAGGAAACACTGTTTCCCTCCCCTCACTCCGCTAAGGAGTTTTTGCACTTTTGTGCCAAAGGAAAATTTCTCTCTAAACTCCGTCGGGCCATAACTTGAGATTTATAAGGAGTTAGAGGACTTATTTATATGGTTGGAAAGGTGAGATAATTTCCTATCTAATGGGCATGATTTAGGAAAGTTTTTGATGTCTAAGTGTGGGAAAATTAAGTTGAATCCTATAAGTCCTTAGGGGCGGAGGGGTGAGAATTTACTCTTCTAACCTAAGTGATGAATTTAATCCTCTTGTATTGACCTTGAACATTTTTTGAGATGTTGTAGGATCATTTCCATAAGTCCATCTTGATTTGTTAACCTAAACTTATTGTGATAACTATGATCTTGTAACCTTCTTTTACAAACACCCTTAACAAAAAATAATTATTCCATAATTTTCCTAAAACCTAGTTTGTTTCTTGGTCTCAAGTGGTAGTTCCATCACAAGATAGACATATTTACACTTCAACAAATAGCTATAAAAACATAGTTAGAAAATAAATAATATGGAAACCTTATATTAGTCAAAAATTTGAAAAATTATATTTTTAGAAAGAAGAGACTCTCATAATTTGTTTTAAATGGATTGATTGTTTTATTTTGATTTATCATAGAGGAAGTGGCATTTTTACATTTTCTTGTAAAAACATGTTGTTTGTTGTGTTTGTGTAGGTCCATGCCTTAGGCTTGGGGATCCAAACCGGATCCCAAGCCTTGAGGCATGGCTTGGGAAAAGAGAAAACACAAAACGCATACGCATTCTATAACACGCGTACGCGTTATGTGTAGTATAAACATTATGCATGATTTTGACATGCTTCTATTTACATAAATAAATGTTACTTTAAATTTATTTATGTAAATATAATAAATTAGGGTCACTCTGCACCTTATGGAATTAGTCTCACAGCTCCATGATTCATGGTTTAAGAGATGGTTTTTTAAAGTATAATTTGGTCAGTACATAGCTAATGTTTCAGGATTTCAACATTCAACCCAAATCTTTTAGATTTTAACTTCTATAATAGAAAACCTAAACCATAGGCCATAAACCTTTACACTAAACTATAAACCTTGAGCCCTAAACCCTAAACCCTAAACATTTAACCATGATCCCTAGAACCTAAAACCTAAACCCTAAACCCTACACCTTAAACATTCGGCTTCTTACACGTGAGCCCTAAACCCTAAGCCTTAAGCCATAAACCCTAAGAAATAATCCCTAAACCATGAACCGTAAAAAATAAATCCTAAACCCTAAACCCTTACCCCCTAATCCCTAAACCTTAAATACTTGAATCATAAACCCTAAACCCTAAACCTTGAACCCTACACCCTTATCCCTGAGCCCTAAAATCTAAACCCTAAACCCTAGACCATATACCCTAAGCCCTAAGCCCTAAAACCTAAACCCTAAACCCTAAACCCTAAACCCCGAGCCCTAAACCATAAACCCTAAACAACAAACCCTAAACCTTAATCCCTAAACATTAAATCCTAAACCCTAAACCTTGAACCATGAACCATAAACCCTAAAACCTGAACCATAAACCATAAACCCTTATTCCTAAACACTAAATCCTTAACCTAAAACCCAAAACCCTAAACCTTAAAGTCTAAATCCTTAACCTCGATCTCTTAAACCCTAACCATAAACATTAAACCCTAAACCTAAAACCTAAATCCTAAACCATAACCTTGAACCCTAAACCCTAAACCTTAAACCCTAAAGTATGAGCCCTAAACCTCAAACCATATTTCATCAATATTTCTTAGTCTCATGCCTAGAACCATCATTGAGTCTTCGTATAGAACTACCTTTTTATGAGAAGTGGTATAAGTAGCTAAATGGATATGACATCTAACTTTTGCCTTGTAATGCATATATTACACATCTCTTCCAAACTTGTTTCTCCCCACATATACTTGCGCTCTTGAATGTAAATTTCTTCACACTCAAAACAAATTTCACATTTCTCATATTTCATGTATGGTATTATGCAAGCCAGGATGACCCATTGGAAGTTGGAAAAATAACCATCACAATAACAAAAATTAATCTTAAAGGAAATAAAAGAAACATAAAGAATATATCAATGCAGAGGTGTAGGATCATAATTGAATTTTCAGTAGTATCCTCTCCTTCGGAGAAAGATAAAGTTCAAGTGTTCTACTAGAATGGATAGTAAATTTGATATAACTTCCTAAAGTGTTCAAAATAAGCATAGAAACAGGGGAATGACTAAGAACACTAAGGGGTTATCAATCGCCTAGTAAATCTTTCTTGTTTAGTTCTAAATGGGAGTTACACCCTACGACTTAGTTACCTTCCATTCATTGATAATTCCTTAAATGATAAACCCATGGATGTTTTCAAAATCCCCTGAACAAAAAGATAGGGGTAGTCATCCATCCTAGTGAAGGGTGTGATGTGATTTCCAATCAACTAGAAATTCATATAGATTTAGAGGTCATAACACGAATTTTCAAATATCTCTATCATTATAAATGGAAGCCAAGTAACAGTGTCTCCCTATACATCCAAGGATTGAGGACTACTAGGTTCTTTAGAAGGATTGGACAATCGGAATATGACATTTCCAACCTTCAAAATATCAACAAATGAAAAACATCAAATTTTGATGAATCTCTTTGAATGTTCTACCTACAAATTCTATGAACCTCGAACTCTTTGATCTAAACCCTTAACCCTAAACCATGAGACCTAAACCATAAACTATAAACCCTAAACCCTAAAACCAAAATAATAAATCCTAAACCCTAAACACTAAATACTAAACCCTAAAACCTAAACCCTAAACCCTTGACATTAGACCCCAAACCACGAGCCCTAAGCCCTAAAACCTAAATACTAAATCCAGAGCCATAGGCTCTAACCCTCAAACTAGTAACTTTGAACCACAGAACCTTAAGCCATAAACCATGAACCATGAAACATAAACCCTAATTCCTAAACCATAAACCCTAAACCTTAAGCCTTGAACCCTACACCCTAATCCTTGAGCCCTAAACCCTTAACCTTAAACCTTGAGACCTAAACCCTAAATCTAGAGCCCCGATCTCTAACCCCTAAAACTTAAACCCGTATGTGAAACCCCTAAACATTAAACCCATAACTTTGAACCCCGAACTCGAGTCGTAAACCTTAAACCATGCACCCTAAACCCTAAACACTGAGCCTTGAGCCTTGAGCCCTAAACCATAAACCCTAAACCTTTAGCCCTAAATGTTAAATCCTAAAGGTACCTAAACCCTAAACCCAAAAAAAAATCATAAACCCTAAACCCTGACCCCTAAACCCTAAACTCTAAACCCCAAGAACAAAATCCTAAACCCTAAACCCTAAGCCATAAACCCTAAACCCTAAACCCTAAGCCCTAAACACTAAACCCTAAACCCTGAACTCTGTGACCTAAACCCTTAACCCTAAAACCTAAACCCTAAACCTCGAGCCTTAAACCCTAAAACTTGAACCCTTTTCCCTAAACCCTAAACCCTGACCTTTAAACCTTAAACCCTAACTCCTAAACCCTAAATCATAAACCCTAAATCCTCAACCTAACCTAAACCCTAAACCATATACCATAAACCATAAGCCATAAACCCTAAAATCTAATACCTAAATCCTAAACCCTAAATCTTGACCCCTAAACCCTAAACCTTGAGCCCTAAATCCTAAACCCTAAGCCACGAACCCTAGACCTTTAGCCATAAGCCCTAAGCCAAAACCCTAAACCTTGAACCCTTAAACATAAACCCTAAACCCCGAGCTCTAAACCTTGAACCCTTAAACATAAACCCTAAACCCTCAACCATGATCCCTAAAACCTAAACCCCGATCCTTTTCCTAAACCCCGAATCTTGGCCTTTAAACCTTAGACCCTAACTCCTAAACCCCAAATCGTAAACCCTAAATCCTCAACCATAAACCTTAAAACATAAACCTTAAACCCTAGCTCCTAAACCCTAAACCTTGAACCATAAATCCTTAACCCTAAACCTTAAAACCTTAGCCCTAAACCATAAACCCTAAACCCTATACCTTAAACCCTAAAATCTAAGCCCTAAACCCTAAAACCTAGACCCTAACCCCTAAATCCTAAACCTTGAGACCTAAACCCTAAACCCTAAGCCCTAAACCCTAGGCCATAATCCATAATCCCTAAGAAAAAACCCTAAACCTTGAACCCTCAAACATAAACCCTCACCCCTAAACCCTAAAAACTAAACACTTGAACCCTAAACCCTAAACCTCGACTCTCAATCCTAAACCTCAACCCTCAACCCCGATCCCTAAACCCTAAACCCAACCTTGAGCCATAAACCTAAACCCTCAACCTTGAGCCCTAAACCCTAAACCCTTAACCCTTAACCCCGAACTAAAAACCCTAAACTCAAAACTCTAAACTATAAGCCCTAAACTATGAACCCTAAGCCATGAGAACTAAACCCTAAAATTTGAACTATGAGCCTTAAACACTAAACCTTAAACCATAAACTCTAAACCTCGAGTCCTAAACCCCGAGCCCTAAACCCTAAACCCTAAATCATAAACCCTCACCCAAAGGAAAGTCCTAAAAAGATCATTCAGCATGTTTCAGGTGTGCGAGGAATAATGCTTAATGTGATCGATCGACTTATTTAGTTTTTATGAGAGACTACTTCATTCGAAGGCCTAAAAAGGCATTTTTGGCCATTTTGTAGTTAATTGAACACCCTTCGAACAAGCTAAAATGAGCTAGTCATGTCATAGAGTTATCAAGGACCATTATTTGTGAAGTATTAAGGCATTGTTTGTCTCCATAAGAGACATATAAACAAAATCATGTATGAGAATCATGAATTTGATTCCATGAAAGGATGCTTTTAGAGCTAGGAAAGGTGAGGGGATGATCTTTATATGGAGCACCATGTTTCTAAGAATGAGAAATCATCTGAGTTCACTTGATGCAATTCAACCAAGGTCCTAGTTGTTTTAGGTTGTGCCTTGGAACCAAGGTAAGAGGACCTATTTTGTAACCTTGTAATGGTGAAGGAGATGAAGATGTCCTTCTCTTTGCTTGAAATTTTATGATGGAGACCTTAATGAAAACATGATCAACACCCCAGATCTGAACTCTCACAAGTTGTCACTTCTCAAAACATGGGTATGTTCTCAAAACAAAAGGCAAAGGTTACTAGAGACATTGGAAATCTGATATGTTATACATACTTTTGCAAATGGATTTTTATCTTACTCGTGGGTATACAAATGCAAATCAAGGATAATACATGATAGGCTCTTTGTTGTTTAGATTATTTTTGGTGGGAAATGATAAGACAGATCGGGATAGATAAGATCTTTGATGATCTCTACAATACTTGAACAACTATCGATGAAATGCCTCAAATAATCAAAATGTTCCTTGACCGTAAGAGGCACAAATGGAAGCCTAGGTTTTACTCTTCACACAATCTTTGAGAACTCACCACAAAATCTTAAAGTAAAGAACTCAATTAAACATAAAAATCCTTGATCAAACCATGCCTAAGGTGCCCCAAAGGCTTACAAACAATCTCTACAATCGAGGAAGGTAAAGTGATTTTAAATTTATTTATCTCCTTATCGATGAAGGATATTCTGAACATGAGATTACAAATGCCACTAAACTATAAACAAGAAATGGAGATTCTATGTGATTTCTAAACACTTTTAATGCAATATTGCAACAAGAACAATGAAAACTATCCACAGGCATTTAAAAATGAAAACAGACACCATATTGCCCAAAAAAACACAGATTTGGTTCAAAACTAGTTAGATTCAACAATGTGGGAGAGTTACATGAACAATCTCAAAGCTGTGTGATGGCTATACACTTGTAACCAACTCACATACATGAATTTCCAACACATGAGACATTAACCTGGTTATTTGGTGGATTTCTCATAAAATGAGCTTTCTCTCGAATTTGCTCCGATTTTCAACTCCCTCCTCTTACAATTTCTCCGAATGCAATATATACCTTATGCCACATTGGAGACTTATTTTGCAAGCAAAATAATATGCCATGGGATCAATTTTGTTACAACAATTCTTCATGATTCAATGAAAATGACATCAAACAAAAAAACACTCGCAGGTTGTCAGGTGTGCCCAAGAAGATTAAATCATTACAAATATCTGGATCATTATCCATCCTAGAGGCATGTTTTTCATCATTGAGGCATGCAAACACCTCTTACTCATCATTTTCACCTTTTTACCCTTTTAAACTACCTCTGCAACTTTTGATTTTTTCATTTCATGTGCTTGCTCGAGATGGGGCAAAAATTTAATGCAAAAATGTCACAAGTCAAAGAATTAAGCCATGAAAGTGATGTCAATGATCCTGGAAGGCTAAGACGACACAAAATCACTATAAATTTGATGAATTTTGATGCAAAATTTATGATTCCAAGCTTCCTGGAGGAAAAATGGCAGCCAAAAAATGAAATTACACAATAATCATTGATCTTATCCATCTTTTCCCTTTAATCTGGGCCCTCCACGTGTCAAAAAACAATTGGGACTGAAATTGGGATCATTTTTAACTTTTCCACATTTTTGGAAAAATGGAAAATTTTGACCTTTTTCTTTTCCCCCTTCGCCTTTGAATTTTGGAGTTGACACATGGCATATGGTGGGTCCGATCGGGATCATGCTTCGATTCTGCGTATTTTTCCCTTTTTGAAATTTGGGAAAATTTTCACTTTTTCCCCTGCGGGCCTGCACCTCGATTTTTTTCCCTTGCCACGTGTTGCTTTCTCTATCACTAGCGAGCCAACGCTTCAAATTTTGATTTTGAGTCCTTTTTGCAATAGGGAAAAAAATTCCTCCCAGGCTCCACCGGCCTTTTGACCCACCTTGCTCTCTGCCATGTGTCGCTCAATGATTCATTTGGCGAGCTAGCGCTCCCAAATTTTCATTTTGAACTCCTTTGTGAAAAAGGAAAAAAATCCCCTTCTACCTCCACCGGCCCGCCGACCGCCTTCTCCTCTGCCACGTGTCCATCTCCTTTTGTTGTGGGCTTTCATGCCAAAACTTGACTTTAAACCATTTAAATTTTAAAAAACTTCAAAATCACAAAAAACCTTCAAGCTACCGCCGACCCGACTTGCTCTGTTGGACACATGTCTACTCCGTGATTGGTACGGAGCCATTTTTCATTTTTACCTTCTAGAAAATGAAGGAAAAAAGTTATAAAACTTTCCTTCGGCCCCTCCTCTCGCATTTTCCCTTTTGGACACGCGTCCCTTCCGATTCGTTGCGAAGATTCGGCCCAAAATTTCAATTTAGCTCCCTTTTTTTTGTAAGGGAAACATTTCAATTTTCCATCTCCAGCAAAGCCACCCGACCTGCTTAGAACTGATGCTACGTGTTATCGTCTGATTGGAGCAGGAAAACTAATTTTGAAACAAATTAGAGCAAAAAAACTATAAGTCCCCTCGTGGCCCGCACTTCCATTTTGAAACTTCTAGGACACGTGTCCTCTTGCAATTGGTTGCGGGATTTCGAGCTAAAATTTGACTTTTAGAATTTTTGCAAAGTAAGGTCAAAAAACCTTAAGGGAATCCGACCACCCGCCATCCCGCCTGCCAATCAAAACATGCCACATAGGAAAATTTGGAAAAAATGGGTCCCTGGGCACGAAAATACCCCATTTGCTTGAAAAGGCAAAAAATGAAAATTTAGAGCACCTCCCTACCTTTCCTCAACCAATGCAAACCTACCACATTGCCAATGCCTTCCGATGATGAATTTGATGGGAAAATGACACCCTTATGACCGTCAAAACGTAAAAATTTCAAAGGATGCCCTAGAATTTCAAAATTTTCAATAAGGATGGAAAATTTCTAGATTTTAAATCAACTGAAGCATGATTTGACATTATTTTCGACCTTGGGAATGTGTCTTCAATTGCAAACAGTTAAAATTTGATCAATTTTGAATTTTTGCACAATCTGCAAAGGAAAAATGACACGGCCAGTAAAATTTGAAAAACTAGGGCAGAGAAAAGGGAAAACTTGGATTATTCTTTCAAATTAGGGAAAAACAACAAGTTTATGATCATTTTAAATTATCCAACTAGAGGGGAAGAATTTCAGACCATCAATTCAAAGGTTAAAACATTTTTTAGCACATATAGATTTGAAAAAATAGGGTAATAAGGTGCAAGCTCAAAAATGGCACCAACATCGGCTCTTGCTTGGGGATGGGCACTCCCAGTGAGTGCCATAAGAACAAAAAGTAGACCTAGTGCAAAAATATCCATTGGGCAAAGGATTCAAGAGCCAAAACACACAAAAACATGCTGAGAACCTAACAAAAATGGCTGCCACATAACCAGGCAAACCACAAAACCGACAAAACACCAAAAAAAGAGAAAAAACCAAACACTATACACTACATGGCTGCATACCTCAAATTTAGAGTTTAATCCAAGAAATGTTTCAAATGTTTGTCATTAATAGGCAGCTCCAGCAATTCCCCATCTAAATCCTTGAGAAAGAAGGTATGCTCACCAATTATGATATCAATGACATAAGGGCCCATCCATAGTGCACCAAATTTACCATGATTTCCCTTGTCTTCATGCCTACTATCCCACAACAAAACCAAATCTCCAACATTTAAGGCTCTAGGAGTGACCTTCTTGTCAAACAATCTTTTTAATTTCTCCTAAATTTGACATCCCTTTGATGGGATGCTCTTCTCTCATCATCAAGCACAATAATTTGATTGATCCTTTATTCATATGGGCCAAGCTCTTGATCTTCCAACTGTTGGGAAAACTAAAATGAAGATAATTACAGGTGCGAGGAAGAAAATCCTAAGTTCCATACACCAATTCAAATGGGCTTTTACCAAGTAGCTCTTTTAGGAGTTATCCTATCAGCCCAAACTACAAATTTCAACTATTCACCCCATTTCTTCTTGTTTTTCTCTAAAGGTTCTTCTAATGATCTTCCAAAATTCTTATTATTGGACTCAAACTTGTCCATTCCTTGGGGTTATAGTTTGAAGAATAAGTCGATTGATTCCATACTCACCGCACATTGCCATTAAAGGTTTGGCTCTACAAACGCATGGCATTATTAGCTACAATCTTCACTTTGGGACTCCAAATCTGCATATGATTTGATTCAACATGAAGTCCATAACTATTTGGTGTGTTACTTTCTTGGTGGGGATTGCCTCTACCCACTTTGTAAAATAATCAGTGGCTACAAGTATCCACTTATGGCTAGCACTAGAAGGATTTGAGATCTCACCAATGAACTCTATCCCCCATTGCTTGAAAGGAGCTTCAATTGATACAAGCTACAAAGGAAGGGAGCCTGAAGCTTTCAGTCTTCCAGAGAAACATTGGCAACTATCACATTTTCTAACCAGCTGGGTTGCATCTTTGAAGAGAGTAGGCCACCAATAACCAGCCCTCAAAATCTTATGTGTTGCACCCTTCTAGCAAAGTGTCCTCCACAAACTCCCCAGTGGAAATCAAAAACTATCTTGGGAGCTTCATCTTCGATTATGCATTTCAAGAGGACACCTTTAGGTTTCTTCCAAGCTAGCCCAGTCTGTGATGATATATTTTTAAGAAGCCACTTGAGGGCTCTTTTCTGATTTTTATTTAAATGACTAGGGTAGCACAGTGTCCGAGGTAGAAGATCACATCTTTGTACCATTTAGAACTTACCAACTTTGCAAGCACATCTACCCTTTCTTCCTCTAGCTGATTCACTTCCACATTCTACAAGTTTCTCTCAGCCATGAGCTTATGAGGCCCAAACCTCTTACCAAATTTGTGGTTTGGATGTCCATATCATAATCTTGCATCTTGTTCACCCACCTACATATTTTTCTTGAGATCTCCATCTCTTATAAGATGTCTTTCGCCATGGTGTGGGAACATAAGAAACAAATTTTGAACTCAATATATAAGGCCTGAAAACTTTTGTTGCTTTCACCAAGGAAAATTCTTGTTTCTCCATGATTGTATACTTCAACTCAGCTACTTGTAAAGCCTTACTAAAGAAGAAAATAGGCCTTTCAGCCCCATTCTCATCCTTTTACAGAAAAAAAATAAGCAATGGTATACTCAGAGGCAAAGGAAAAGATTTGGAAAGGCCTCTTATAGTTTGGGGCTGATAAAATAGGTGCATGTTTGAGTCCATCCCAATTCCTTCAAAATAAATGGTGGCCTCCTCCCACCCGATAACTTGGTCCTTCTTTAGCATGCTTGTGATTGGAAGAGTAAACTCAAAAAGTTGGAAACAAACCTTCTAATAAAATTTATCGACCAAAGAAATATTGGATTTCTTTCTTGGTTCTTAGGATAGGTACTTTTATGATTTCTTCCACTCTCTCGTGGTCTATCATAACACCATATTTTGACACAATGTGACCAAACGACTTGGCATTTTACACACCAAAATGACACTTCTTTGGATTAAGAGAAATGCCATACTCCCTACATCTGATCAATATCTTCTCCAAGTGCTGCAAATGATCACCTCTCTGCCTTGAAAACACAGTCACATCATCTTGGTAAATTGCAATGAACTCATTGATGTAACCAACAAAAACAACATTCATTTCTCTTTAAAAAGTGGCACCAACATTCATCAAACCAAAGGGCATCCTAACACGAACATATGTTCCCCAAGGAGTAGTGAATGTTCTCTTTAGTCTTTCTCGATTATTTGACTACCACTTGATTGTATCTGGAGAAACCATCAATGTAGAAAGTAACTCGAGACCCTGTCACAACCTATGACATGTTTTCCATATTTGGCAAGGGATAGTTTTCCTTCATGGATGCTTTGTTTAGATTTCTAAAATCCACACAAAGTATGATATCTCCATTCTTCTTTCTCGACTAGCACAAGGTTTGCAACCCAAGGTGAATACCTTATGGGCTGAATAATACCTCTATCTCTCAAATTCTTTAATTTCTCTTGCATTTTCATGGAGAGAAGTGGATTAATTGGCCTTTTCCTCTTTTTGAATGGTTTGGCATTTGTTTCAAGAGGGATCTCATGTTGAAACAAGTCTTCTCTATATGCTTTGAGCTCTGAATAGGACCAAGTAAGGCAGTCTTGATATTGTTTCAACAATTGGAGGTAGGACTATTTTTCTTCCTTGTTTAAATTTCTGCCCAACCAAAATTTTCTTGGTTTTCCTTTGTTCCCAAGCTTTGCTCTTCCATGTCCCTTGAGGCGGACATGTTTTATTGATGATGCAATCAGCATTGTTAAAATTAGACTCAAGAGAAATAAGGCCTCTAGGAATGGTGTTAGTTTTCAATTGGATAATATCTTTTCTAAACAAAGTCTCTCTTCCTTCAGTCATACAAACCATTGGCTCCCAATCAATATGTTGATCTACAAACTCACCTTAATTTTGTAAGAAATTTTGCACTTGAGAATCATCATCAAACACTTACCGATGCTTGATGTTGTTAGGGATAACGAGGCTAGTCAACACTTCAATATTGTACTCATAATAAGGTGAAATGGTGTAAACTCCAAATCTTGACCCCAACACTACCAAATTGTCAGTAGTAACATTCAAATGTATGTCATGGTGCATAATATTGAAGGAATCAATCATCTCAACTAGATCCCAAACTACATGTTTATACTTTTTCATCCGTTGATTTTTGTAGCATACAATTTTCTTATTTGTTTGAGAACTAGCTCTAAATCTCCCTTTCGCAATGATGTCCTTGACACCATACCTCCATGCAATTCTTAGACCCAACAATAAGGCTTCATACTCAAGCAATGTTGTTAGTATATTCAAAATTAAGCTTGAAGGAAAAAACAAATTCTTCCAAGCTAGGAGAAATCAAATTATACCAGCACCATTTCCAAATTTGGAGCAAGCTCCATCAAATAGAAAAGTCCAAGGAGAACATACCTGTTCAAGGCACTTTGACTGATCCATTTTGTTTTCTTTTCCATCAGCAACACCAATGAAAAATTATCAAGCATCAACATCAACAAATAATACTTCATAAGTAGCATTATTTGGATCCTCAATTAGATGTAACATTTTCTTTTCTCCATAAATTTTGACAAGGCTTCCCTCAATGGGAATAATAGCGAAAGACATGTCCATATGAACACTCCCTCCAACACTTGCAGCCCACTTTCTTGACAAAAGCATACCCCATTTGGTAGGGCAATCAACAATCACAACATCCAATTTTAAATTCCTCATGGATAAGATGTAAGCTGCACAACCAAACCTTTTAGACAACCAACCACCGAAACCTCCCTTGAATTCATGGTAGTACACTTCCCATAGGATTCTATCAATTTGATATCCAACTCATTCATGACTTCTAGAGGCATGACATTACATGATGCACTGGAATCAAACATACAATTGTGAAGTAGCATATCCTTTATAATCAAAGTTGTGAAAAATGGATCAACATTCAATTGGGAGTCAACCAAAGATGTCCCCAAATATACCTCAGGTGTCTCTCCAAGATCTTCTACTGCTGGTGGTGTTTCAAGGTCAACAATGACTTGAGGGGGAGTCTCAACAACATTTACATTTCTTCCTGGAGTGATCTTCTCTTCCTTCAATCCCAAGTACTCAAATGCTCTCTTCTTATGCTCAGGAATTCTAAGAAACTCAATGATTGGAACACTCACTTTGATTTGGCTCAACACATGGGCTATGTCATAGGGAACATTCTTTGGCAAAACAACATTGGAAGGGAGACAAGAAGATTCATTAGATGGTAATGGATTCTTGGCAGCTTGGGCATGAGGAGGACTGTAATTTTTTCTTAGGACAACAGAGCTTTTAGCAAGTGTTTCTTTCCTAGGAGCTTCTTTGGGAATGCTTGAGCAAGGGTGTTTTAGGTTTGGCTTGAGGCCCACTTCCTTTAACAACTTTTCTTCTAGTGTTATAATCTTTCTCTTGAGCTATAACAACATTCATCAACAATTGTCTATCTTCCTCGAAGGGATACCGCCATCATAATTATTAATCATCAAAGCTCTTAAATATTCAAAGTCATTGTTAGGAATTTCAAAATCTTGCACTACATCAAATTCAAGAGCGTGAGGGGGAAAGACTTGTACCCATTTGATGCAATCCCAAAGGTAGCATCAGTCCTAGCACTTATCACTTCGGTAGATGTTGCTCCTCCTTGTGAGCTTGAAGAACATCCCACCATACAAATATCATCATCAATTCCATAATCACTATTAGCTTCCCCTTCTTGCTGGACCACTTCACATGGAGGATGGGGTAAAAGACACCTATCACACCAATCCATATCAATAACTTCATCAATAGCAACGACCTATTAGTTAGAGGGTTAGGAACCAATCTATTTTCACGTGCTTGGGGTTGTCTATTTCCCCCTCCCATAGGTCCTTTACCTCTATCATCTGGTCTTTGATCACCCCTAGGATGATTTCCAAATCTATCATGGTTTTGTGCTCTTTGCTGACCTTGTGAAGACCGCCCATTTCCCTCTCAGCTCTTGCCAACTTGTATGAGATTTCTTTGACATCCCCTGCTAAAAAGTTTTCACAACCTCTTCTAAATCAATACCTTTGCTAGCTTGAGGTTTTTAGGGTTTATCAATTTCACACCATCTCTCTTGAGAGGTTTCCCAATAGCCCTGATATTGTTTTCAATTTGAAGTTTCATGGTGAAAGCTTGTCTTAGATTGGTTGGGTTCTTGTCTCTTAGGTAATAGGCTGCCCTTCTTATCAAATGCATCTGCATATTTGATTAAACGAGATTCATCACAAGGCCTCAAGCCAACAGGTATCCTTCTCTCAAAGTTTTTTTAAACATTGTGTTGAAGTCATGGAATGATTCATTAGTGTTATTCTTGATATTCTAAAAATCGGATAAAAGAAATCTAGGATCAGGTCATGTCACCATATTACTGAACCTAAATACATTTTCATTTCAGTCCATGAATCAATAGAATTATCGGTAGAGCCTTATAGCAATCCCTAGCATCCTCTTCTAGTGTATGAATAAATAGTTTGACATACACATCCTCAAACTCTATCTCAAAATCTTCCATCATATTATCAAAAATTTTGAGATGCTTTGATCACGAGAAATAACATTGTTACCACTGGAATTTTGGCAACCTATTTCGACATCTTGTGGGACAGCATTTGGGTAACCATCCATTCCTTTAAAATTTATAAGACCAAAGGTTTTAACAATAAATGGAGGTCTAGGATGAGCCATATTGTTTGGTGGAGGTGATCTTGGAGGTGAAACAAGATGATGAGGAATGCAAGGTCTTTGGGAATGGGAATGAAAACTTCAAGACAGATCTCTCCTAAGGGCTCCCCTTCTTGATGATCTCTAAAAATTTAGATAATACAGAAGTAGATTTAGGAACAAGCCTTTCAAATGCACAAGAAGGTCCCTCACCTGATGGGGATTTCAAATCAGCAATAGGATTGTCTGAATCAGATCCACTTGAAGAAGAATTGCAGTCTTCAATAACAGGATGCTCACTTTCAAACTCAATAATAGGGATCCCCTTTCTTGCAGTCAAGTCTCTAACCACCTTCCACACTTTTCTTCCCTCTAGCTCTGAGTTTCTTGAATCTGCAAACAACTTCTTAGCAGAGTCCTTGATGAAGAGAGATCTTCTTCCTTCCAGTTTTGCAGGGATTAGCAACACAAAAGTAAATGATAGGAAGGTAAGACAACTGGTATTTTCAATATCAAATCAACATGGAGTCGCCACTAAGGAATTTCACCTTAGTTGTGCAAATGCACTAAAGTAATATGTCAAATGTTTGCTAGCACTGAAAACATTGCAAATCCTTATAAATCATACCTTCTTCTTCTCAAATTAATCAATCAAAATACACCCAAAGTGTATGAACTGCTAGTAAATGGAAAAATGGCAGACAAAAATTGAAACCCTTGTTTAAAAACTTGCAGATCTGAAGCATAGAATGGTATTTTAACAATGTAACAACTTAAATACTTGAATACAAAAATGCTTAAACTCTTCTAACACTCCACAAACACCAAGAATTTCTAAGAGTCCCAAAGAAATTGCCACTCACTGTGTGACAGAAGGTATCCAAATTTGTTCTCCTTTTCAATCTGAGCAACACCATGGATATGTCATGGAGCTTAAAGATAGATTAGACCATGTTGTATGTCGTTGGTAGCCGGGGATGTGGTTTAGCTAGAACTCAGGTTTGTGGAGAAATGGATAGAACTCCAATAGAACTTGACCTTGTCCTATTTGTTTCGAGTTGTGCCTTACAACCAAGGTAAGAGGACCTATTTTGTAACCTTGTAATGGTGAAGGAGATGAAGATGTCCTTCTCTTTGCTTGAAATTTTATGATGGAGACCTTGATGAAAACATGATCAACACCCCAGATCTAAACTCTCACAAGTTATCACTTCTTAAAACACGGGTATGTTCTCAAAATAAGGCAAATGTTACTAGACACATTGGAACTCGTGATCTATTATGCATACTTTTACAAATAGATTTTGATCTTTTGTGGGTGTACAAATGTAGATCAGGGATAGTACATGATAGAATCTTTGTTGTTTAGATGATTTTTGGTGGGGAATTGACAAGACAGACTGGGATAGATAAGATCTTTGATGATCTCTACAATACTTGAACAACTATCAGATGAAATGCCTCAAATAATCAGAATGTTCCTTCAACCAGAAGAGGCACAAATGGAAGCCCAAGTTGTACTCTTCACTCAATCTTTGAGAACTCACCACAAAAGCTTGAAGTAAAGAACTCAATTAAACACAAAAATCCTTGATGAAACCACGCCTAAGGTGCACCCAAAGGCTTACAAACAATCTCTACATCGAGAAAGGTAAAGTGATTTTAAATTTGTTTATCTCCTTATCGGATGAAGGCTCTTCCAGAACATGAGATTGCAAATGCCACTAAACTATCAACAAGAAATGGAGATTCTATGTGTGATTTCTAAAGACTTTCAATGCAAGATTGCAACAAGAACAATGAAAACTATCCACAAGCATTTAAAAATGATAACAGACACCATATTGCCCAAAGAAAACATAGATTTGGTTCAAAACTTGTTAGATTCAACAACAAGGGAGAGTTACATGAACAATCTCAGAGTTGTGTGATGGCTATACACTTGTAACCAACTCACATACATGAATTTCCAACACATGAGACATTAACCTAGTTCTTTGGTGGATTTCTCAAAAAATGAGCTTTCTCTCAGAATTTTCTCGTGATTTTCAACTCCCCCTCTTACAATTTCTCCAAAATGCACTATATACCTTATGCCACATTGGAGCCTTCTTTCCCAAGCAAAGAATATGCCATGGGATCAATTTTATTACAACAATTCTTCATGATTCAATGAAAATGACATCAAACAGAAAAACACTCGTAGGTTGTCAGGTGTGCCCAAGAAGTTAAATCATTACAAATATCTAGATCATTATCCATCCCGAGGCATGTTTTTCATCATTGAGGCATGCAAAACACCTCTTACTCATCATTTTCACCTTTTTACCCTTTTAAACTACCTCTGCAACTTTTTATTTTTTCATTTCACATGCTTGCTCGGGCTGGGGAAAAATTTACTTCAAAAACGTCACAAGTCAAAGAATTAAGCCATGAAAGTGATGTCAATGATCATGGAAGGTGAAGACGACACAAATCATTATAATTTGATGAATTTTGATGCAAAATTCATGATTTAAAGCTTCCTAGAGGAAAAATGGTGGCAAAAATGAAATTGCACAACAACCATCGATCTTATCCATCTTTGCCCTTTAATCTGGGCCCTCCACATGTCAAAAAACAATTGGGACCAAAATTGGGATCATTTTTGACTTTTCCACATTTTTGGAAAAATAATTTTTTTTTTTTACATTTTTCTCCGCCCCTCCACCTTTGAATTTTGGAGTTGACACGTGGCATATGGTGGGTCCCATCGGATCGCACTTCAATTCTGTGCATTTTGACATTTTTTGGAATTTGGGAAAATTTTCAATTTTTTCCCCATGGGCCCGCACCTTTGATTTTTTCCCTTGCCACATGTCACTTTCTCTATCGCTAAAATTGTCACACTTCAAATTTTGATTTTGAGTCCTTTTTGCAAAAGGGAAAAAAATTCCTCCTGCCGCCGACCCACCTTTCTCTCTACCACATGTCGGTCAATGATTCGCTTAGTGGTCCAAAGGTGCCCAAATTTTAATTTTGAACTCCTTTGTGAAAAAGGGAAAAAATCCCCTTCTACCTCCGCTAGCCCACCTTGACCCTTGTCCTCTTCCTTGACCACTGTCCATCTCCTATTCACTTTGCGGGGTTTTGGGCCCAAACTTGTCTTTAAACCATTCAAAGTTTTAAACACTTCAAAATCACCAAAACCTCCACCGGCCCGCCGACCCGCCTTGCTCTGTTGGACACGTGTCTACCTGTGATTGGCGCGGAGCCATTTTTCATTTTTACCTTCTAGACAACGAAGGAAAAAAGTTATAAAATTTTCCTTCGGCCCCTCCCTCCGCTTTTTTCCCTTTTGGACACGCGTCCTTTCCTGATTCGTTGCAGAGATTTGGCCCAAAATTTCAATTTAGCTCCCTTGTTTTGGTAAAGGAAACATTTGAATTTTCCATTCACCAGAGCCGCTCTTGACCCTTTCTGAAATTGATGCCACGTGTTCACCTCTGATTAGAGTGGGAAAAACTAATTTTGAAACAAATTAGAGCCAAAAAACTCTAAGTCCCTCGCGGCCCGCACTTCCATTTTGAAACTTCTAGGACACGTGTCCTCTTGCGATTGGCTGTGGGGTTTCGGGCTAAAATTTGACTTTTAGAATTTTTGCAAAGTAAGGTAAAAAAAAGCTTAAGGGAATCCGACCACCTGCCATCCCGCCTATAAATCAAAACATGCCATGTAGGCAAATTTGGAAAAAACGGGTCCCTGGGCCCGAAAATGCCCCATTTGCTTGAAAAGGTGAAAAATGAAAATTTAGAGCACCTCCCCGCCTTTCCTTAGCCAATGCAAACCCGCCATGTTGCCAATGCCTTTCGATGATGAATTTGATGGGAAAATGACACTTGTATGACCGTCAAAACGTAAAAATTTCAAAGGATGCCCTAGAATTTCAAAATTTTCAACGAGGATGGCAAATTTCTTGATTTTAAATCAATTGAAGCATGATTTGACATTATTTTCAACCTTGGGAATGTGTCTTCAATTGCAAATAATTAAAATTTGATCAATTTCAATTTTTGCATGATCTGGCAAAGGGAAAATGACACAACCCGCAAAATTGGAAAAACTAGGGCAGAGAAAAGGGAAAACTTGGAATATTCTTTCAAATTAGGGCAAAACAACAAGTTTGTGAGCATTTTAAAGCATCCAACTGAGGTGAAGAATTTTAGATAATAAATTCAAAGGGTAAAACTTTTTTGAGCACATATAGATTTGAAAAATTAGGGCAATAAGGTGCAAGTTAAAAATGGCACCAACAGAACTTACTGAAAATATTAAATTATATAAAGGATTAAGGGTTTGGTATTAAAGATTGGATTACGAAATATGATATTTTTGCTATCATAAATGTTTACAAATAAGACATTTTGTTAAGGAGTGTGGGAATACCAAGCACAAAAGTGGAGTCAATTCTACTTAGTGGAAGGATTCCCTCCTCACTTTATCATTGAATCCTCTTCACTCATGTATGTGATTCATCTTGAGAAAACTATACCTCTAAGGTAGAATCTACTCAACTAGTCGAGAAGGTTGAGTATTCTTCTCTAGTGGCTCAACATGGTTATCATTCCTTGGATAAAACTCCCTAGGTTTTTGTGGGGTTGGTTAAGGAGATGGATTCTCTTTCTTCTCCTAAATAGATGTCATTTCAACCTATTTCTTCTATAGATGTTATTTTTCCTTGTGTAATTGATGAAGAAAAAGAGGAATAGATGAAGTTCTAGAACAAGAAAAGAACATCCTCTAAGAAAATTTCAGCTCTGACACATATTACTTTAAGATATAAATCCTCTTATTTGGATTGATTGTGTTCTGTATCATTTGGGTATTTCCCTTTTCTTTCTAATGCTATAGTCAAGTATGGTTGGCTCTTTGTAGGGTTTTATGTTCTCTATGAGCTTTATTGTAATATCTTTATTATAAATGTCCTTAGAGCCTTTTCAACGATTATCAATCAAATAATGATAATAATATTACTATAATTATAATATTAACTACTAGTATATTTTCATATTGAATTATCCTCATGAGAACATATAATATTTGAATTAAATTTAAGCATGTGAGAGGATAATAGAAAATAATTTTTTACGGAGTAATATAAGTATAATTATAAATATAGTTATATCTCCGGATAATGGAAGTAGGACTGATTTATATACATTATGGATTCCCTTATGGATGGGTGGATACAATTATATTTTATTGGAGCTTCTAAAGGGAACCGGGAAAAGCTGGTTGTGGTTGTATTTTTATAAACTTATAAAGTTAACATGTCGAGATTGGATCATGTACTTACTCAAGAAGGATGAATCAGTGGCATTCTTCATTTAAATTCTAAATGAAGTTAGGAGGAAATATTCTACTATTGATGTGGAATTTTATGCTATTGTTTAGACATTAAGGCAAATTGAGACATTACTTGGTATAAAAGGAATTTGTACTCTTCACCGACCATGAAGCCTTGAGGTATGTAAACACGCAAAAGAAACTAAATAATAGACATGCAAAGTGGGTTTATTTTTTGCAAGAATATTATTTTTCTTAAAACATAAGTCGGTAAAGCGAGAATCATGTTTTTGATTCCTTGAGTAGGTGTGTAGCACTTTTGACAATAATGGAAAATGAAGTAGTAGGGTTTGAGGCAATTAAGGAATTGTATGAAGGTGATCAAAATTTTGGTGATGTTGTGAGACAACTTAAGGACCCTACAATAGGTAGTGGTTCTTCTAATAATTATTTGGAGGATGGTTATCTGCTCAGGGGCAAACATTGTGCATCCCTTCTTCTTCAATGAGAGAAAATATTATAAGAGAATTGCATAGTGGGGGGTTGGTTGGACACTTTGGTATAAGTAAGACAATTTCTCTTGTTTTAGAAAATTATTATTGGAAAAAGGTAAAGAGGGACATAAGTAGGATTGTAGCAAGATGTAGAGTGTGTCAAATGACTAAGGGACATGGGAAAAATACTACATTGTATATGCCATTACCTTCCCCTACAGGGCCATGGGTTGATTTGAGTATGGATTTCGTGTTAGGAATTCCTAACACACAAGTGAGGAAACGATTCTATATTTGTTGTGGTGGATAGATTCTCTAAGATGGAAAATTTCATTTCTTGTAATACAACTAATGATGCTTCCAGAGTCACATATTTTTTTGTAAGAAATGGATAGATTGCATGGATTTCATAGAACGATCACTTCAAATCAGGACACAAAGTTTTGAATTAATTTTGGAAGACTCAATGGAGGAAACTCGGGACACAACTACAATTTAGTAAAGCATATCACCCTAGACTGTTGGGGAGCCAAAGTGGTGAATAGAAGCTTGGGAAATATCCTACGTTGCATAGTTGAAGAAAATAAAAAACAATGGGACTTAGTTTTAGCACAGACTATGTTTTCCTATAATAGCTCAAGAAATAGGTCAACAAGGAGGTCTCCTTTCTAGATTGTATATGGTAGGAATCCCAAGGAGTCCTAGTTCTAATTGTGCTACCCAAAGAAGATAAAAATAGTGATGATGAATAAGCATTTGTAGAACACATTCTACAACCGCAAGATGAAGTGAGGGAAAACATGAAGGCTGAATAATGCACACTATAAAGTAGTTATAGATGGTAGTAGAAGATTAAGTGTATTCAAAGAAGGAGATATGGTGATGGTTCATCTTAGAAAGGAGATGTTTCAAAAAGGGACATATAATGAACTCAAGTATAAGAAGATTGGGCCATTTAGGATTCTGAAAAAAGTGAGTGATAATGCCTACAAGGTGGAACTACACGATAACTTTTATATCTTACTAGTTTTAAATGTTTCTAACTTACATAAGTTTCTAGGACATGATTAAAATGTTGTTGAGGAAGAAGAAATAAACTGGGAGCAACAAATGAAGAAGAAAAATGAAAGGGTAATGTGTGTCTTGGACCAAAAGACAGTCACTACTAGACATGGGAGCTACAACAGATATTTGGTACAATGGGAAGGTTTGCAACAAGAAGAAAATACTTGGATTCTTGAGTGGGAGTTGAAGAAGATTAATAGTGCAAAATTAGATGAATTCCGTCAATTAAATTCATAGGAGCTGAATTCTTTTCAACCAGGGGAGAATGATGCGGGAGCATAACTTGCAGAGACCATAACTTTTGATTTGACCGTTGGATCATATTAAAATTTTATAGGGTGGTAGATATACATGAGTACCATGCTGAGGTAAAAATTTTATCATGAGGTTATGGCCATTCAGACACATTTTTGGGCCTAGATTCCTTCATCTAATGGCCCAAAATTGGCTCTGAACATTTTCTTCACTTTTGAGTAGGTCTTGGGACTTTAATAAATTTTTTTGTGCTTGTTAGAATAATTGTAAATTTTGCATGAGCCTTAATTTATGAAGTCATATTTTCACACAAATTTTGTGGCCCCATCCGAGTTGTTTTGCTCGTAGGTAATTTTTGGCATTTTAGGGTTCTTTGGAATTTTAGGGTTTTTAGAGTAGACATGAAATAAAAGGAGGATTGTAATGATGTAAAAGATTAGTGTGGATTCCAAAATGAGAAGAAATGTATTTTGAAACTTCTTGTTTTTATTTCCAAATTTTTATGTGTGTTTTGGCGGTATTTCAACCTCTTGCAGTTGGATTCACATCACCTTGTTGCAGCCTTGCGATCATGAATCAGTATAGTATAGGGACATGGTCGAGCAAAAATTGGAAAAGGTATTTTATGGGAAAAGACATGGGTGATTAATTTTCCTTATGGATGGACAAGAAGATAAAGAGTGCTGCCATGTGAGACTTATTGCAGAAGTCCTAGTTTTTTGAAGAACTCAATGAGGTAGAAGAGGCATATATTTATGATCAAATGAAGAACCTGATGTTGAATCTAAAGCATTTAATGGGAAGGCGCAATGTGTTTGACATGGCCCAAAGTCTTAGGTCTACCAAAATTATTTCCAATGCCTCTAGTCAATTTCTCCACCACCGGGACCATGCAAACTTGGAAGGATTATGTGCCTTCACTTTCATGTGCATGATATGGAAAACGATTCATAGTTCATGTCGAAAAGACATCGTCCCTCACAAAAAAATTTGTTTCCTTTTTCCAAGGGAACTTATAGTTGATTTGACTCAATGTTGTGCATCTACTTTGTAGTGCCAAACAATAATAAATAAAAATAAATATTTATATAAAAAGAATCGATCAAAAGAAGATGAGATGCGCGGTTGGGAAAGTAGTAGTTGGAGAGAGGAATGAAAAAGTGATGTAGTTTGGTTGTGGAAAAAATAGGTAATGCCATGTGGAAGGAGATTAGATAGGGAATGAGCATCCCTTATGACACTTTGACCTATCATCTTCCTTGCACACTGATACAAGATATTTATTTGAGATTTAGAAGATTTACCCACACTAGAACCAAGGTAACTTTGTAAATTTAGAAGTAATTGGATAGTTGTAGCATACTGAAGACTTTGGGTTCCTCATGATACTATCACATAGTTCTCCTATGTAACAAACTAGTCTCCAACCTAATCAATGTTTAGGTGGCATGTACTCCCATCCTGTGTCAAGAGGTGAGCTCTAGGTCATGGCATGGATGTCTATCAAAATATAAAATATAAGAGGAGTTTTGGCATATTTTCTAGTTGTATATGGTTATGTAGACATGTATGTTAAATATGGGACCTATTTAGGGCAGGTGAACTATTTGAATTAATGCCTGAAAGAAATACAGTCTCATGGAATGCCATAATTGCAGGATTAGAAAAAAAATGGGTCTTTGAAGAGCTAGGAACCTTTAAGCCAAATGTGTGTGCCTGGAGGTAAAGATAAAGTTCCACGGCCTTTGCCAACATCATCTCACACTCCTCAAACTTTATTCATGTAGATTCATATATAGAGCGACTCACAGTAGTGGCGAGAGAAGTTCTTGTTATCCATATTTCACCCCGGGTAGAATATTGGATTGCCACGACCCCGTAGAGAAAGAACCTGAGAAATCACGTACAGATCCTATGAATAGGTAGTAGAAAGACTCAAAAATGGAGTGGTAGAGGATGAGAGAGAAGAAACAACCCTATGCGGGAAAAAATGACAATGTCAAGTTGTTTCATGCCTTAAATTTATTTCTGCTATAAGTAGACCTAACAATGAAATTATAGGGTAAGAGAAGAAGAGACAATGCTTTGTAAAGAGGCCATGAGCAATAAAGGGAAAAAAAAGCGGTGAAGATCCAAAGTTTTCGGGCTCGAAACAGTTTGGGAAAGAGTCTAAAATTGACTAAGTATGAAAGAGCTAATGCGGAGGGCTGCCACGTGTCCAAAAGGGGAAGTCCAAACTTGCACCGAGCTTCCACGTGTCCGAGTCCCAAAAAGTTGCGGGGCATTGAAAAGTCTTCAATCGAGAGAGAGAGAGTATGCTAGGTGTTAGCTCGGCGCAAATCCGAAAGGAAGCCTAGGGTAGAGACTCAAACTTGCACCATATCTCCCTGTGTGTCCCGGGTTAAAATGAGGTAGGGTCAAATAGTCAAATAGAGTCGAAGGAAGATACGGCGAGCCTCAAAATTGACTAAGTATAGAAGTGTAAGCGGAGAATGCCAAGTGTCAGTATGGTGCATCTCCAAGAGTTAGTCCTAGAGTGGAGACCCAAATGAGCGTGAGCTCGCCACGTAGCTCAAAGTCCAAAAGGGTAAGGGGGACCGTTGAAAAGTCCACATGACAATGGAAGGCGACAAGTGTCAACTCAATGCTCCTCCAAAGGAAAAATTTGAGCCTAGCTTTCAAACGAGTGCTAGACTACCGCGTGTCCCAATTCAAAGCGGGTCATCGGGAGAAAAGTTGGTTTTAACCCCTTGTTATTTTAAAAGGGGTAAAATTTGCAAAATGGCCCACACCCATGCTCAAAGGGAAAAATTCAAAGCCAAAACAGGGAGGCAGAGGAAAAGGGGAAATTTTTCCTTTTCTTAAAAGGCACAGAGACAAAAGGTGAAGCGCATTCCTCAACAAACTAAGGAGTGACTGTGTCCAAGTGGAGCTTTGGGGCATTAGGATTTTTTTGAGTTTTGCATCTTTTTTTTTTTTTGCGTAAAGGGGCAAAAGATAAATTGCTGACCCGTGAGTCTAATTTTTCTCTAAAAGGGGGACCCATTTATAAAACTATTTTTGCGCGATTCATACGGACTTGATAAAAATTCGAAGGGGCATATCTTTCGACTCGGGGCTCAAACATTCCAAATTTAACACTGTTGGAAAGATCTCGACCTCATCTACGCCATGGAGGTCTAAAACTTTAACTTTTGGGAGGTTAGTGTTTCACATGAGATGTTTCATCTTTTGGGAATAGAGTTGCTTCTATCCTTTCATTCCTTTGAGAAATAGATAAGGGTTAGGGCTAGGAGGAATACCTGTTGAATGTCGAGAGGGTGTGTGCGTACCGTAGAGAAAGATCAGATTGACTGCGAAGAACTCCTTTTTGTCTTGGAAGGACTACCTGCAAGTAAGAATACAAGACCACTAGATTTTAATTAGACAATAAATGAGGGAACTGCCTTGGGCCCAGGAAATATAAAACTTCCTTTCGAAGGTGGTCAGTTCCCCTGCTAATATGAATTAACACAAATTCTAACAAATAAGCTATTGTCCAATTACAATTTGTTTACCTTGTTAGAACAATAGAGAAAGGGCTGGTCTTGGTTTAGAATCACGGTGACCGATGCCGGTCATCAGTAATCGTAGATTTGTTTGGTAACCGATATCGGTAGGGGCAATGTTTTAGGGGATTTTGGTGAAGGTTGGTTGTAAGGTGGTTGTGTTGTTTTATAAGGCTGATAAATGGGTGGGGTTAGGTAATGGGGTGATGAGAAGGACTCAGAGAATACGGGGGTGTTCTTGGGGTAACGTAAGGGTGGAGGAATGACAGTTAGATGTAGTGTGTTGCTGGGTAGTAGATCTAGGAATAGACTTATGATGGTTGTGATTTAGAAGTTCAAGAAATGTTATTAAAAGGACATACAAGATATTACTTACTAATTATTGATGAGGATGCAGGTCCAAGAACTGTGATGATGATGGCAGAACTTAGGTAGGATGACTTGACAATCAGGAGATGAGCTATCTTCCCTCCCGACGAATAGATGAGTGTCACAAGGCTCTGGTTACTCAAATGGGCAGCTTTTTGGGCTTGATGTCCTTCTCTGCAAACTCTTCTTGTTTCTTTTTCACTTGTCTCTGTTCAGCCAAGTAAAAATCCGGATCCTTCCAATGACTTCGATTTGGATCCACGAAAATCCAACCCTTTGTTTTTGGTTGGGAGTGGTCATTTACAGGAACCGATGGTGGTTACGCAACCGACGGTCGAGTAGAAACCCGAAGTATCGGTCAGTCAAAGCGGGCTATTTTGGTAAAATAGTGACTTTCCCTCCATTTCTCCCAAGGGATTAGTTGTGGGCTTGGTCAAGTCATTATGAGGTTGGGTTTAGGTGCGGGTGAGGAGTAATTAGTCATGGGTGTGGATGTGGACCAAGTTATAGGTCTTAATTAGGTTAGTTTAGGGTTAAGACTAGGTCATGATGAGGTGGCGAAATGAGGTGGCAGGTATGGCGATGTGGATTTATTAATTATAAGGTAATTAATAAATAATTGTGTAAGGTTTAGGTGATGAGGTTAGGTTACGAAATGAGATGCGGGGCACAGGGGGTCGTAAGACACAAATTTGGTGTCTACATTAGCCCCTTGTTGTCGTGTAGCTTGTCTTTGTTAAAGTTGCACGGACAATAATAAGAAGTGGTTACCCCTGTTAAGGGTATAGGTAATCCCCCTCAAATCTATCACAGATTGAGGTAGTGTGAAATCAGGGATAGGGTTGATAAAGGGAAATGGTGTTGAGATGATGGTAAGATGGTGGGGTAGGTCCAAGGAAGCGAGACGCGTTGAAATGCAAATAGTGCGACCGGTGGTACATGATTTGAAGATCAAACAAGCAATTCATAGGCAAAGGTCGATAGTTTATCCAAACAAGGGTGATATAATCCTGGTATCCAAGGCATAGGAAGTAGCTCCAGGGGATATAACGGGTAAGGTACAGGAACGGTTAGGCATATTTCGGCAATACGAATGGTTGGTTTGGTTGAGATAAACGTCACGGTCTTGGTCTAGGCAAAGTTGGTCGACTGATCAAGTCAAGGACCCTAATCATGCTAAAACACGAACAAGTGAGCTCGATTGAACAAAAAGCTACATGATGGGTGGATAAAATTGTAATTTGTTGATTTTGGGCGAGGTATTTAATTGGTGCGGCCTTGGGTCGGGCCAAATGGTTGGGTGCGGCCTTGGGTCGGGCCAAATGGTTGGGTGCGGCCTTGGGTCGGGCCAAATGGGTTGGTTGTGGCCTTGGGTCGGGCCAAATGGTTGGTTGCGGCCTTGGGTCGGGCCAAATGGTTGGTTGCGGCCTTGGGTCGGGCCAAATGGTTGGGTGCGGCCTCGGGTCGGGCCAAATGGTTGGTTACGGCCTTGGGTCGGGCCAAATTGGTTGGTTGCGGCCGTGAAGTGGGCCAATGAAGTTAACAAAGGGTTTTCAGTGAAGGAGGATATAGGCAATGTTGTGAGAAAGGGCGATTAGTAAATAAGGGCAGAAATTGGGGAAAAGGTGGGATTAAACCGATATCGGTTAGATGACCGATACCGGTTCTTTAGGGCATAATATAACCGGTATCGGTTATAGGTCGAAAACCTATAAAAAGAAAAATACGGCCTGTCATTGTCATATTGTCAATTTGAAAACCAATTTTAGTTATCTGAGGTCTTTTGGTGAGATTGTTGAGTTTTTCGGTGAGGTGGCACTATTTGAGTGGAGAAGTGAGTGATTGGTAGGCCACTAGCGAGGAGGAGGCGGCAATTTGATTGGTGGAGGACCCAAAGAGAGGAGTTTGAGAACCATGGCACACCAGGGGAGGAGCTAGAGTGTCTTTGGACCAGTGGACCACCACCCCCATCCCACCACGATGACGTGTCATCGCACTTGCAGTAGGTTTGAAACCCTTCATTATGTGAATTTGATGTTGTTAAGCTATATTTGGGGGTTTGGGTAGAATCCATGTTTTGATAAAATAATGAATAAATTGAAGTTATTTGAAAAATGAAGAGGATAGATGGGTTAAATAGGTCAAGGCGGCAGGGTGGGTAGGTTTTTAAGATGTTTGGGTGGGTAAATAGAGAGAAATAGGAAAAATGGATGTGGGGGAAATGCGTCGAGTTCGGCTTCGAGATTTTACGATGACCGATGTCGGTCGAAGCTGTCGACGGCCGGCATCGGTCACGATTTTCGTCATTGGAGGTGATTTGCTAATTGACCGGCGTCGGTCGTATGGCGACCGGCGTCGGTGGAGAGATGTTAGAGGTAGGACCGGTGGTGGTCATGGTTGACCGGTACCGGTCCTTAGGATTGTTTAGTGTTGGTTTGGTTTGGTTGTTGTTGTGGTTTTGGGTATTAGGTTCTTGTTGGGGTTGTTGTTTTGTGTTGTTTGTTGTTGTTTATTATTGGGTTTTGTGTTTTGGGTGTGAAGAGGGAGGGGGATATTGTAGAAGATAGGTGGGTGTAGATGTGTGTTATAGAGTCGGGGTGTGGTCGGGTGGATAAAAAGGGGGTATAGAGGGTTAAAGGAGTTGTTGTGATAAAGAGTAGGGCTAATGCAGTGAGTTGGTTTTGCAGGCACGTCAGCAGCTGACAATGTGGGATAGGATGCCCCCGTTGTTGAGACGGATGCGGCCACACGTGTCCGTAGCGCAGTGGGCCATCATGCGCGAGGTGGGACTCGGCGGAGTCCAGCGTTATAGGGCGATAGATAGGGATCACAGTCTGATGGTTTCCCTCATCGAGAGATGGGATCCGTGACCAATGTGTTCCATCTCCCGATGGGAGAGATGATGATTACACTGGAGGATGTGTATCACATCCTTAGACTACCGATCGATGGAGAGGCAGTCTTCCTAGGTGGATGTAGAGACAGCCATGGACAACATTTTACAGGTATTCGGGGATGCAGCGCTATTGACTTATCACAGCATGAGAGCATTGCCTATGGGGACATGTATCGTGCCCATAGACATGAGACATGGCTTGCCGTGTTGATGATGATCGGCATCACATGCTTTGCCCTCCCGGACTCAGAGGGAGGCCGCTTTCCACGGGCGCTGATGGGGGTACTACACGAGATGGTGGAGGAGCATACGTGTTATGCTTGGGCACCAGTATACCTGGTGCAGTTATACAAAGAGCTGTGGGGCTACCGCCGGATGAGGCGATTCGGGATTTGTTCTACATTCTTGTTACATTGCTGGGCATATGAGCATATCATATGCATTCGACCAGTAGGGCTGCCCCAGCAGCCAGGGCCACAGGTGATCTATAGATATGGCTTTCAGAGGTGGTTGGGGGTCGTGGGCCAGCCATGAGCAGTTCTCACCGGACGGGATGTAGCGTATTACCAGCATGTATTAGAGGGCGTGACTACCTTGGATATTATATGGAGGCCTTACAGAGGTCATCACCCCAGAGGAGCCCGATCACAATTGGTGGTGGATCCAAAGATACATTGGATAGCAGGACGAGGCCGAGAGCATGAGCGGATACCCTTGGAGAGGGTACGACAAAGATTGGGCTACGATAGATGAGCCACCTCCCTTCCCTCAGCACTGAGGGATGATGTAGAGGCCCCACTACCTGCACCACAGCCCATGGACCTAGATTGGGTAGCCGAGAGGCCGGCAGATGATACTGTAGACGATGCCGCACAGGAGCATTTTTGGTATGGTGGGCAGGGGAGAGAGCCGCGAGGAGAGCACAACCCACATGTACAGCATACTTACTTATGGTGTTAGAGCAGAGAGGACCAGCTCGGGTGACAGTACAATGTGTTATTAGGGGTAGCTTGCTGCTGCACAGCACGATAGGTGTCCCATAGGGCGATTAGCCTAGGCGCAGGTACATGCACAGGCACAAGCACCACCACAGGCACCACCAGCAAATGCACTGCAAGCATAGCCACAGTGCAGTGTAGGTGTCCCACAGGGCGCATTAGCCCAGAGGCAGTACGAGCACAGCACGAGTACGCCACAGCACAGGTGTATTGGTAGGACAGGGGCCATTGGTATTAGGAGTCGGGGACCAGCCCCAGTAGCTATGGTGGCACGGGCCCGTTATATGGAGGTGAGAGCGGAGGCCCGGTACTATCAGGACGTCCTTGATGGTACCGGGCTGACTATCAACCGATATGTGGCGCATAGAGCGGAGACCTCGCGAGTCAGAGATCCCAGGGTGGTGCAGCTACAGCCGGTGGGTCGGTGACAGGGAGGAGGCGGGAGCCAGGGCCAGGACCCGCAGGGAGAGGTGCTGAGGGTGGTGGGGAGAGTTGAGACATCCCTGGGTCAGAGTTAGATGTTTTTGTGTGTACATTAGATATAGGCACTGGTCTGTGAACCGGTTATGTTTATAGAGGCCTGCGTGCCCACATATGATGTATCCATTCATTTATTCATTTATTGTATATACCAACATGCGAGCCGAGTACGGGTTATGACAGTTGATACTGATACTGCCTCGTGAGAGCGAGTATATTTTGATATGAGAGACCGGCCTGCGAGCCGAGTCGAGATGTTTGATAGTTATTGCGGCCTGCGTGCCGGCTTTGTATTATTATGAGATCACAGAGGCCCCTATGCAGGGTAAGTTGTATATTTGAAACCTTTGATATATAGATATATATGATGATTTTGATCCATATCTTTGTGTTTAAAATGTTTTAAGTATTTTGTTGATGGTTTGTGAAATTGAATGTATGATGAGTTTGATCCACATGGTTTATATATTGATGGTGTTGATGTCTTTTGTTGATGGCTTTTTGAAATGGAATGTATGTATATATAGATGATGAGTTTAATTCACATGTTGTGTATGCTGATGGGTTTGATGTATATATGATGTCGTATGTATGTTGTCGATGGTTGTTATAATGTAGATGGATGATGTTGCTGAAATTATGAGGATATATATATGTGATTTGGATGACAAATATTGATAATGGTGTTGTTATGCAGAAAAAGAGGCGGGCGCCACAAAAATTTGTAAAAACGAAGAAACGGCTTAGGTTTAAGCAAAAAGGGGACACATGACCGATATCGGTTATGTAACCAATGTCGGTAGAAATACGACCGATAACGGTTATGTAACCGATATCGGTTATTTCGAAATTATATTTCCTAAAAATAGAACTACTTGGTTGGCAACTTAAGTTCTTATTTTTAGCATTCTTATTTTTAGAGTCATGCAACAAGTTAAATACGCGAATGCGATAATTTTTGACGACTGATACAGGTAATTACATGAAAGAATTTGAGTGATAAGGAGGAAAGAGACAGGTGAAGTGAGTGTGGGCTGAGATTCGAGAAGCGTAAAGACAAGTTATATTTGAAGAGGGTGGTGAACATGGCCGAACAAGAGAGAAGAATCCAAAGAGGGGGACGAGGGGGAAGACCGGCCCACCTCAAGTCTGCGCATCCCGAGAGGTAAACTGTTTGGTTGTAATTTTATTCTTGCATGTTTTGTGTGAATAGGATGAGAGAGAGTAAGTGGGTAAAGATGAGAAAGAAAAGGTGATAGGCAAGGGTTTGGGATGGGGTGAGTGCTATGGGGTAGGTAAGCAGGGTGGTCACGTATGTTTTTAGGTATAGATAGGAGTAAACGGGCAAAATAATTATCGTAGGTGTATGTTTTTAAGCAGGGTAGGTATATTTTTGATAGTGACCGGTATCATTTAGAGATAACCGGTATCGGTTAGAAAACCGGTATCGGTTATCCATAACCGATATCGGTTACTGTAGGAGTTTCCAGAATTTGAGAAAAAAACCCGTGGAGATTTGTTCTTATTGAATAATTATGTGTCGTTTTGATGTATGCAGGCGGAAGCAAGGTTAAGGATGAATGATACTTGTACCGGCATTGTCGTCCACTTAAATACGAGCGGATGTAACACCAGCTGAATGGGCATTGATAAATCATTTGGGGTTAAGTGGAATCCACTATTATTCACGAATCACACGTAACCATGCTATGTTGCAGGCGTTGATTGAGAGATGGAATCCAGAAAAGAATACCTTCTATCTGCCAACAGGGGAGATGATAGTGACATTGGAAGATGTGTTCCGTATTTTGAGACTCCCAATGATAGGAAAAATAGTGTATCAGGCGTTGCCTAGCGCGGGGTGGGCAGCGATAACAACAGTATTTGGTTCAGCTACACGAGATTTGACACAAAGAGGTTTAACATTTACGTATGGTACAATGTATGCAACACACCCTAAGGAAACAAGGTTGGTCGTGCTATTAATGATAGCGGTGGGGTATTATGCATTACCGAGGGTGGAGGGTGGAAGATTTCCAAAAGCATTGATGAGTGTTATTTGGGAAATGATAGAAATGAGCGTGACTTTCGCATGGGCACCCACATATTTGCAGAGTTATATAGGGGTTTATGGGCCTCGCAAGTGAAAACACGTAACGACACTCGGATTATTTATACTTATTACATTGTTGGACCTATGAGCACATTGTTTGTGTGCATCTAATAGGCCACCCATCGAGTCGGGAGAGGCAGGAGTGCAAAGGTTGTGATTCGGATGATGGGTCCGCATGGCACGAACAAAGCAGAGATCCCGAGCCGTGATATATGACATCGAGTATTATAGATAGGTATGGGAGATGGTGACATTGCGGATATTTGTTGGAGGCCTTACGGGAACTATATGGTGACAGAGAACATAGTTGAGGAGTTAAGGGGTGTGGAGCGATTGAGGTGGATCGCAGGGCACAGGCCGGGTGAGTATGAGAGGATTCCTCTAGATCGCATGCGGTGACAATTTGAGTTCGTTCAGGATATACCTATGACATATAGACCATACATGAGGATCGACGCCGAGGCAGCATTCTCACCTCCCCGCCTACACCTCTAGAAGGGCCAGAAGAGATAGCAGCCGATCATAGGGTAATGGATGCGGGAATGACAGAGGCCTATAGAGTATGGTGGGTAAGCAGAGGTGTGAGGTTCACGTGAGCACTCCGACATAGCTGTGATTACAGCGGAGAGAGATCGTCTGCAGGATTTAGTTCACCAGCTTCAAACATAGGTGAATGAGACAACGGGATTGTTAGAGGTTTCACGATTCTGAGTGGAGAGATTGAGGTAAGATTCCTCCACGCGAGAGGACGTATTCGTATGTTACAGGAGATGTCATAGATCGGTGGGAGGAACCAATGGCAATGGCACCTTTGAGGATGGAGAGGCCAACCGAGGTTTATCGACGATCATGATCACCACCTGATTCGGGAGGAGGTGCAAGGGTCTAAGTGAATTTCATTGGAATATAAGAATAAATAAGGATGCCGACCTACGAGTCGATGATAGAGAAGGTGTATTTGTTTAACATCTAAAATAAAACTAAATATGTATGTTGTTTTGAGTGACGATAATAATAAGAATGGTTGTGTTTTGGATGTTGTTTTTGTTTGTTTTGAAAAAGGATAAAGATGAATGTTGGCAAATAAAATACTCAAAAACTATTTATATTTATAACACATGATAGGGTATGGTAGGGGATGGTCGAGCTAACCTTGGGAGACCCCATGTCTCCTAAGTGCTACCTACATAGCCCATTGCACAAAGCAAGGAGGGGCCTCAGACCGATGTAGTTCTCCCTTAGGACCAGGGAGAGGTGAATTCAGGCAATTTGGTTGTGGTTAGGCAATTTGTTGGTTGCTTCAAAAATTTGATGTTGGTAGGGTAATGTTGTTGGTGTAGGTATAGGTGAAGTGAAAGTTAGCATAACCAAGTAAAGAGGAATCGTGTCCCGATTAAGGTCAACACACAATCCTAGAGTTGAGCAAAATAGGCTAGAGTGTCCCGTAGTTGAGAAGAGCTAAACAAACCACATATTAATGTAGGATGAGCTTGAATCCCTAGGTACCTTGCATAAAGCGAGAAGTCGATAGGTGAAAAGAGTTGTATAATCACAATATATCGGATATACGTCACGTCCCTTGAGTTTTGTTGCTTTGACAAATGGTGAGGTGAGGTGGTTGATATAGGCGGGGGTGCTGAGAGCTTGTTACAAGGTGATTATTCTGACGAAAGAGGACCAAACTGAAATAGACAAGTCCATGACTCAAAAGTGCTTTTGAATGCGGCTTTTATTTTGCTGAATATAGACTGATCGATGCGGGAAGTCTACAAGGGGTATGTATTTTATTACTCTTGAGGTCTTCACGAAGCTGATCAATGTGAGAAGCTTCTGATAAAGGCTGACTGTGTATAGCTGTCCTTCAAGGGAGTAGTCTATTTATAGTAGCAGATGCGGTTTTTATGTATAGCTGTCCTTCGGGGGAGCAGTCTATTTATAATAGTAGAAGTAGCTTTGCACATAGCTGTCCTTCGAGGGAGCAGTCTATGTATAACTCTAGAGGTCTAGATGTCCGTTTGGCATGAAGCATCTAGTTTTGTAGGAAGTTTGACTCAAGAAAATCCCATAAGTGTTTAATTAAGAATGTGTCATTTTGATATTTTGAAGTCATGGACTAGACTAAAAAGGGGAAGGCATCTTTAAGGGGAGGTGATAATCAAACCATGTGAGCTTGATTTGATTTTGAGATGTAGGAAACAAAGTGTATGTGGTGGTAAAAGAGCTCCAGGGACGAGCGTAAGGTAGATAAGAAGTGATATAACACTAATTTCAACAGTAGAATGGTCGAAGATGCATGACATTAAGGGGCTCAGGCTCAGGTTTACCATTAAGCGAAGCTAAACGATAAGTTCCTGATCCATAAGTGTGAGTGATAATGTAAGGCCCAATCCAATTAGGAGTAAATTTTCCACGTTTTCTCTTTTCTAGTTTGGTTACATGTTGATTCTCTTTGAGGACAAGATCACCAACCTTAAAGGTACACTCATGAAGTCGCTTATCATAAGCACGCTTGATGCGTTTTTGGTAGATTTGAAGGTGGTCAAGAGTCGTAAGACGTCGCTCGTCAAGAAGCTCTAATTGGGCTAACCGCTCTTGGCGGAAATCATCGTTGGTGAGAATATCCTGAAGAGATATTTTGAGGGAGGGTATTTGTATTTCGAGAGGCAAGACAGCCTCGGTACCATATACCAAAGAAAAAATGGTGTGGCATTAGTAGAGGTACGAATGCTAGTACGATAAGCCCAAAGGGCAAAGGGAATGTGATCATGCCAATTTCTTCCATAATCATTAATAACTTTCATGAGGATTTTGGCTAGGGTTTTATTAGAAGATTCAGCCTAACCATTGGCCTATGGATAGTAAGGTGATGAAAACTAAGTTTGATACCGAAAGTTGTTACACGATCTTGTAACAACTTATTTTTGAAAAATTTTCCATTATCTCATTATCGTGCGATGAGGAACACCAAAACGATGTATAATGTGGTGGTTAATGAACTCTACAATTTTTTTTTTTTGGTTGAAATGAGTGGAATGGCCTCCACCCATTTTGTGTAATATTCGGTTGCTGTGATTATCCAACGGTGACGTTGCGAAGAGGGCGGGTGAATCTCACCAATAAGGTCTAAACCCCATTGTGAGAAAGGCCAAAGATCTCGTGCGACACAGAGCAGAGAGGCTAGGAGTATGTTGAAGGTTGGCATGTTGTTGACACATAACACAACGCTTAACATATTCATAGCAGTCGTTATTAAGAGTAGGCCAATAATAGCCTAGGTGAAGGATCCGTTTGGCCATGGCAAGGCCACTAAAATGTCCACCACAAATACCGTCATGGACCTGTTGGATGGTATAGGTGACCTCCGCGCCGGTTAGACATCGAAGGAGGATGCCATCAAAGCCACGTTTATAAAGGAGTCCCCCCATGATGACATAACGAGAAACACGTTTAAGAAAAGCATGTTTTCCGGTACTAGTAAGGTCAGGTGGGAGAACGGAGGTTGTAAGGTAGTCATGAAATTGGTGATACCAGGTATCCTGCGAATTAGCAGACACATTATTTATCATACAAATAACCGGGGCTGAGTAAGATGGGGCAAAGAGTTGTTGGACCAAGACGAAAATGTCAGAGTTAGTTGATGAAGCAGGAATTTGCGAGGCTAAGCAAGCCATAGTATCCGCAAATTTGTTAGTGGAGCGGGGAATGGTCTGGATAGAATAACGAGTAAATGAGGTCAAAAGTGAATCCACGTAATGTTTGTACTTTTGAAGTTCCTCATTTTTACATTGGTAGATGCCCATAACTTGATTGACTACCAATTGAGAGTCACCGAAAATATTAATAGATTTGACACCTAAGTGTAACACAACCTGGAGACCCAAAACAAGGGCCTCGTATTCCACTGTATTATTAGTGTAGGGGATATCGAGCCGGAATGAAAGAGGCATAGGCTCAGCGTCAAGAGGAATGAGAACAACGCCGGCCCCTCCGCCGCACTGGAATTTGGATCCATCGAAGAAGAGGGTCATTGGATACGACTCTTCCCTGAGTGAAAGAGTGGCGATGAGTTCGTCAGGGAAATTAAAATTGGTAAATTGTTCCCCAGGTAAAGGGGCCTCCGCGAGTTGGTATGCAATAGTTTGTCCTTTGATTGACTTCTGGTGTATAAATTCAAGGTCGAGGTTAGCAAGAAGCATAAGCCATTGGGCGATGCGTTGGTTTAGATGTGGTTTGACATACATATAATGAATGGGGTCCGCCTTGGTGATAACAAAAGTTTTGTGATTCAGGAGGTAGTGTCGGAGTTTGGTGGCTACGAATGATAGGGCTAGGCACAATTTTTCTACATGTGTATACCTAGTCTCGTAATCCACGAGAGTACACTTATATAATAAACGGCTTGTTCTCGACGTGCCGAGTCCCGATGTGCGAGCATGGCTCCTATAGCATGGTCAGTGGCAGAAAGGTAAATGTAGAAAGGGCGATCATCGTGAGGTGGGATAAGCACGGGTGGCTACAAGAGATAGGCTTTGAGAGCTTCAAAGACTTGGTGACACTCTTCGCTCCATTGAAATGAAATATCCTTTTTAAGAAGGTGATGGAAAGGTTGACATCGATTCGAGAGTTGGGAGATGAAACGCCGATGGATTGAAGTTTACCTTGCAAACTACGCAATTGTTTGAGGTTTTGGGTGGGGGCATTTCTAGGATAGCTTTGACTTTAGATGGATCGACCTCAATGCCACGCAAAGAGATGATAAAGCCAAGAAGTTTTCACTTAAAAGAACACCAAAGACACATTTCTTTGGTTGAAGCCGGATGAAATATTGTAATAGGCGATCAAAATAATGGTTAAAACATCGAGATGTTCACCGTGATGTTTAGATTTGCCAAGAAGGTCATCGACATAATCCTCAAGGATAGTGTGCATAATGTCATAAAAATGTAAGTCATAGCCCGCCGATAGGTCGCACCAAAGCATTCTTAAGGCCAAACAAAGATGACACGATAACAAAAGGTTCCCCAAGGAGTGATGAAGGTAGTTTTATGTTGATCGGCGGGGATACCAAAATTTGATTGTATCCCGAAAAGCCATCCATGAGAAAGCATCTCATGGCCCGCAGTGAGATCAACAAGTTGATCAATACTTGGGAGTGGGAAGTCATCCTTGGGGCAAGCGAGGTTAAGGTCTCGTAAATCCATGCATATCCGAAGTCCCCCGTCGCTTTAGTGACAGGTACAATGTTAGAAATCCATTGAGGATATTCAATAGGCAAGATGAAAGAAATAGAAAGAAGTCGTTGAAGCTCTTCTTTGACCAAGAGGGCAAAGCGTGGATGCATTTTTCTCGGTTTTACTTCGCTTTGATTGGTTTGGAATCGTGTTTTAGGTGATGTTATGGATAAAGCAATGTCAAGATCAATTCCCAGGCATGTCAGCGTAGGACCAAGCGAAAGCTTGGTTGCGGGTACGGAGAAAGGTAGTAAAGGTGACTTGTTCTGATGTGTTAAGGGATTGTCCGATCTTCACAATGTGAGGATCCTCCTCTGTGTGGATGTTAATTTCTATAGTAGACTCATTCAACATGGTTTGAGTTTCAGATGGTAATGCGCATTGAATATAGGAGTCGTCCGCACCAAGGTAAGTGAGGATGGAGTCGTCATCTTGGCACTCAACAACATTAATTGAAGGTGAATCCTCTTCGATCATGTCTGGATACAGAAAGGGAAGAGAAGACGGGTCCTCATTATCGCGTTGATAAGTGAGAGGACCTAGGAAGATAGCATTTATGAAAAAAAAAGTTAGGAGGGATAGATTCAGGATCTATCGACTCTGTGGGTGATGATGGCAAAATGGGTGATGATGGTTCGATAGGGGTGACGTCGTCATCTTCTAGGAGACAACTGACATGAGGTTCCTTTAGTGTAAGTGTTCCAGGAAATCCGAGACCACTACGATCATTGTGCTTGCGTGTAGTTATGGGAATGATTGTATGTCGGCCTTGTTCATAAAGACCAAAACCAAAGCCTTTCCAAGCACAACGAGTCAAGAAGGTGAGGGCAAATGACGATTTGTCAGGTATTGAAAATCAGATTAGAAAGGAACCACACCAAGAGGAGGTTCAGGGGTAACGGAGGATGCGTCGACACCCCCATATGTTAGGTTGGTGCGGTAATGAGGTGGTCCGTAGGGGATTACTTCCCCCACACGATGGTCATAGGTAGGATGTGCATGTAACTGTCCGTACTCCTGTGGGGTATGGAAAGAACTAACGTTATATAGGCGATACTCCCCCAGCGTAAGGCATTGAAAAACATCTACTAAGGGGTCTGAGGTTGGGATGTTAGCTGCGGGAAAGGAAGTGGTATTTGCGACGGCGGTTTCATTGGTTGAAGGTGTAGGTGCGGTTGAAGTGGATGATAGAGGTGTGGTTGGAGTGGATGGTTGGGTTAGATGAATGGGTGTCTTGACTGGTACAAGCACATCATTAGGGTGATATAACATATTGCAGGTTTTGAAGGGGGGAGGATCAGCTTTTACAGTGTAGGACTTCCCCTCGTACTCAAATTTTATGCATCTATGTAAGGTGGAGGGAACGCATCCCATAGCCCGGATCCAAGGGCGGCCTAACAACATATTGTATTGGAACTCTCCCTCAAGGACATAGAAGAGTTCGGGTAAAGTACGTGGTCCTACACGAATGTTAAGGATCACGGTGCCTAAGGTAGAAGTAATAGCATCATTGAATGACCGCAACATGATGGGGTTGGCACACATGCAACTAGAAGGGATATTCATTTGTTGGAAGGCTTTTGAAGAGATGATGTTTAGGCTAGTGCCCCATCAATCATAACACGACGTACCCGAATGTCCCGAATGTAAGCTGAGATGAAAAGAGTAGGGTCAGGATCTTCGCACCAAAGTCGATAATTTCGTCTTCGGAGAAACTGACAGCAGCGGCTTGCTGTACAGAGATAGAAGTGGTTGGGGAGATGGGCTGTTTGGTGAGCGAAGCAACATGATTGGGTGTGAGAATGGAAGTAACAGGCAAGGTTTCATTAGGTAAGACCTCTATCCCTTGAAGGATTTCAACGAGAGCTTGTCGATGAGATTCAGAAGTCTGAATGAGATCATACAGTGTCATTTTTACAGGTGATTGGTGAAGCTATTTGATCATGGTTCGGTGGGCAACTCCATTAGAGACGGGGTAGGTAGGTCCACGAATAACCACTTTAGGTGGTGGTGCGATCGGGATGGTGGACAGAGAAAGAGATGCCGCAGTGTGTTTTTATTTTGCTTTCCCATTGTTTTTATGCCTCGAGTAACAACACTAATCATATTGATCTCGTGAATACGAGAGGAGGAAGATGGTAGGGATAAGTCATGGTCTTCGAGAGGTGGGGCTGTAATAATGATAGATCTTGGTGAGGCGGGGACAGGTGGTATAGGAGAGGGAATTGAAGCTAAAGGTCTCTCTCTTCGTAAGTTATCTTTCTTAACTTTTCTATCTGAAAGAGGTGACTGATGAAGTATGGCTTTCAACGCTTTGCATCCCTCTACATCATGTCCTGGTGTGCGGTGGTAAGCGCAGATTTTAGACTCATCATAACCTATAGGTCGAGGTTTAGATGGATCATAAGGTCTAAGTGGGGGTAGGGAAATGGTCGCATTCTCCACCAACATAGCAAGGATTTTGGCGTAAGACCCTTTGAGTGGGTCAAAGTCAGAGGAAGATGAGGCTATTGATGGGGTAGATTCTGGTGATGACGTGGTATGGTTGGTTTGTATGGGTGGTGGTTTAGCCAAGGAGTTTTGATAATGGGTTTTAACTAAACGTGGCTTATTTGCGCGAGAAGCTATGTTTAGTTGGTTAGATGATGAGGCCACGATGATGTGGTATCAGAAAACAACCACGGAGAAATAGGAGTGACAACAAACAAATCTTTTGATGATGGAATTTGTTTAGGGTTAGTAGGTGGACAGGATACGCGGGGTGACGGTGTTGATGTACCCTTGGATCTCTGTATGGGTGCAGAAGGCATAAGTCGTTTTAAAGAAAATGCAGGAGGTATGATATATTGATGCAAGGTGGAGGGATGGGGTCCCAATATGGAAGGTAGGTGTGACGATGATGGTTTTAGTCGTGATAGAGACATAGGTTGAGGAGATTGAGTCTATCTCCTAAGTGGATGGACGGCTTTATTTTTAGATAAATCAAGTTGCTTAGGGGGTGTGTTAGACTGGTATTGATGAGGTCCCAAGCATAGGGGAAGATTGGGTTAGGTTAATAGAGGTGGATGAGGTATTTGGTAGAGATGAGGGGGGTGAAGATGAGGACATAGGCATTTTAAGCTTGTGTAAACACTTCGGGTATATGGTATAGGCATTTGGGTCATGTCATCCGCATTTTAGTAGAATATGGCGTACTCAAACGTTCCCGTAGGACCTTTCTATCTTTTGGGGAATGACAGTCCTCACGTGTGAATAGGAAATTTTGTATGGAAGAAAGGTGGGTTGTGATTCCGGTCCACTATGGGTGTGATATAGGGGGAAGATGATGCACCGTATCAATGGGCGTTAAGAGGTCAACCAAGATTTGAAAAAATTTAGGCGATGAAGAACTAATAGGTAGGAGGGCGTGTTTGAGAGGATCCATCATGTTTAAAGAATGTGGTGATGTCGGTGCAAGATGTTTCTCGTTTAAGGATGACAAAAGAAGTGGTGAATCTCCTTTCTGTAAAGGCCTCGTCAAATGTGTGGAAAGTTTGAATTTGGAGGGTAGGGAGATGCGTTTAGCACAGGCCGTGTAAAAGTTCGATAAGTTTGGCTTGAGGCAAGGCATATGTAAGTTGGTTGATAAGGCCCATATCCAAAATTCACCCTCAAGGTAATTTTGATAACATGCATCAAATTCTTTAGTCCTGCAAATAGATTGAGTCGTGGCAAAAATTCATGTTTAGGGTCCCCTCATTTTTGAACTCCCATCCAAGTAGGAAAGCAAGTTCGAGAAAATGTGAAAAAATTTGCAAAAACAAGCTCGGGCCAAAAAATCACGAAAAATGGCTAAGTCCTAGTCCTCGCAAAGATTTGGGGACTTGGGACAAAGGTGATGAAGGTGGTTCGCAAATGGGACATCCGGCCAAAAGGACGCCAGCGGAAAATCCGAATTGGCTTGAGAAAAAAATTGGCTATATCACTTTGAGAGTTTTTGAGACAAGCGGGACAAAGACGCGAACCGTACGAACCAAAGTGGCGAAATGAGTCAAGGCATCTCAAGCAGTATGGGGCCGCACTGAGCCAATCTCGGCTAAATGAGAACTTTTGTCCCGAGCTTGTTAGACAAAGTGAACCGGCAACCGGTGAATTTGTCCCAGTTTGTCCAAAAAATGGGACGTATGGGTCTGAGTCGCGAACCATTGGTTCTCGGCCGGGCAGACCCATCGACCAATCAAATCATGACACGTGTCACAGGAAAAGTCAGAGTTGGTCTAAATTCAAACGCCATAACTTTTGACTCCGAGCTCTTTTGATAAAATTGGACTTTCTAGAACAGCAATGCTCTTTCCGTCAAATGACTTGCCGTCCCAAAATAGCGCCCCGCACTCGTAAGGCCATAACTTCGTGCATTTCTCAACGAAATCGCACAAAATTGGTACCGTTGGAATCTTGGTTCCGAGCCTGATGTAAAGAAATCAAGAAATTCTGGATTTGATCAGAAATTGATTGAGATTTTTAAGAAAACGTGGCCGGGTTCAGAACAGTTGTTTTATTTGGTAGTGGGAGTGCAATTAAGAGGCATGGTCATCATTCCTTCTCTGCTTTGCAAAGCACATGGGACAGCATGGGGAGCCTTTTCCAAGTAATGTATAACCATTTCACTCAATTTAATGCCTCTTACAGGTGGTTGAAGGACAGATTTTAAGATTTCCATTTTCCCTTCTCTTCTCCTTCTCATTTTTCTATAAATTGGAGTGTTGGGCTCATTGTAAGGGGGAGAGTTTTTGGGTAGCAAAGCTCATTCAAAATTTCTTTGTGAAGCTTGATTTGTTGCAGCCCTTGTAGTGGACTCCTTGCATGGTGATCCGTGCCCTTATCTTGTAATAAACCAATCTGCATACCAGGAAGCAATAAAATACAAGTTTGTGGATGTATCTTCCCCGCTTAGGTGTGTCTTCTTGCATTCTTCTTGCCCCCTTTAATCTTTCTACAAGTATATTGTTTCTATTTATTATGTTCTTGTAGGAATTCATTATCATTGTGTGTGCTTGGAATATTGTTGTGAATGCATTTTGTTGGATTATGGTGAACTCGTCATCACCTCTTCTAGTGTGCACTTTGCCTCTATTTCACACATTTGGAGACTACTCTCCCATCCTCCTTTTCTCTGTATCACCGCTTTAGTGTAGGCTTTCATTTTATGTATTCTCTTTCCCTGTCCCTTGGAAATTTAGATTAGAATAATTAGCTTATCCCGCATTAGAGTAGATTGTGGCGGGTAGTTTAGGAGCAAGAACCAGCTTTCTCGGAGGTCTGCCTCAAGTAGCAAGTCCCACAACTAGATAGTACCCATGTTATCCAATCACACTGTGAGTTCAAATACATGCACAGGGGTGCCGTGATTGGTGATAAGGCCCCACCATCGTCCAACGAAATCTGCATAGATTAATCTTCAAATGTCGGATGGCATAGAGGTTGGTGATAGATACTTTCTTGCAAATGTTAATGGAGAAATGATCCAAGAAAGATTGGGCTAGTTAGTTAAAAGAGAAGATTGAGTCTTTGGGTTAAAGCATTGTACCACTCCAAGGCGGGTCCCGATAAGGACATGGGAAAGGTGTGGAGTAAAGGCATCGTCATGAGCAATTAGATAGCAGGCATGTCTAAATGAGCGCAAGTGTTGTTGAGGATCCTCCTTACTATTAAAACGAGTAAATTTTGGTAATTCCCATTGAGGAGGATATGAATGAAGGGGACAGAAGGGTGGATAGTCTCCCAACAAACTTGCTCGTATGTCAAGGCGCTCGACTTCCTAAAACGAAGCCTCCGTGATTTTGCATTTGGGTCAAAGCATATGTCCCACTTTGTAGCCATAAATATTTTAAAATCGACTAGTAAATAAATATTTAAAAATACTATAAAAATTTAAAAAATTAGGTAAATTCTGGATGCCTGCACCTTGGTATTTATAGCCTCTTAAATGCATGTTTGGTCATTTTATATGTGTTTGGTCATGTTTTGGTTGTGTGTTTCTTTGAAAGTACAAAAACTACAAAAAAAGTGGGACACAAGATATATGCTTTGACCCATTTTGTCCATCATTTGTTTAATTAAATCAGTAGTTAGATGAGATGATGGTGTGGTTGTTAAATGAGGCATTGGGCTAAGGGCCACCACTATGGTGGGGTTAAATGTTGATAAGGTATGGAGGACGCGATCGAATAGGAATGTCCTATATAAGACGCTGAGATTACCGGATACGTGTGTGGGAATGAAAATGTGGGCGGAGCTTAAGAAGGAAAGCTCGTGTGGATAGGTGGCATAGAGCAAGTCATGAACGGACAAATCTGCAAGAGAGACGAGGTAGGAGCAGTCGGTGGTAATGACATGTGGGGCCCAAGATTAACCAAAGGAAAGCCAATTTGTGTCGTATGAACCTCTGAAGCCGCTGGATTGGGAGATGGGGCTAAGGATGCAGCAGGCAAAGTGGAGTTATCAGGCGGAGAAGGAGCTAAATGAGCAGCTATACTAATAGGCATGCCAACAAGGAGTTGACCGTCGGGTGTACGGTCAGGGGCATGAGACAAATAGTATTGTACAGCGCTAGGATTAGCATCCAGAAATTTGGCAAATTCCTTATCTCCTACAGGAATTTTAGGAACCTCGCTGGTATCCGTAGGATTCCCTATAGAATGTGAAGGGGGTGATTCAGGCAAAGGCACAGAGCAGGCATGTGAAACCATGGCGGCGGCTTGCTTCCGAGTGATAACAACCATGGACAAGAGTACATAGTAGGGTTTCAATCTATCAGGAACAGAAATAGCCTCAGAATGTTGAAATTGGTAGGTTGCTGGTTTGTCAGGAACTGTAAAAGACAGTAATCGATATCGGTCTGCTAACCGATGTCGGTTAGACTATAGCCGATGTCGGTCAGTTAACCGATGTCGGTATAATAAGACTGGTATAAGAAAATATAAGAAGCTGCTGATTTGAGTTTTTAACAATGCTTAGTACATCTATCAAATTGTTCTGAAGTGATAACTGAAACAGTGTATGACAGAGAAACAAAACTGAAAACAAACAAGATACACAAGCAAATTAATAGACTAACCCTAGGATTAGTGTTTATCAATTTGAGCTTATGCCCTTAGATGTAGAATGATGTCAGAATCCTAAACACAAGACTTAGGGGAAATGTCAAGTTTGTTTTGGCTTATAAGGTTACCTCAATCGGGTGGAGGAATACCACGGAAAAGGGGGGATGTTTTGAGTTGTTGTGTTAATTATGAAGTGATTCGGTATGTGTTGTGTAGTGAAAGTAAGATTAATTTCCTGTTAATATTGTGGAAATCACCCCCACGTGTATGACCTGTTACTTAGTCTACGTTCACTAGAATTGAAAACAACAAGCAAGAATGTAATGCACATGTTTTAAACCCAAATCGAAAATGATATTCGATGAAGCAAAGAAGATGACTTTCACTAATGCAAAAGCTGGGAAAGCAAGACAAATTCTTTTACTAAATATAAATGTTTCACACAAAATGTTTCACTTTTGGGAATAGAGTTGTTTCTATCCTTTCATTCCTTTGAGAAACAGATAACAGCTAGGACTAGGAGGAATACCCGTTGAATGTCGAGAGGGTGTGCGCGTATCCGTAGAAAAATCGATCGATCGCGAAGAACTCCTTTTTGTCTTGGAAGGACTACTACAAGTAAGAATACAAGACCACCAGATTTTAATTAGACAATAAATGAGGGAACTGCCTTGGGCCCAGAAATATAAAACTTCCTTTCGAAGGTGGTGGTTCCTCGCTAATATGAATTAACACAAATTGTAACAAATAAGCTATTGTCCAATTACAATTTGTTTACCTTGTTAGAACAATAGAGAAAGGGCTGGTCTTGGTTTAGAATCACGATGACCGATGCATGGTCACATATAACCGGGATACCTATTGTTGGTAACCTAGATATCGGTAGGGGGCAATGTTTTAGGGATTTTGGTGAAGGTTGGTTGTAAGGTGGTTGTGTTGTTTTATAAGGCTGATAAATGGGTGGGGTTAGGTAATGGGGTGATGAGAAGGACTCGTAGAATATTCTTGGGGTAACGTAAGGATGGAGGAATGACAGGGTTAGATGTAGTGTGTTCTTTGGGTAGTAGATCTAGGAATAGACTAATGATGGTGATTCAAGTTCAAGAAATGTTATTAAAAGGACATACAAGATATTACTTACTGATTATTGATGAGGATGCAGGTCCAAGAACTGTGATGATGATGGCAGAACTTAGGTAGGATGACCTGACAATCAGGAGATGAGCTATCTTCCCTCCCGACGAACAGATGAGTGTCACAAGGCTCTAGTTACTCAGTTGCAGTTTTGGGCTTGATGTCCTTCTCTGCAAACTCTTCTTGTTTCTTTTCACTTGTCTCTATTCAGCCAAGTAAAAATCCGGATCCTTCCAATGACTTCTGATTTGGATCCACGAAAATCCAACCCTTTGTTTTTGGTTGGGAGTGGTCATTTACAGGGAACCGATGGCGGTTACGCAACCGACGGCTGGTCGAGTAGGAACCGGTATCGGTCAGGTCAAAGCGGGCTATTTTTGGTAAAATAGCCAGCTTTCCCTCCTTTTCTCCCGAGGGATTAGTTGCGGGCTTGGTCAAGTCATTATGAGGTTGGTTTTAGGTGCGGGTGAGGAGTAATTAGTCATGGGTGTGGATGTGGACCAAGTTATAGGTCTTAATTAGGTTAGTTTAGGGTTAAGACTAGGTCATGATGAGGTGGTGAAATGAGGTGGTAGGTATGGCGATATGGATTTATTAATTATAAGGTAATTAATAAATAATTGTGAAAGGTTTACGTAATGAGGTTAGGTTGCGAAAATGAGATGCGGGCACGAGGGGGTCGTAAGACACAAATTTGGTGTCTACAATTAGGTTTTAGAAAAAGTGAGAAACAACCTTAGGCCTTCAATGTAGGATCTCTTTCTTCCAACTACTACATCGATTCAATCTGATTCGCTGCTTCCTCTTCCTTCAAGGTGCCAAACCAGGATTAATGCGGTAAGAAAGACGCAGTTTGGAGGGCAGATTCTATTAGAGGCATTAACAATGGTAGTTGATCTTCAACCTGATTTTCCTACTTCTCTCTCTCTTCCTTTTATCTGATAGAATCTATAAATACAAGAGCGGGATTCATTGTAAAGGGTTGGACATTTTTTTTTGTAGGCTCTCCTCTTCCCCTTGGAAAGTGAATTCGTGGAGTTTTAGACCTCCCATATAGACTGTAAATGCAAATTTTCCTTGTTACTATTGTAATGCATCGTATCAAGCCGTGAGAGCAATAATACATGTTCTGTGGGTGATCTTCATCCCTTTCTGTGTTAATTGTTGTCTTCTGATCCTTCATTACAACTTTGGTTATTTGTGCATGTTTTGTGTTGTATTCTTCTAGTTTGTGTCTACCAAAACAATTGTTCATCACTCCTTTGGTGTATCACCTTGTAGCTTAAGTTTTATTTGCTTTGCATCCCTTCTTTAACTCTGTCTCCTTGGAAAATTAGAGTAGGATTTAGGATAGATCCTCTGCAATTTCATGCATACACCTAAACAGAGGAGTAGGAACCAACCTTAATCTGGAGAGATTTTCCAATTTTGCAAAGTCCCACACTTTGGGAAAAGCTCAATGTTGTGCAATCACACCAAATGACCCACTTCTGAGTGCAAATCTGAGAGGTCAATTTGGGGGTGCTGTGATTCTGCACTAACAATTCTCTTGACCTAGTTCGCTATAATCGTTTCAAGTATTTTCCCCTATCCCGCCAAGTGTGGGACCCTTGCAAGTAACCTCCTCCCTATGTGAGAATGAGAGCCTTGGAACAAGATATACACAAAATGGTTTTGTTGAAGTAGATTAGAAAAATTTCAAGGAAAATATAATGCTTAGGTGACTAACCCGACTAGTCTACCTCTGTTAACTTCATCCCGACATGTGAAAAATTGGAGCCTTGGGATGGAGCATGGAGATTCACTAAAGAATAAATCATAGTGGGTTTTTTTAGATGTGATTACAAATATCTTATCGACATGCACATAAAATGTGGATGTATAGACATGGAACACCAACTGTTTGAAAAAATGTGTTAAAATAAATGTGGTCTCAGGGAATTTCCTAATTGCAATGCAAAAAATACGTGGGCATCCTCATCGACCAGTGCAACTATGTCACCAAATGCAACCAACAGGTGTCTACTAGATTAGTTCACCTTTTCCACGACATTTCTCCAGGCCTACGTTGAAATAAGATATCTTGAACAGGTGTGCTCTCCAAGAAAAAAATAGACTAAAGGAAATTTTGTTGACATGGATACAAATAACCTGGTAGTCATGTATTCTAAAATCAAAAGGAATAGATGAAGCCTTGAACTGTTTGACCAAATTCCATGATAGATTAGAAAAGATGAAGGGTCTTTAACACATTCACAACATTCTTGCATTATTGGCATCATGTCTTCTCGGTCCTTCAATGGTGTCAATGTGTCAAAAAAGTGGATGAGCAACAAAAAGATTTGTCGGATGTTGAATTTAAAGATACCGTAATGATTGATAAGAAAATGGTGGAATTGTGGATGTGTGCAAGATGCTTGACGAAATGCCTGTTAGAGATGTAGAACTTGATCCCGCAATTTTGACTAGCTTAGTCCACAAGCATGGTCTCCCTTACCTTAATCTTTTATAATTTTCGTATAATTTGGTAATTCATTTGCAATAAAATTAAAATATATATATATATATGAAACCATTAGATACGATACAATTGGATATTATAATCAGGCTATTAGCTCAAAACAATAAAACTTCTCCTTATGATTTACCTTACCGACTTACAAATTTGACCATCATCTTTTTGCTACAAAAAAACTTACATGTTGTTATTTAAGGTATAAAATTAGATGCTCGTGTGCAATGTTGTTATCGAGTGTTAGATGTTTCATCAATAAATAACCATTTTGTCTACCTTGCAAAGCTAGAATAAACACAATTTTCCAAGACTCACAAAAGACCTTATGGACCCCAGAAAAGAGAAGTGAGGTTTCATCTTTATACGTTGCTATGTTGGGAGTCAGTTTCATCTTAAGATCAACCTCGATTGATTGTTGGTGCTCCCTTCACCACTCCTCTTGGAGCTCGGTCACCTTGATTTGCACTTTTAGGAGGTCATTAAAAATTGAAAAGTGGGTTTCGTATCAAATCGTCGTTTGAAACTTGAACTACAAAATACTTGTCCACCTTTGAAAAAAACTACTAGTATTTTACTAGACAATTGCTTGTAACCTTTAGTTTGGGGAAAAAAACTCTTCTATATAGTTTGGCGAAGGCATTTTATAGGCCTCAGGATGTTGTTCAACTAGGTCAAAAAGGCACAATTATGACCGATGGCTCAAAAAACCATCTCAATGGTACACTGCTCACACGCTTCTTGATTCTCGTTAGTCCCTTTGGATTCCTATTATTTAGGTGGACAAGTAGGAATTCACCCGTCATGAAATTGCTTATCGAAAGATAGTTTTTGAACACACTTTCTTATCCTTCAACTCATCTTTGGACATTTTGCAACTACGAGTGAAAATGTTAAGGATTACCGAAATCAAAACCTAACCAAGTTATTAATGAAGTTTTGTAATAATTTTAAGATGCTAGTATTTAAGGAAATGTTCATCTAAACATGGGTGTTATTTGATTCTAAACAAATTGTTGCAAAAGTGGGATAAATGTGTTAAATGAAATGTAAATTAATACCTTATAGTGAAATACCAATGTACATTTAATGATTAAATAGTTGGTGTGTTTTGTTTCTTACCTAAAAATGTAATAAAGAGATCTAAATGAAATAGTCCACCCTAGTTTAAATTTTTGTATAACTACCCTTCCTATGTGATTCTTTGTAGCATATAAAACTAAAAACCTTGGGATGAACTAACATCCTTATGCTAGATAACACCTTCTGCATTAAATAAATAAGATAAGAAGTTTGAGTTTATCATCATATCTTGTATGATGAGCGGAATTTCTGTGAACCCATCATCTAGGAATGACATGGTCAAACATTATCTTGAGTATGTAATTTCCCTCCTAGGTTTGGTAATCGTGTGTGTAGTAAGGAGAATGTGTTCTCCTAGGGTAGTGCCCCTTGGGAAACCAACTTTAAACATGGTGTAAAATCCTCTTGGACCGACATACATGTTAAATGGTGAAGATCACCCACCAACCTTGGCAGACCAATTTTAAGAGTTAGGATCATAGATGAACTCGATACCCAATCTCAATTGTCATTTGGGTTTTATGATGCAGTACAAAAAGTTTATTGTGAAACTTAACAACATTTTTGTGTACGATTAGTTTTTGCAAACGTAACCAATTGTAGATGTCTTTGGAGGAATGTGAAATTTTAGGACATTCTCATTTAATGTTTAAACCATCTTGTGGTGATAATTGATACCCACGTTGTGCAAAGTCTAATGTGAACCCTAACCGCTTAAAACGATGAACTACTCTATCTTTCTCTCTCACTTGTCCTATTATATATTGGATGTAAGATGTGAAACTATGTCGCATTTATTAGAGATAAATCCCTTAGGACATGAACTAGTGGTCTCATTTAGGATTCAAATGCCCCATTAGCAAAAGGTTATACAATCCATAACAAAAAGGCATATGAATATAGTCATGGAAAACCCACTTGAGTTAGAAGAAAACAATATACATGAAACCTAATCTAGAAACGAAGTAAGGAAGTATGTTGTCATGTTACGTTCCTTCAATCCTTAACTATCGAAGGGTAAGCTGTACAAAGTTGGGGGCCAAAAAGTGGACAAGAATCCCAAAAAAGTAAAACGCATACGTGTTTTGCTAAAATACGCTCGTGTTTTAATTTGTTTGGCTTGGGAATCACCAAACCATAATGCGTATGCTTTTCAAACTAGACAAAATGTGTACGCATTTCAAACTACACAAAACATGTACGCGTTTTCAAAAACAACACAAAACGCGTACACATTTTGGTGGTTTATACTTACAAAAATAAATGTTTAAGTATAAGATTTCTTTTATTATTTCTTATACTTTAAATTTATTTTAGTAAATATAAGAAATTAGGGTCACTCTGCACCTTATGGAAGTGGTCTCGTAGCTCCAACAGTTATAATCTAGAAGATAGTTTTTCAAAATCTAATCTGGTTAGTACTTACTCATTTTTAGGATTTCAACAAACGACCTAAAACTTTCAGGCATATATATTGTAGTCAGTCTTTGTTTTGGGAAAGCATATAGTCATTTTAAAGGTTTTTTTCCTTTCTAAAATGGATTTTGGCCCTACCATTGCTTGAATTGGTACTAATTTTTAAATTTGGTCCATAATTCACTTTAGTGACCATGAATTAACTCTTTGATGTTTGTAGATAGTTCTTACTAAAAAGAGATCCTCACTTTGTAGATAGAGGATTGTTCCTGAATGAGATTCTTGTCCTATGGTCAAAATGAGGTGATTGTAATGTGACTCCTCCTTAAGGTGTGATAACACTACTAGGTGTTGAATGAGTTGTTTCGACTAGTACTAGTGAATTGCATCAAGTGAACTCAAATGATTGCTCATTCTTAGAAACATGGTGATCCATATAAAGATCATCCCCTCACCTTTCCTAGCTCTAAAAGCACCCTTTCATGGAATCAAATTCATGATTCTCATACATGCTTTTTCTCATATGTTTATTATAGAGACAAATAATGCCTTAATACTTCACAAATAATGGTCTTTGATAACTCGGTGACATGACTAGCTCATTTTAGATTGTTTTGAAGGGTGTTCAATTAACTACAAAATGGCCAAAAATGTGTTTTAGGCCTTTAAAGGAAGTAATCTCTCATAAAAACTAAATGAGTTAATCGATCACCTTAAACACTATTCCTTACACATTGAAACACGCTAAATGATCTTTTAGGACTTTCCTTTGGGTGAGGGTTTATGATTTAGGGTTTAGGGTTTAGGGCTCGGGGTTTAGGGTTTAGGACTCAAGGTTTAGAGTTTAGGGTTTAAGGTTTAGTGTTTAAGGCTCATAGTTCATATTTTAGGGTTTAGGGTTTAGGGCTCATGGATTAGGGTTCATGGTTTAGGGTTTATGGTTTAGGGTTTTGAGTTTAGGGTTTATGGTTAAGGGTTAAGGGTTAAGGGTTTAGGGTTTAGGGTTTAGGGCTTAAGGTTTAGGGTTTAGGGGTCAAGGTTGAGGGTTTAGAGTTTATGGCTCAAGGTTTAGGGTTTAGGGTTTAGGGTTTAGGGATCGGGGTTGAGGTTTAGGGTGTAGGGTTGAGAGTTGAGGTTTAGGGTTAGGGTTTAGTTTTTAGGGTTTATGATTGAGGGTTCAAGGTTTAGGGATTTGTCTTAGGGATTATGGCTTAGGGCCTAGGGTTCAAGGCTTAGGGTTTAGGGTTTAGGGGTCAAGGTTTAGGGTTTAGGTTTTAGGGTTTAGGATTTAGGGCTTAGAGTTTAGGGTTTAGGGCTTAGGGTTTATGGTATAGGGTTTAAGGCTCAGGATTTAAGGTTTAGGGTTAAGGATTTAGGGTTTACGGTTTAGGGTTTAGGAGTTAGGGTTTAAGGTTTAGGGTTGAGGATTTAGGGTTTACGATTCAGGGTTTAGGAGTTAGGGTTTAAGGTTTAAAGGTCAGGTTTAGGGTTTAGGGATCATGGTTGAGGGTTTAGGGTTTAGGGATTAGGGTTTAGGGTTTAGGGTTTAGGGTTGAGGGGTTTATGTTTAAGGGTTCAGGTTTAGGGTTTTGGCTTAGTGCTTATGGCTTAGGGCCTAGGGTTTAGGACTTATGGTTTAGGGCTTAGGTATAGGGTATAGGGCTCACGGTTTAGGTTATAGGGTTTAGGGTTTAGGTTTTAGGGTTTAGGATTTAGGGCTTAGAGTTTAGGGTTTAGGGCTTAGGGTATAGGGTTTATGGTCTATTGTTTAGGGTTTAGGGCTTAGAGTTTAAGGTTTAGCATTGAGGATTTAGGGTTTATGGTTTAGGGTTTAAGAGTTAGGGTTTAAGGTTTAAAGGTCGTGGTTTCAGGGTTTAGGGAAAAGGGTTTAGGGTTTAAGGCTCGAGGTCGGGTTCGGGGTTTAGGTCGTAGAGTTCGGGGTTTAGGTTTAGGGTTTAGTTTATAGGGCTTAGGGTTTAGTGCTTGGGGTTTAGATTTTAGGGTTTATGATTTAGGATTTAGGGTTTAGGAACCTTTAGGATTTAACATTTATGCCTTAAGGTTTAGGGTTTACGGTTTAGGGTTCATGGCTCGGGGTTTAGGGTTTAGTGGTTATGGTGCATGGTTTAACGTTTACGATTCGGGGTTCGGGTCGTGAGTTATGGGTTTAAGGTTTAGGGGTTAGAGCTTAGGGCTCTAGATTTAGGGTTTAGGGCTCAAGGTTTAAGGTTTAGGGTTTAGGGCTCAAGGATTAGGGTGTAGGGTTCAAGGCTTAAGGTTTAGGGTTTATGGTTTAGGGATTAGGGATTAGGGTTCATGGTTCATGGTTTATGGCTTAAGCTTCTGGGTTCGAGTTATTGGTTTAATGTTTGGGGGTTAGAGCTCGGGGCTCTAGATTTCGTATTTAGGGTTTTAGGCTTAGGGCTCGGGGGTTTAGGGTTATGGGTCAAGGGTTTAGGGTTATGGGTTTAGGGTTTAGGTTTTAGGTTTAGTATTTAGTGTTTAGGGTTTATGATTTATCATTTTGGTTTTAGGTTTAGGGTTTAGGTCTCATGGTTGTGGGTTAAGGGTTTAGGTCACAGAGTTTAGAGTTCATCAAATTTATAGGTAGAACATTCAAAGAGAGCCATAAAAATGTTATGTTTTTCATTTGTTGATATTTTGAAGGAGGGAAATGTCCTATTCCTGATTTTCCAATCCTTCCAAAGACCCCAGTAGTCCTCAATCCTTGGATGTATAGGGAGACACTTTTACTTGACTTCCATTTATAATGATAGAGATATTTGAAAATTCGTGTTATGACCTCTAAATCTATACGAATTTCAAGTTTCTTGAAAATCACATCACACCCTTCACTAGGATGGATGACTACCCCTATCTTTTTGTTCAGGGGATTTTGAAAACATCCATGGGTTTATAATATAAGGAATTATCAATGAATGGAAGGTCACTAAGTCGTAAGCCGTAACTCCCATTTAGAACTAAACAAGAAATATTTACTAGGTGATTGATAACCCCTTAGTGTTCTTAGCCATTCCCTTGTTTCTATGCTTATTTTGAACAACTTTAAGAAGTTATGCCAAATTTACTATCCATTCATGTAGAACACTTGAACTTTATCTATGTTTCCCTTTAAGAGGAGTAGATATTACAGGAAATTCAATTATGATCCTACACCTTTGCATTGATATATTATCTATGTTTATTTTGTTTCCTTTAAGATTAATTTTTGTTGTTGTGATGGTTATTTTTTCCAAGACCACAATGGGTCATCCTAGCTTGCATAATACCATACATGGAAATATGAAAATGTGAAATTTGATTGAGAGTTAGAATAAATTTACATTCAAGAGTGCAAGTATATGTGGGGAGAAACAAGTTTGGAAGAGATGTGTAATATATGCATTACTAAGGCATCAAAGGTAGATATCATATCCATTTAGTTGCAAACTTGTCCAAAGGAAATCGGGTCTCTCATAAACACGGGCAGTTAGTTCCCAAACCGATGCATATAAGTAGACTCAAAGGAAAAACTGATGGTTTCGAGGCATGAGACTAGAAAATATCAATGAAATATGGTTTAAGGTTTAGGGTTTAGGGCTCATGGTTCGGGTATCTTTAATTGGGTGGGAACAAGTTCTTATAATGCAAAACTATAGTTCACCATATTTGGGTTTAGGATTTATGGTTTGGGATTTAGGTTTTAGGTTTAGGGTTTAGGGTTTAGTTGTTTTTGGTTCCCTTCTTCTCCCCAGCGGAGTGGGTTTACGGATCAAGGTTATTTAATTTAGGGTTTAGGTTAAGGATTATATTCATTTTTTATTTTGCTATCCTCCCGATGTTTTAGGGATAAGGGTTTATGGTTTTATGGTTTATTTTTATGCATTTCTCCTCCCTATCTCCTCGGTAGTTAGATTAGTTTTGGGGTTCATCTGGTGCATCCCAGGGAATAGGAGCCGGCCTTTAGGGTTTAGGGTTTGGGAAAAGCTCCATGTTGTGCATGGTTTAGGGCTTAGGAGTGTATATGGTCCCACCTAAACAAGTTAGGGTTTAGACTCAAAGTGATTTCTAGGCTCGGGATAAGGGTGTAGGTTCAAGGCTTAGGGTTTAGGGTTTATGGTTCGGTTTTTTAAGGTTTAGGATTTAGGTTTTAGGTTTAGGGTTTAGGTTTAGGGTTTTTGGTTAGGGTTTATTTAGTTTTTTAGGGTTTGGGTTAAGGATTTAGTGTTTAGGGTTTTTATGGTTTATTTAGGGCTCATTTAGGTTTATGGTTTAGGCTTAGGTATATGGTCTAGGGCTTAGGGCTTAAGGCTCGGGGTTAAGGGATCACGGGTAAGGGTTTAAATTCGGTGTTTAAGGTTTAAGGTTTAGGATTTAGGGCTCAAGGTTTTTACAGGTTTAGTGTTTAGGTTTATGGCCTAAGGTTTAAGGGTTTCGATTTAGATTTAGGGCTCGGTTAAATTTAGTTTTAGGTTTAAATTTTGATTTATAGGTTTATTTAGTGTTTCCAAGTTAAATGTTAAAATATTTAAGTTGAATGCTGAAATCCTGAAAAATTACCTATGTACTGACCAGATTATACTTTAAAAACTATCTCCTAAACCATGACTCATGGAGCTGTGAGACTAATTCCATAAGGTGTAGAGTGACCCTAATTTCTTATATTTACATAAATAAATTTAAAGTATAAGTTTTTCATTTCTTATACTTAAACATTTATTTATGTAAATAGAAGCATGTCAAAAGCATACATAATGCTTATACTACACATAGAACATGTACGTGTTATGTTTATACTACACAGAACGCGTACACATTTTTTGTTTTCTCTTTTTCGAAGCCATGCCTCAAGGCTTGGGATCTAGTTTAGATCCCCAAGCCTGAGGCATGGACCTACACAAACACAACAAACAACGAGTTTTTACAAGAAAATATAAAAATGACACTTCCTCTATGATAAATCAAAATAAAACAATCGATCCATTTTTAAAAAAATTATACCACGATGTAGAGCAGAGTCTCTTCTTTCTTAAAATATAATTTTCCAATTTTTTTGACTAATATAAGGTATCCATATTATTTATTTTCTAACTATGCCTTTTTATAGCTATTTTTTGAAGTGTAAATATGTCTATCTTTCATGGTGTATCTTTTTTTTTTTTTGGGTGATCAAATTAGAAATATATTATATTAGCCCAAACTAGGCATAATTCTATACATATTCAAACAAAAAAAAATCTAATTTTCAATATTTTTTGAGGTAGTTAAGGGGGCACGATCGAAGCTCTGTTATTTTTCTAAACATAAAATTTCTGAACTAGAAAAATCATAAATAAAAAAATATTCACTAAAAAAATCTATAAAAAAATGGAGCCCAAACTAGATGCTCTTAGCTATCTTTCTACTTGAAGGGTTTTCAAAAATACTAAATTGTGCTCAAAAAATTGTGGGGGCAGAAAGTCACTCTATTATGTTTTTAAACAAAAGCGAGCATCTGTTGGTATTTTAGTTGTTTGACCATTTAAACTTATCATTTTCAATAAAATTTAGTAGCTTAGAAACTAGACTCAAAATGTTTATGATTCATATTTCTACAACTTCTTCCAATTTTGAGTGTAACTATTTCAAAAACTAGTACAAGTTGAAGCTTTTTTTTTTTTTTTTCGAGAAAAATGCGTCCACTTAAGACCCCCTTTGGCCCCCAGTTGGTGCACTTACCTAGAACATAACTATGATAAATATGTAACTATGGTTTTCCTTGGGAAGCATGATCTAAGATGTTATCCCACGGGTTAAGTGAAGCATGATATTCATTGTAATGTGAATTAACCCTCTCGCTTAAGATGAAGAACCTAATTTCTTATAATACTTTTTATACTTAATTATCAATTATAAATGAACGAAAGAAGCTTGAGCCTAAATCCTTAAAAAAAAGTGAACTTCACATCCTTTGGACATACTCTTGTTCTGTTGTGTAACAGAGGTATGATATAAAGTCAATATGCATTCCGTTAGGAGTGAATCCTAGGGATAATACCTAGTAGCCGTGTGTGTATTTAAATAACAATATTATGTATAACTAATTACCCTACTAAAAAGCAAGTGAATTAAAAATTGATATAATGTAGATGACCCTTATTCAATGAGATAAAACATAGGTTAAATCTTAAGCAATATAAAGGAAATCTAGCAAAAGAACCAAAAAAGGAAAAAGGATTGTATGATTCACATGTTATAAGCCTTTCTAGGACTTATGTTAAATACTAAAACATCATGGTAATAAAAGTGTAATTATAACAATATCCTGTCATGTGAAGACCCAACCTATAAGTTTATCTGTAGTTAAATTGTTAAGTGTGCATTATCCAAAAAAAAAGAGTGACCATGTTTACCATCTAGTGTTTTCATATTATTTATGCGAGTAATGTTGTATAAACTTATCATGGGTTTTGTGAAAACCTAAGTAATCTCCTATAGTGTCATGTGTACTACTATGTAAGTAAAAATAAATAAAATTCTTGCGGTATTTATTTTACCATCATATTTGTGTGTGTAGAATGCGGTCATTATACTTGGTATGAAAGCGGAGGTTCATAATCTTGAACCTCTGGAATAAATTGGAGTTGTGATGATTTTGGATGGTGGTGGTGGAGATTGGAAGAGTAATGTGATATATATTGTTGTTAAGTTACCAATGTCGTAATTTTGATATTGTGAACTCACATGTTGTGCACGTCACTTAGTGTGTATTTGTTATCCTGTTGATGTGCTTGTGATGAGAGTATACTCTCTCCCTTTTGTGGATTCAATGAGGAATTCATGTGTGATGTACTGCCTTGTTTTGTTTGAAAATAATATTATTGTGGATTACGAAGTGTTGGAGGATATTGGCATTATGTGATATGAAGGTGTGTTGATGTATTGCATGAAAAAAATGGTGTAAAGTGAATTGGATTGTATCGTGATGTCATCACCGTGTTGTGATGAATCATGTGTGTCACCATGTTGTAATTGCAATTGACTATATGTTGTAATTTTAAACATTGTGTTCTTCATACGTATAACTTATGTAATATGTGACGGATCATGTTGTGATTTAGGGGCATATGGTGATTATATGATCCCTACTATACAGACAGATCTTGCACTTTGGGTGCGTAAGTGGTAATGTGATGTATTGTAACCTATGAAAGGAAGGATTGTGTTATATACTATATATATACCATGCGTAAGATGCTATGGTTAATTCATATGAATCACCATTGTGTTAGTGATGTAGTTATGTGTTATGTTGTGAACCTACATTAACCGACTCAAGGGAAATTAGTTAAAGATATATATTTGGAGAGAAATGTGTACCATTGACCAATCACTCAAGCCAAGTATGAGATAGGAAGTGGAGTCTTATAGAGGCTAAAAATCCACTTTTGTTCATTGTGTATGTATGCATATTGTATTGTGTTTCACAGGGACCTTAGGCTCTGTAGTTGACAACTTGTACTCCTTTTTCTCTCCCTATATGGTTATCGTATGGATTCAACTTAAGTGTAGTTATGACTATGTTGAGCCTTGTGGAAGTGGTAGAGGGATGATTTAGAAAAATATGATGACAATTGTATAATTTTATATATTATCTATGAGGTGAAGCTCGATGTGTCGAGTGCCAACAAATCATTGAGTACCCCTTTAGCTGATGTATAAGGCCACATACTTATCATAATGTGTTATTCCTATAGATGTATTTTATTCGTAAATTGAAAATTTTCACTTTTCTTGCAAGAACTAGCAATTTTCTTGATTGATGTGCTCTTATATTTTGGGCATTTTAATTGGTTGTTGCACTAACATGCGGATTTTTGCACTAACTATGGCTATTAGGCCATTTTCCTTACTTAGATTTGAATTTTCTTTTCATGATTAAATGTTTTATAGCCTAGCCCAAGGCTTATAATTTTTCCACTTGGCATTTTAAACGGATTGTTATGTTAGTTCTAATGTCGTAATGTATTGGAATAGGGTCATGGGATGCACGACGAATGGTTGGACCTATGGACCTATTTTGTTGTATGGGGCTACTCCCAAAGAGTTACACATAACTAGCGGGTTGTCAAACCACGAGTTATTATGTCACTTGAGTTAGAGGTGTTTGAACTCTATGTGCATAGGGCCATAGGGTGACTTGCCTCTTTTGGAGAGCGAAAAGGAAAATATATATTTATTTTATTACTTGTGAGGTATACAAAGTTGTTTTTTGATGCATTGGGAGGTATACAAAGTTGTTATGTGATGTGTTGGGAGGTATAAGGAGTTGTTTTGTCATGCTTTGGGAGGTATATGGAGTTGTTTTGTGATGCTTTGGGAGGCATATGGAGTATTTTGTGATGCTTTTGGAGGCATATGGAGATGTTTTGTGATGTTTTGGTAGGAGTATGGTATTTCTATTATAGTTTATGTGTACTCTTGTGAGTCGGGTTATGTCTTGTGATGCTACTTCCATCTTGACACTATGTAGCTATAATTATTGTTTCAAGTTATGTGAAACCTTTATATGTGTAGCTGTTGGAAATCCATGTTTTCGAGTCTACTTATGTTTTTACTACTGTTATGTCAGAGCATGTGTAATAAGTACTATGTTGTGTGAGTTATGGTTTGGTTGAGTTCTTGTGATGTGATACGTCTTGAAAGTATGTAACAAGGTGTCTCGTGGGGTCATTTGTGTTGTTTTTAATTTTGTGTGACATCTTGAGACCAATTACTTTGGGTAACCACAAACATAAGACAATTGAAAATGATAAAAAATGAGTATCAAAATTTGAGATTAAACTTACGGTAAAGAAAATATTAACTAAGTAATAAGGTAAACTAGAACTACCCATCTTCACAAAACATTAAGAGTTTATGAAATTGTTAAACTTTCTTGACTTCCCTATGGTCGTGTTCTAACAACAGAGATCTTATCCATAGAAGAACTTTTCTCCATTAACTTTATTTAATTACTTATCCCATTTTCTACCCTTCGAGCTTTGATGTTGTGTGGCATCGAGGATGATGATATTATAAGGGGAGGGAAATGTAATGTGGAAATAATAAGAAATATAAATAAATATTTATATAAAAATAAGGGATCAAAAGAAGATGGGATGTTTGCTTAGGAAAGGAATAGTTGGAGAGAGGAATGGCGAAGTGATGGGGTTTGATGGTGGCAAGAGTAGGTAATGCCATGTGGAATGAGATTTGATAGGAATGGACATCCCTTATGACACTCTAACCTTTCATCTTCCTTGCCTGCACACCGATATAAGATATTTTTGGAGATTGAGAGGACTTACCCATGTTTGAAACTAGAAAAAGTAACTTTATAAATTTAGAAATACTTGGATAGTTCTGACTTACAAAATATTTGGGTTCCTCATGAGACTGCCACATAGTTCTCTTACGTAACAAACTAGTCTCAAAACTGGATCAGTTTTTAGGTGTCGTGTACTCCCATCCTATGTCAAGACGTGAGCTCTAGGTCATGGCATGGACATCCATCAAAACATAAAAGATAAGAGGAGTTTTGGCAAATGTTGTAGTTTCATGTATGCTTATGTAGACATGTATGCTTTGAATATGAAGTTTATTTAGGAAAAGGTGAACTGTGGATGAATGCACTGCTTGAAAGAAATACAGGTCTCATGGAACATGCCGTGATTGCAAGATTAGAAAAAAATGGGTTATGGAAGAGATGGGAACCTGTAAGCTAAATGTGTGTTCCTGAAGGTAAAGCTAAATTTCCATGGCCTTTGCAAACATCCTCTCACACTCCTAAGGATTTATTCGTGTAGAGCCATATATGGAGCTACTCACAATACATAGTGGGCGAAGTACTCTTGATCGAGTCCTCCACAATAATTTCTAGCATTTTTCCCCTATCCCGCCAAGTGTGGGACCCTTATGAGCATCCTCCTTCCCTATGTGACAATGGGTGCTTGGGTATAAATGTATACACAAAATGGTTTTGTTGAAGAAGATTAGAAAACTTTCTAGGAAAATGCAATGCACAGGTGACCAACCTAACCAGTCTACCTCTATCAACATCATCCTAACATGTGCCAAGTGGGAGCCATGGGATAGGGCATGGAGATTCATCAAAGAATAAATTGCAGTGGGTTTTGTTCAGACGTGATTACAAGTATTCTTTCGACATGCACATAAAATGTGGATGTATAGACATGGTGCACCCATTGTTTGACAAAATGTGTTAAAATAAATGTGGTCTCAGGGAATTTCCTAATTGCAATACAATAAACTACTTGGGCATCCTCATCGACCAAAGAACTGAACCTGGGTCACTAAATGGAACCAACAAGTGTCTACTGAGATCAGTTCAGCTTTTCCACACCATTTCTCCAAGCATGTGTTGAAATAAGATATCTTGAACATGGTGTGCTCACCAAGAAAAGAATATACACTAAAGGAAATTTTGTAGACATGGATACAAATACCCTAGTAGTCATGTATTCCAAAATTAAAAGGAACATACACAACCTTGAAATGTTTGACCAAATGCCATGATAGATTAGAAAAGATGAAGGGGCTTTAACACATTCACAATATCTCTTCTTGCATTATTGGCATCGAGTCTTCTAAGGCCATTCAATGGTGTCAATGTCTCACAACAAGAGGATGAGCAACTCAAAGATGTGTTAGATGTTGTAGTTAAAGATACCAGGATGAATGATAAGCAAAATGGTGGAATTGTGGATGCGTATGCAGTTCTTTGAGGAAATACATGTTAGAGATGTAGAACCGAGTCCTACAATTTTGACTGGATTAGTCCACAAGCATGGTCTCCTTTAGCTTAATATTTTATAATTCTGTACAATTTGGAAATTCATTTGCAATTATATATATATGAAACCATTAAATACGATACAATTGGATATTATAATCAGGCTATTAGCTCAAAACAATAAAACTCCTCCTTATGATTTACCTTACTGACTTACAAATTTGACCGTCATCTTTGTTGCTACAACGAACTTACACATTGCTATTTAACGTATAAAATTAGATGCTCGTGTGTGCACTCATTAGTGAGTGTTTGATGTTTCATCATAAAAATAACCAGTTTTGACTACCTTGCAAAGTTAGAATAAACGAAATTTTCCAAGACTTGTAAAAGACCTTCTGGACCCTAGAAAAGAGAAGTGAGTTTTCATCTTGGTTCTTTGATATGTCGGGAGTCGGTTTCAGCCTAAGATCAACCTCGATCGACTATTGGCTCTCCCTTCCCCACTCGTTTAGGAGCCCGGTCACCCTTTGATTTTGCACTTTTAAGAGGTATTAAAAATTAAAAAGTTGGGTTTAAAGTATCGAATCATCGTTTGAACCTTGAACTACGAATGAATTCTTTGTCCACCTTTTCAAAATGCTAGTATTTTTACTAAACAATTGCTTGTAACCTTCAGTTTGGGGAAAAAACTCTTCTAGATAGTTTGGCGAAGGCATTTTATAGGCCTCAGGATACTATTTGACTAGGTCAAATGGGTGAAATTACAATCGGTGGTTCCGGAAAACCATCCACAAATGGTACATTTTTGGCCGCTTTGATTCCATCAGTCCCTTTGGATTCCTATTATATAGGTGGACACGTAGGAATTCACCCATCGTGAAATTACTTATTAGAAGATAGTTTTTGAACACACTTTCTTAGCCTCCGAGTCATCTTTGGACATTTCACAACTACGAGTGAAAATGTTAAGGATTACCGTAAAACCATAACCAAGTTAGAAAATAGGCATGAAAACCTCTTGAAACTTATAGATAATTGTATGAAACTTATGGCTTATTGTGCAAAATTTGACTATTAGAAAACAACGTTTCTCTCTTGTCCCTATCTCTTTCTTTCTCCTTAGTTAGAAAATAAAGTGAAATGAAATGAAATAAACATGTCCTTCTTATTTCGAATGCAAATTATTATAATTAGCAGGTAAATGGGGAACTAAAAACGTTAATTATGTTAGATCTAAGTGGATGCCATGTCAACAATTTATCGTTGATTTCATGCTCACATGGTTTTATAAAATGCAAGTATGATGGCGAAACATCGTGGTTGTAATTCTAATTTATATGTTTATATATATATATATATATAAAAATATGTATATATATATATATATATATATATATAATATATATATATATATATATATTGCTATCATTATTGAAATTTGGTAATATGAATGAGATGTTATTTTTAGGGTTGTTTTGGGGAAATGTGCATTTAACTATAGGTGCTCATTTGGATGAAATTTACACATGGTAAAAGGGGATATGAAATATATGTTAAGAGATATTGTAAAGGATAAGTTCAACATTTTCTAAGTATTGAAAGGTTTATTAATGAAGTTTTGTAATATTTTTAAGATGCTACTGTTTAAGGGAAACATTCATCTAAACATGGGTGTTATTTGATTCCAAAAATTGTATTGTAAAAGTGGGATAAATGTGTTAAATGAAATTGAAATTAATAGCTTATAGTGCAAATCCAAAGGTGCAATTGATGATTAAATAGTTAGTGTGTTGTGTTTCTTACCTAAAAATGTAATAAAGAGATCTAAATGAAATAGTCCACCTAGTTTAAATTTTTGTATAACTATCTTTCCTATGTGATTCTTTGGAGCATAGAAAACTAAAACTTTAGGATGAACTAAAATCCTTATTAGCTCAATAACACCTTCTATATTAAATAAATAAGATAAGAAGTTTGAGTTTATCGGTATATCTTGTATCTTTGAGACACATTGCCGTGAACCCATTATCTAGGAATGACATGGTCAAACATTATCTTGAGCATGTAACTTACCTCTTAGGTTTGGTAATTGTGTGTGTATTAAGGAGAATTTGTTCTCCTATGGTAGTGCCCTTTGGGAGACCAACTTTAAACATGGTGTAAAATCCTCTTGGACTGACATACATGTTAAATGGTGGAGATTGCCCACCAACCTTGGAAGTCAGTTGTAAGAGTTACGATCATAGATGAACTCGATACCCAATCTCAATTTTCATTTGGGTTTAATGATGCAGTACAAAAATTTTATTGTAAAAATTAACAACAGTTTTGTGTATGACTACTTTTTGCAAACATAACCAATTGAAGATGTCTTTGGAGGAAGGTAAAATTGTAAGTTGTTCACATTTCATGTTTAAACTGTCTTGTGGTGATAAGTGATATCCACCTTGTGCATTCTCTAATGTGAACCCTAACCCCTTAAAATGATGAACTGCTCTCTCTCTCTCTCTCTCTCTCTCTCTCTCTCTCCTATTATATGTTGGATGTATGATGTGAAACTACGTTAGAATTTATTAGAGATAAATCCCTTAGGAAAGGGACTAGTGGTGTCATTGAGGATTCAAATGCCCCATTAGAAAAATTTTATACAATCTAGAACAAAAAGGCATATGAATCCAGTCATAGAATACCCTCTTGAGTTGGAAGAAAACAATACTCATGAAACCTAATCTACAAACAACGAAGTAAGGATGTATGTTGCTATGTTACGTTCCTTCGAATCCTTAACTAAATATCATAACATAACTATAATAAATATATTATTGATTCTTGTCCTTGGGAAGTATGATCGTGAGATGTTATCCCACGGGTTAAGTGAAGCATGATCTTCATTGTATTGTGAATTAACCCTCACTTTAGATAAATAACCTATTTCCTTATAATAATTTTGTGTACTAACTCAATTATCAATTATAAATGAATGAAAGAAGCTTAAGCCTGAATCCTTAAACAAAAAACAAAGTGAAATTCACATCCTTTGGACTTACTCTTGTTCCGTTGTGTAATAGAGGTATGATATAAGATCAATAAGGGGAGTGAATCCTAGGGATAATACCTAGTAGCCGTGTGTGTATTTAAATAACAATATTATGTACAACTAATTACCCTACTAAAAATCAAGTGAATTAAACAAGTAATTGATATAATGTAGATGACCCTTATTCAATGAGATACACCCTAACCTAGGTTAAATGTTAAGCAATATAAAGGAAATCTAGCAAAAGAACAAAAAAGGAAAATGATTGTATGATTCACATGTTATAAGCCTTTGTAGGACTTATTTTAAAGACTAAAACATCATGGTAATAAAAGTGTAATTGTAACAATATCATGTCGTATTGACCCTACCTATAAGTTTATACGGTAGTTAAATTTTTAAGTGTGCCTTATCCAAAAAAAAAAAAAAGAGTGAACTTGTTTACCATCACGTATTTTCATGTTATCTATGTGGGTAATGTTGTACTAACTTATGTGTTTTGTGAAGTCCTAAGTGATCTCCTATATTGTCATGTGTGCAATAATGTAAATCAAAAAACAAATAAAAAATTATTCGAGTATTTTCCTTCATTGTCGTATTTGTGTGTGTAGAATGTGGGTGTTACATACTTCCTCCTCTACGATCAAGATGTAGATTATTCCGAAGTGGAGATTTTAACCACATGACATGAATAGGAAGAAGGTGGTAGACTTGTCGGTGAAAAATGGCAATGTTGGGGTGTGTGACTATAGTTTGTCTCTAGCCACCATAGGTAGGAATTGCGATTATGGTTCTTTCGAATGTACCTTATATGACAATTTTATCCTTACGGTTATAGGTTTTTAATGTGATGTGATGGGGTTGAATGAAGTTATGTTCTCCTCTCCCCTCATTCTTTTAACTATTATAATTATACCTATAATTAAAATTATATAAATATAATAATAATGGTAAAATAACTATAATAATAATAATAATAATAATAATATTGACAATTTAAAAGTCCTATGATGGGCGATAATATCTAGGAATCAAACTTCATTTATTTTTTTAGGCCAATGTTTTAACCTAAGTATCAATACCAAATAAATAAATAAGTAAATATAATTATATAACTGCAATTATAATTATTTAACTATAATAATAATAATAATAATAATAGATTAATATTAATTATAATATTAGTATAATCATCTAATAATAGTTATAATTATTAAAATTAGAATATTATTATCATTATTATAATACTTGTAATAATAGGGGCTTATCCCTAGGTATCAATACAAAATACATAAATAAACTAAATTATATAATTATAAAAATAATAACAACAATAATAATAGTAATAGAATTAGTATTAATTGTAATATTATTATAACTAGTGGTTTCTCCTAGAGGAGCAAGTTTATGCTAGGGGTGAACTATTTGTTGAATGATTTTTATGTGAAATCGATGATGAATGTTTTAAATTTTATTTTGCATATTTGAGAGGTTAAATATAGATTTTGGTCGTTGATCAATCCATGTATTAATGTATTATTTATGTCTATTAATGTATTGTAAATGATTTAATGAGATGGATTTTGAAGGATGAGATCTGGATTTGGGTACTGAAGGATTATAATTTATATTTATAGAACCAAATAAAGAAATGATGGAAATATTTGCCATACTCATAGAAATTGTGATGCCAAATGAAGAGAACAATTAATATATAGGTGAGGATTTAGGTTCCTGTTCACATTTTTTATGTAGTCTACTCCAAGATTGTCAGGCCATAAATGGGTGATTTCCATGAGAAGATGTCAATTGCATTTTGGTTTAGCATCTTAATTGAGATGGCTATAGTGCGAAGTTGCACTAATCCATGCGAAAATGTCTTGATATGTTGTAGTGAAATATTTGTTTTACCAAATGAAAAATGCATATAATCAAGAAGATGCCCAAGCATTACAAAGCAAGTAGTAGGCATATACATCAAAATGCAATTTGAATGAAATGTGTAGGAAGGGTGGATAGAGTGGACAAAGACGAATGGTAGATCATTTGTTATTCCAATGGAAATGTATCAAGTTAAGGTTTTTGCGAGAATACCCATTCCACCATCAATTTTAGTGGATGGTGGTCAATGTAGTCACTTAGGCTCTATTGCTCAATGGTTCTACAATTTATATTTCTTGTGAGATAACATTTTTGCACTTGAAGAGACTTCCAATGCATTTTATCGAGCCTTCCTTTGTGTAATGTAAATGCATCGTATAAGCACCTACATGTATAGGCAACAAAAAGTTTTTATTGAAGAAAAGAGCATAGTCACAATGACATAAGGAATAAAAAATTGTAATTAGTCCCGAAAGAAAACAAACATAAATTTTTTGATTCATTTCTCTAATACTTAATTACACGAATTCAAATTTGGCTTAAACCTAACCAAATGAACCAAAAATATTGGTTTATATGTTTGGCCTAAATCTATTTCAATTACTGGTAATTATATGTCACACCATTATGAGTTGGAAAGGGTATCATTTTTATGTCATGTAACATTTGGACATGATAGAAAGGCATCTAAAACCACATGAAAAATGTAGTGGAATTTCTACTAAACCATGATATCACCTATCATGGATTAGATGATTAATCAATCTAGTACTTTGGAAAGTCAATTTTTTCCCAGAGCTAGTAATGGATCTACATAAAATCTAAAAACCAACATATCACTAATTGAATGTTAAAATGTGGGTATTTTGTACTCTCTAAATTTTTGCAAACCACCATTTTAAGTGGAGCACACCGATGAGACATGATTTTTGCGAATAGAGTAACGCATTGGACACATGCGTACATAGGGACTACTCTTCTCTATGTGTGTTTTTATTCTACCCAAAAGAAGGGCTTATGTTTCCGTTTCCTTCAGTATTTTGTGGTATGGTTATTTACGTAATCGTTTGGCGTTGGGAAAATTTAAACAAAAGAATGTGCATCTAGTACAAGGTTTTATAGGTGACTAATAAAAATTAAGCAAGCATTCCCTAGAATCTAGGTGTATCTATGTTGAAACAATCTAAACACCAAAATATCTAAATAGAAATATGAATGTATGTAGTAATTCTTCAAATAATGTGGAGATCATGAATAAGATGGAGAATCCTTCGATCAATTTGAGAAACTCTATTATTGTGATTTAATTTCTATACTACATTAATCATAAGCGTCACTATGATGGTTACACAATTTATTTATTTTTACTCATATTTCAATCAAGATTAAATACTATAGCCACGTCTTGTTTAATATATGGTAAGTGCAAACATTAGAAAGTATAACCACTTCTAATCAACCTTAGACTAAATTTGGTGAGACCGTGTACAAACAATTAATATTGAATATGCCTTCTATGTCTATATATCTAATAATAGCCTTAAGTTTATCTCATTTACACCATAAAATGTGTATCCTCATCGTACGTCCTATATGTGTAGATCTATCAAATTTGTAGCATTATCAAATTTGTAGCATTAATAAGTGTTGAATATTTTAATAATATAGGTTACCTTTTTAAGCACTTTAAATACACATCATTTACTCGTACTTGCACGTGTTTGTCATTTATGTAGCATTTGTATCTATGAATTTTTTTCGAAAGTTTAGTCACCCAACATTGAACCATGTAAATTTCAACATACAAAAACATATGATAATGAGTGGGAGCGCTACACATTCATCCATGGCATCAACACAAAAGCCACAGCAACAAGACGAAGGAGAGAAATGCATGTCACATTTCGTTACTTTCGTCTAAAATCTCCCCTAAATTTTCCCTAGCTTGTTTTGATTTGTGTGCAAGGATACGACTACACAAACATCATGGGAGTTTTATGTTCCACATGGCACATACGCAACAACCACCACGTAACTTTTTGATGGCTTGGAACAAGTGACCGCATTGCAAATGAGGGTTTACTAATTTTCTCGTTGCTCAATATCGACCAACTTCCCTATTTTTTGAGACACGTATATGATTATTTAGTACAGTCCACCATCACCAATTTGTCATTGTTACGGGCATTTAGTAGTGAGTATCTGTATCGATATATTTAAGTAGAGGGAGAATACAAGTGCGATGGGTAGGGCGGGGGAGATATAGGGATGAGATAGGAAACAAGGATTTAGAAAAACCCGTACTATAGTGGGTGACAATGAAATATGGGACATCAAATAACAAACAAATAAAAAAACCACATAACCGAATAGAAGCAAGATTTCATTTTTGAAGGCATACGGATTACACCAGGGCATTGACATTATTGGGAAAAAGAGTAAATCCATAATGTAAACTTACCACGATACGACGGAGAGACTATTTAAAAATAAAAATAAGTGTTAAAATAAAATATTAAATGCTAAAAAAATCCAAGTTTAAAAGGTTGTAATGAATTAAAAATTGATAATGAGAAATCTTCATCCAATATTGTTGCATCCTCGTCAAGATCACAATATAACGTAATATATATACATACATACATATACATATTATGTATATATATTTACACACACATATCAAAATAAATTAAGAAATTAAAAAACCAAATATTTTAAAGTAGACTATTATTTTCAGCTAGTTAACCAAATCGTTATCACCTGAATATGAATTGCAAAGTAAAATATATATCACATAAGCACACCACCAATATTATTGCATAGTAAAATTATTATCCTATGTAACCCACACATTAAGACAAAATAATCCCAGTAAGTATACAACAAAGCTCTTATCTTACTGAGACGAGCATCAACATTCCTACTTCGGATACTATTTAGTCAATAAGTATACAATACAAATTCCTACTTCGGATACTATTTAGTCAATAAGTATACAATACAAATTAAAAATAATGCAAGTAGATAAATATGATTGATATAAGCCATGCAAGATATTATCATTTTTGGCATCCAAAGAGAGAACCAAGAGAACAGTCTCCTAAAGGTGCACACTTCACTTTTGTTGATCGCTGCTGTTGAAGTCACCAAATGAATCTTAAACCATGCAAACTCCGATAATTTAATAAAAAGGAAAGCAAGAGCGTACAGTAACAAAATTCCCATTGTGCTGGCCATCTGCCCGATGATAGTTATTTAAAGGCTTGTTATTATTGACCATTGTAGCTGTGGGGGATAACAAAGAAGACAACCGACATATATCTGAAGCAGGTGGGGTGGCAAAGCTATATGCTGGGTGAGACCAGTGACAAGGACCTTAAATAGCTGGTCGTGGTCCTAAGGGTCTATGCATTGTATAAATTTATGGTATTTTCTCGATGGAATGGTACGAGCAGGGAAATGGCTGCCTACAAGAAAAGATGATCCAAAGAGGTGGATCGTTTTTAGAAATGTGAAAAACTTTTGGAGGGACAGAGTTGCATTTGATCCTAGCAGCAAGTATTGTTGCTGGTTTTATTAGTTCCCGCTCCATACCGTAATTGGTATTTTGAGGAGTGGCTATGCATTGTTTGTATGCCCAAGTTGGCTTTTCTTGAAGGAAAATTCAATTACAAGATGAGCAATGGCAATGTTACGAGTCTATCCTAAGTAATCTCAGTTTCTTTCAATTAATATTGGCAGTTTGGAGGGTCTGCGAGAAAGCTAGTTGTACTTTGCAGTGCAATTTTCGCATAAACGGCTAGTTCTCCCCTGAGTAGCGTAGGTGATCATTAATTAGACAAACAACTCGGCAAGATAAATACGAGTCGTACTAAGAAAAACTAAAAATAAAAAGAAAATCCGCCATGATAAAGATCCAAACATGTTCCTAATCTACAAGCACGCAGTTTGTTTTTCGGAAGAGTGTGATGGAAAAGAGAAGAATAAATCACCATCAATCTGCACTGCAGGGATGTATGGCATGCAAATTGACACTGTTGGTAGAGGAGGATGACAGAATGCTTAAAGCAGAAGGGCATCGTCGTAAACATCCTACCGAAGGGTCGTCATGATTTAATAATAATTATAATTATTTAATAAAATTATGATGATGATGATGATTATTATTATTGTTATTATTATTATTATTATTATTATTATTATTATAATAATAGTTGAGCCTTATACCTAGGTATCAATACAAAATAAATAAATAAATAAAATTATTTTACTATCAAAATATTTTAATAATTATAACTATTATAAGGTAATTAATAATATTATCATTAATTATTATTATAATTATCTAATAATAGTTATAATTATTAAAATTACATCATCATCATTATTATTATAGTTAATATAAATATTATAACTATAATTATTACTATTACAATCATTGTAATTATATTATTATTATTACTATTATTATTCTTCATATTATTATTATAGTTATAATAATAATTATAATAATTCTTAATATTTGAATCATATTACTATAATATATAATTATATTTATTTTATTTAACTAATTAAATTAAATTTTTAATTTGTATTCATTTTTGTTATTTTAAATTTTATAATAATTTTTATTTTTAATATTGTATTTATTTTTAATTTTTTATTTATATTACTTTTTTTTAAAAAATGAATAGTTTCTTAATTTTTAAATTGATTATTCTTAATTAATTTTTTAATATTTGTGTTATTTAATTATAATATTATTATAATACCAATTTTATATATTAGTTGTTTTTTTTTAAAATTAATTGTAGTAAGTAGTCCTAAGGCTACTAAATTTGCTAGGTAATAAATTAGACATGAACTAATGAACTAATAGAAAATACCTTTTAGTCAAATTTATTATAAAAGTCAAAATATCATACAACAACATCAAATAAATATATATATATATAAAATTTAATATATTTATAAATATATATATAATTTAATAGTTATAAATATATTAAATTTAATATAATTTATTTATATATATATATATATATACACACACACACTATTGTATTTAACTATAAAATTATATAAATATTAAATATATTATAAAATTTCAAAATATAATATAAACATTAAATAATATAATACAAAAATTAAATAAATATATGAATATAAAAATAAACATTAATATATTTAAAATATAAAAATTATATAAATACCATTTGAATGTACTATAAAAATCTATAAAACATTCAAGTAAATAATGCATGCGTATAAAATTATATAAATAGAATATAAATAGAATCTCAATGTTAACAAAATTTAAAAATATAATTCAAGATGTTGGAATTAAAATGTTTATAATTACTCCATATATATATAATCTCAACATTTAAAATGTGGTTGTGATTTTCCTGTGATGATAAATTCAAACATTGAAGAATTATTTTAGAAAAACAATTATACAATCTCCACATTTATAAATAAATATAAAAAAGATTATTAAAAAATGTAAACTCTTAAATTATTTTGATCATATTTTTGTGCAATAATTTTTAAATTACTTAAAAATCATTTATTCCTAAAAGATCATTTTCCGTGTGTGTATAATTTTTAATTTTTAAATTTGTGTATATATTTTTTAAATTTATTTTTTATGTTATGTTTAATAATATTTAAGTGTTTATTGAATTTAAGATTTGAAATTTTAAGCGTTCCTGTATATATCATTATCAAATTTATTTTTTATTTTAATAAAATTCAAATTAAATGTTTATGTAATTTAAGAGTTTAAATTTTCCTGTTTAAAAATCCTAGAATTATAATTTCGATATTAGTGAACGAAAATTAATTTTCGTTTGCATATCTATCTACCAGCTCACTAAAATGTAAACTCTTTAAATTCCAGAAACACTTTGTTGAATATTATAATAGTATCTATTAAAAAAAATTAAATATTTCTGCTCACTAAAATCAACTTAAAACAGTCGCCTCGATGTCTATACTAAGAAGTGCGGGGATCTAACAATATATTCTGACATGAACTAATCAACTAATAGAAAATACCTTTTCACAAGAACAGGAACATAATCTAATGTTTTTGCATCCTCTAAAGACCCATTGTTATTGTAACGTTTTTGCATTTAACGAGCGTGAAGAATATAACATTAGTTTGGGTCATCATCACACAGGGCAAAGAAAGGTTATTGTTAAGAGAATCTAGGCCATAATTAATTAGTTGGGGTTCATTATCACACAGGCCAGAAAAAGAGATCATAGTCGTCGCAAATTATTATTTTTTCCGGTCCTATCTACAGAAGATAAAGTACTGAACTACAAAAGGCTTCAAATTTTGTCACTAGCAGTTCAATGAAATACATACCACATACGGATTGTTGGTGAAGGTCCGGAAACTTTTAAGGAATAGAGATCATGTTGAAACCTACAAGGTAAATGGATGCACATTCCAAAAAATTAAGAAAGTGAATAACAAAAGGATAGTTGAAATTTAATAAACAACCGAAAGATAATACATTTTAATTTGCCCTACCCCATTATTCCTGCCCCAACAAAAATTACTTAGAAACAAAGTTTAAAAGATAATAACGGACATACATATGCAATAAAAATCACAAAGCTGAACTTTCTTTGAAGATATCTCATATGGGCCCCGCTCTCTGAACATACTCCTGCCCTCGATCATACAGAATATATCAATCACTGAAAAACTCTGCACACGAAAAATTATAAAACCTAATTTATCCAATATATTATTAATCCTAATTTTTAAAAATAAACTGCATCTTCTGTATCAAAACTCTGCTCACTGGAAAAAAATATAAAAGCTAAATTATCAAACATATTATTAATCCTAAAATTTTGAAATAAATTGCATCTTCCGTATCAAATAAAGGCATGAATTTTAATATCAATGACAAGAAAAATGTGACAAACATTAACAAATTCACTTCTCTAGCTGAAGCTAGCATGGCCATTTTAAGCCCACCAAAACAGAATCAGCTATATATTTCTAAAATCTAGTACAGAACACGTAAACAATATTTACACTTAAAAATTTATTGAAACATGTTACAAGACACGTCCAATACTTCCCTCTAAAAGTGTAGCAATGTTTATCCATGACAAAATAATTGGTAGTGAAGAAAATAAAAGTTATAACCAAATGCAAGCAAGTAGAGCACAAAAATAAAGAGAACTCCAGAATCTGAACTAGATCAATAAACACTCCATAGTTGATTAAATGTGTTATAATACAACATTAAACCCTGTTTCAGTGAACTGCTTTCAATCATAAATAATATATGCTGTTATGACCCTGAAAAGAAAACATGGAGACATAACCCTGAAAAACACTAGATCGGACCATTGTACAGGAGAAATCTAACCTGCATTTTTAACTTCAGAGATTATCATTGTACATTACCCCATTTACCTTCAATTATTATTTGTAATCTAGAAAAATTATAACCCTAATTAGATTGCATTTCTCATTTTGACTATCTGACAAATTGAAGGGCGTTATAAAGAAATACAGAGCACCTGTTCATCTACAAAACAGAGCACCTCTTCATCTACAAGAAAAATGGTACGGAGCGTCTGTATTATTCTCGGAACATAATAGTACGATTTTGAAACTTAGATCTATTTTTAATTAGTATATTTACTATACGAAGCTCGCCTAAAAGGAAACTCCTTTGTATAGTGATATATCTTACAAGAAATTTGACAATTCCCAGGACTGTAACACTCACAGTGCTTACAAAACATTAAAAACTAATTTAAAGTTTCTGTAAATTAAAATGCCCTGTATTTTTCTTACAATATGGTAAAAACATTACAGAGATATACAGACCTTGGAGATTTGGGCAGCATTGACTGTAGTGTATTCAGGAAATCATCAAGTTTCTTCCTCCTCTCTGCCATGACATTCAGAAAAATAACAATTATAAGATCCTAAATACAACAATAAACATTTCATTGCATTGAATAGGTTTTAAATCCTAAAATACATATATTAAACCATGTATCAGTAAAATGCTTGATCGAAAAATGTGTAACTCTGAACCTTGTTAAGGAGGAACCTAATCTGTGTGTTCAGATTTAGAAATTGTATTTAAACCCTGTACATATCTATATTTCCTTCAAATATTATTTGTTAGCCGTACCCAACAATGGTAATCAAATGAAACATATGGCAGCACTAACAGGAGAAAAATAGATCTAAACCCTGTGCAGTGAAAGCCAACAAAATGTTGAACTAAGCAGATCTGAAGCCCTCTTAGTTAAATATAGGTGCATTTATAACAATACATTCAAACCAACAAGATTTAAACCCTGTTCGGCACTTACTCACATTGGATTTACAAAAATCGAACGAACCATATCTTGGCTGTACATTTTACCAAATGAAATTTCCTAAAACTAACCCACGGAAATTAAACCAAAAAAGCCCTAAGCGGTAACCACAGCACACAGAAGAAACCTAAACTACTGTAGCATGTTTCGAAATGTGAGATCCTAATCTGGAGAATGATGCTAGAAACGTAAAAATATTTATCACGCATTTACATCAGAAGTTCAAAGAAACAGTGAACGGTTAAAGTAAATTACCGTAACGAAGACGCATCGTTGAGTATCTACCTTCGCTGTTCTCTTGCAATAATGTTCAGACCAAAAAAAAAACCCAAATACACATATAAATTAAAAAAAACAGAGCACACATATTCAGACCCAAAAAGCCCAAATACACACATAACAACAACACAGAAACACAGAAAAACTTAAAAAACACATATAAAATACAAAAGACGCACAGAAAATGTTGAGAAAAAGCAACTACTCAAAATACAAGCAGCAGGGCCCTACACGCAGACTCCGGACTACAATAAAAATGCAGTAAATCCAAATAAAAATGGGATTGAGGGATGGGTCGGAGTAAGTTATATAGAACTTTTTGCAACGGCTCTTACATCTAAGCTTTTTTCCCCAACAGTCATCTATGGACCTTTACACCTGTCTTCCAGCTGTAACGGTCATCTAGGCTCCGCTCCCTGCAGATTATTTTTGAGTCGAATCTTCTAGATGTTAAGAGTATTTTTAGGCAGGACTGTGCTTTATTTAGCACCATAAACTTGATATTAATAACATTAAATCTTAAGCATTATGAGAGTACCCGCGGTCAGGGCCAAATTTGAAGTCGTCAATGCCCTTCAAACATCTTTTAGCTTGTCATTGAAGGGTGATTAAAATTTTACACTTCAAAAAAATTTTGAAATTTAAAATTACACTTCAATACTAAAAGGCATTAAAATATTATAAATTTTCATTAGAAGGGCTAACTAAAAAAATAACTTGTCATGTAAATTGTATGCTAAGTTAATTTTTATAATTTGAGAGAGAGATACAGAGAGAGTCGAGAGAGATATATATCTTATCTGAGAGATCGAGAGAGATATATATCTGAGAGAGATATAGAGTTCAGATATAGATAGGGCGCTTACTCTTTTAAATTGATTTTAATAAATAAAATATTAAATAATAATTAGAGCAACAAACTTCATGCTTGTTAGCTTTCTATTTTCTATATTAAAAAAATCTTCACTCACTTCAAAAAAATCATTCACAAAATCACTAGGAAAAAGGATAAATATCTAGAAAATAAACAATTATTTTGCTCTTTCTATTTTCAAAATAGCTATATTTTGTTTTAGCTTTTGCTAGCTTGTAAATCATGTTTGGAATTCCCTTATTTATTTTGTAAACTAGTCATTTAAATTATTTATCTTGATTTTTAATTTAAATGAATTTTAAAATTATTATTCGATGTTATATATTTAATAATTTTGACATTTTTTATATTTATTTTATTTAAATTAATCGATATATATTGAAAGGAAACTAACCTTTTTATTTTTTTATTGAATGGTAATGTGTTATTTTATCTGTCATTTATGAAGGGTAAAGCTTAAACTAGCTTGCCAAATTAAAATATGGGGTGCCCTTCAAATTTGATCACCGCCGCGGTGGAATAAAATGATAAAACACTAAATTTCAAAAATTGTTAGGTATTTGCGCCTCCAAAGAAAATATTTTGAACACTTTAGCCACACGCATGAATTCTTGACCATTGTTTCATGTTACGGAAGGCCTAATAATATTAAGGATGGTTACTATTTTTTTAAGAATTAAAAAAATTGTAAACTACCTCAATAACTTTTTATTTTTAGAATTAAAAGAGGTATGCTAGCAATTGACCGAGATGGTGTAATGGACACGCGAGAAAGGGGAAGAGTCAAATCTAACCGTAAATTGTGAAGGTTCGTGACACTTATGGAAAGGGAGGGACAAGTGCATACAAGATAATAGGGAAAGTTGATGGGGAGTAAATGTAGGGACTTGAAGGCAAAGAGGATTGTGTTGAATCAATGAATGTCCCTTACTAAAGAGAATGAAACCTCCTCGACAAATGCGGAATTTTGTTTTCATCGTTTAGTATATGAGTGAAGTTGGTGGTCGAGTCGATGGCATGGCCGTGGAGGTAGAACCCAACAATGTCGCTGGTCGCATCCAACAAAGATCTCCTTTTCAATGACATCACAAGCATTCCTTGTGAAGGAGGGAATGCATTAAAGGAAGAGGGAAAACATATATAAGGGTGACAAGAATATAATTTCTATAATATTTTTAAATAGCAACAATATTAAAACAATAAAAATATGGTCTCCGTTGTGGTATTTATATCATCTAATGATTAGAGTAAATGTAGGCGTGCCTAATTTTATTTTGGGAGTTGAATGTACAGTCCAAAGAAAATTTGGAGATCCGTTCAAGAAAAATAAGGCAATATGCAAAATTCTTAAAGGCTAAAATTAAAGATATGATGCAAGAGCATCATAAACACTTTGTAGAAACTATGTAAATATGTCAAAAGTGATAGAAATAGCTATCACACATGGAATGTGCGATGGATACACCAAAGGAGATGCATGAAAGAAGTTAAACTTTATGGAAATAAACATTGAAAGAGGAACAAGGAGATGAAATAGGAAATTAGAGGAATCGAAATTCAGAGTGTGGAAAATGTTGGGGGAACCTACAAAAAATTATTTTTACAAGTAAGAATATATGAAACATCTGTCAAATTGTTAATAATTTGAAATAAAAGTGGTTTTAGTATGCAAGTTATCGAGGCAACATATATGGTCAATCAATGCTTCCAAGGGAAAATTAACAAGTTTGAATCCCAAACTCTACATATGTTAGATAAGGAAACATAATGTTTAGATTTCCTTATGTAGCCAATTTCACGAACATTTATAATTAGAGTTTCTCAATACCAATTAAGGTAGCGAGTAGGGTTTCTCATCATTAGTAATCCTAATGATGTTTTCTTTTCAGTGACCTCTTAAACAAAACCTCTAACTCTCATCTCTACATTGCATACTATGTAGAATTATTTAGATTCACATTTGGAAATTCCTATTAGCATGATTAATGTTTGAGGCATTAGAAAAAGAGAAATTTCAAGCTCAGAGGACCATTAATGAAAAGACCAATGCATGTTGATTCAAAAATTAAATGCAAATAAAATCACACTCATCAATGTTATCACGAAGCCAAAAGAAGTGCAAGGAGGAGACTAGGCATTTACCTTACAATTCACTACGGAGGAGAATGAGTCAAGAAAGCTAATAAAAGGTACATTTCATGAAAGAAAGAGGAACACAAAACCTTATGTGGGACCTCATATCCTCAAGAAAATTTTTCTTGGTATCTCGCCCATTGTAATAATTTTCACGCATTGGTATAATTTTGAAAAAATGTTATCAATGTAAGTAGTTGTTAACATTACAAATTTTAGTGCCACAATTTTTTTAAAACAAAATGTAATTAAATTTAAAAGAAAAAGTTGTGGAAACTAATTGGGGAATTAATTAGGAGTAGTTGGAGTTTTAATGGAAGATTGGTGGGTGAGTAAGAAATGAAACAACATGTGGTAGAATTCTCACAGGAGTTATGGGTGCCATTCATTCCAGCTAAGGGGTTTGTCAAATTATAAGATCCTCTTCATTGTTTTGCAGCTTGGAATGGGTGGAGTTAGGTGGAAGAAATGTGAAATATTTGAAAAAGATGACTTGAAGTCATGGGTGATCAGGTTCTTGTGTCACATCTGTAGGATTTTTCTCTTTCACTTTCCCCTACACAAAATGGGAGCTTTTTACAAGGCGGACTCTTTCTGAAGGAAGTTAGATGTAATAATAATGCTCATTTCCATGTTTCTAGTATAATAATGTAAGGAAAATGCCATGCCATTCACATCCTTTTAAAGATAAGGGATTCCATGATATGTAACTCACCTATTAACATTTGGCGAGTAGACGAGGGAAACATGTTTGTTTGTCATTCTTTTTCGCAATAGACCATATTTGAGTTAAACCTATAATTGATATGGATGATGGGGTGTAGATGGTGAAGGATGATAATTCTTTGGGAGAAGATAATGACACGAGAGGATAATGGCGCAGAATGAAATATCACGTTGGATGTCGGTACATTATCTTTCAAAATGGGATAGCGTTTATCATTCAACTGATATTATGGAATGATGTGAAAGTAGAGATGGAATTGATTGTTATATTCATCACTTTCATCAAAACAAGAGACTTGATGAAGGGTTCCTTCTATGAGGATCATGTATTCATTTTCGAGAAGATGAACATGCATTGCTTCCCATAGCTAGAGAAGAGCTTGCTCCAATGGCCACTCAAGGAACATTAGATATTGTTGAGCCAAGTTGAAGGGATTCAAAGTTGGATAATTTAGGAAAATTAGATCGTAAGCTAACTCACAATCTAAAAAGGGGTTATGATGGAATACACAAGTTACAAAAGGGAGCAAAATATCTCACACTCATAAAACAAACACCGTAAAATAACACAAAGAAAATAAAAAAGTGAAGAATATTTAGGTTGTGGAGCTTGGAAAATATGAGGTTGATGCATGGTACTACTCGCAATATCCTGAAGAATACACTATTGTACACAAGATTTACATATGTGAATTCTACTTGAAATACATGAAGAAGAGAATGACATATATGTGTCACATGAGTTAATGTGGCATGAACTGTAATGATTGTAGGAAACCAAAGCATAATGAAGAAGGGACAAGATATTTTTGTCAGATGTTGTAGTTGCAAGTGCTCTAGTAGGTATGTATGAAAAATGTGGAAGCATGTGCTTAGCATGTGAACTGTTCGACTAAATTCCTGAAATGTGGCCTCATGGATTGCAATGATAGCAATATATATGTACAAAATGGGTTTGTTGAAAATGCCTTGGAACCTTTCAAGAAAATGCAAATCCAAGCTTCACATCCTTTGCCAGCATCCTCCACCCTGGGTCAAAATGAAGGATTTAGAACAGGGAATGGACATCCATTAGTAATAATGATTGTTGTCGCTTCTTTGATGCTGCCAAAATGTCCACAAATAGTCTATGCCGTAAAAATGAGTGTCTAGGTAGGGGATTTCTCATTACCGTAATGATTAGTACTGGAATTTTTGCTTCCACCAGAACATCTACAAAAAAATTTGTCACCGGAAAAATGGGGGTTTCCGGCAATGGTTTTCTTGTGTAAAAATAAAATCCTATAAATATTCATAGAACATTAAAACATTTCGGCATATAACTTTATCATTTTTATGGAGTGGTTGATTGGAACGATGTGAGTATCTAAGGTGAACTCATCTACTTCAAGCATGGTTTCCTTACCTTTTATTTCATATTTTTCATAGTTTGGGTTCTTCATTTGCAATATAATAGAAACGTTAAACCACTGGATAATCTTACAAATGGTTATGTAACCAAATTTAAATAGTATAAAGAAATAAAACTCCACCTTATGATTGACGAAACTGATTTTTCAATTTAAACATTAAATGTGGTCGCTACCATAACCTTATACAATGATACTAGAGTATCCAAATTAAGTGCTTGTATCTTTTGTTATCGTAATCGGTCTCAAAACAACAAAACAAAAATGGTGTCGAAGGGAAGTGGGCACTACATCCCCTCCTTAGACTCGACTTCCTCTTGGAAGTCACCGGAAAAGATGTGGAAACTATCCTCGAGCAAAGTAAAGCATCCTCCCAAGTAGTCTGCAGCCTCATCATACCTGTCCCATTGGACTCAACTCGATCAATCTCTCTACTGCGAAGGCCCGTGGTCATGCGCTCTATAATGTGTACGGGCTCCACCATCACCTCGCCTCGATCCTGCACTCCGCAATGCGGTCCAATCTAGCACGTCGAAGGATCAAAATATATCTCCTAAGCACGAAATGTGAAACACATCATGGACGTGAGATAAGCTAGGTGGCAATGCTTTAGACGATAGGCCAAGGACCAAGGCGCTCCAAGATCTCAAAGGGACCCACAAACCTAGGAGCAAGCTTAGAACCTTTTCCGTAGCGGATAGGGCTCTTATACGGTCCTCGACACGAAGAAACACCTTTGTGCCCACCTCAAAATTGCGATCATCCTATCTTTGTCTGCATACTTTTTTTTGTCATCTGCGCCTCTTGCAATCTCTGCCCGATCAAGGTAATATGTTGCTCCATATCCTCGTAATAATGCTGCCGCCCAAGGAAACCCCTGTCCTCAATCCCGTCCCAACTAAGAGGTGTCCCGCACTCTACCATATAAAGCCTAGAAAGGGGCCATGCCTATCGAACTCTGGAAACTATTATTATAGGCAAAATCCACAAAATACTAATACTCCTCCCATCTCGACTGATGATCCATCACGTACATCCTGAGCATATCCTCCAAAATCTGATTCACCCTCTCTATCTGTCCATCTGTCTCAGGGTGATAAGCTATGCTGAAATTAATCCTCATCCCGAGGGCATACTGCATGGTGGTCCAGAAATGGGAAGTGTACAAAGGATCGTGGTCACAAATGATCTTCCGTGGAATCCCATGTAATCTGAAAATCTCATCAAGGTATACTCATGCCACAACACTGGTTGTATAGGTGGTCTTCACTGGAGAAAAATGAGCTACCTTCGTCAATTTATCCACCATGACCATGATGGCGTCGTGATGGTATCTCGACGTAGGTAACCCAATAATGAAGTCCATGGAAATGGTGTCCCACTTCCACTCCGGTATGGCGTGAGGATAGAGAAGGCCAACTGGATGCTTTGATGCTCGGCCTTCACCCTCTGGCACTCTAAACAACGTGACACAAACAAAGCTATGTCTCTCCGAAGTCCTCTCCAAAAATACAACTGTCTCAGGGTGGCGTGCATCTTCTTCACCCCGAGATGGGCTGAATAAGGTGCACGATGAGCCTCTGACAAAATGTCATGTCTCAAGCCTCCATCTAGAACATATATTCGACCTCTCCGTGTCTCGAGAAGACCATTTGCCTCTAATGAAAATCCATCAAATCTCCCCTCAAGGGGTCTCTGAGACTCAATCTCTACTCGGTCAAAGGTAGAAATTATCTTGAGGAAGTTCTTTGCAAGATCCTACTCTGCAAATCATGTTGAGGTGGCCATAGCCACATGTCTCCACCTACTCAAGGCATCTACAACCACATTCTCCTTCCCTTTCACATGCTCTATCTCCATGTCATACTCAAAAAGTAACTCCATCCAACGCCACTGACGAGCATTGAGATTGGGCTACATGAAGAGGTGGCGAAGACTCAAGTGATCAGTCCTGAGTGTAAATCTCTGGCCAAGAAGAAAATGTCTCCACCGCACTAAGGCATGAACCACTTTCTGCTGCAAGCTCAAGGTCATGAGTTGGATAATTGAGCTCATAATCTTTGAGTTTGCGAGACTCAAAGGCAACGACTCTACCCTCCTGCATTAACACACCTCCAAGTCCCGCCAGGAAGCATCTCGTGCAAATGTAGAACTCACCCGAGGATCTCGCACTTTGCAAGAATAGGTGCTCTCGTGAGGCGTTCCTTCATGTATTGAAGGCTTGCACATCTATCGAGACCATAAAAATTCTTCCCTTTCCACTAAAGGGAAGTGATGGGGTGCGCAATCCGAGAAAAGTCCTGAACAAACCTCCTGTAATACCCTGCTAGACCCATGAAGCTATGCACCTCGGTCACACTAGTGGGTGCTGGCCAATCCATGATGGCTTGAATCTTGGAAGGATCGATTGCGATACCTTCCCTAGAAATGATGTGGCCCAAATACTACACCTCAGTGAAAGAACGCACACTTCTCCAAGTTCCCGTAAAGGTGTTGTTCACGAAGACACTGAAGAACCTGGCGAAGGTGCTCCTCGTGCTCCTCATGTGTGCGTGAGTAAATCAGAATTTCATCAAGGAAGATGAGCATGAAGTGATCAAGGAAGGTCCTGAATACCCCATTCATCAAACTCATAAACACTGCAGGGGCATTCGTCAAACCGAAAGGTACCACTGTGAACTCGTAGTGGCCATATCTCGTATGGAAAGCTGTCTTGTGAATATCCGTCTCCGCAATCTTGAGCTGATGGTACCCTGACTTAAGATCTATCTTAGAGAAAACTGTAGCCCCCTTCATCTGATCAAATAAATCATCAATGCGTGGAAGGGGGTAACGATTCTTGATCGTTACTTTATTCAGCTGACGGTAGTCAATACACAACCGAAGAGATCCATCCTTCTTCTTCACGAAGATCACTGGTGCACCCCAAGGGGATACACTAGGACAGATTAGGCCTTTCTCCAGAAGGCCCTCAAGCTGTAACTTGAGCTCACATAACTCAGGAGTAGTCATCCGATAGGGTGCTCGTGAGATAGGCTCTGCGCCCGGAACTAGATCTATATGGAAGTCGATCTCACGTGGGGGAGGTAACCCCGGTAGCTCCCTTGGGAACACATCAGCAAACTCTGATAAGATGGGATGGTCATCGAGGGAAGATCCTATTGACTCATCCTATGATCTCATCACCTGAACGTAATAGGAAAAAATCGACAACCCCGTCGCGCACACCGCTTAAGCTGCATAGCGGAGATGGTGCGAATGGATACGGCCCTCCTAACTCCTGATATCACTGACTCTACTCCAAGATCATCTATGCAAGCAATAGTCTTATGGTAACAATCCACTCTAGCTCATGAGCGAATAACCAATCCATGCCAAAATGATGCCATAAGATCCTAATGGAAGGATCCGAAGATCCGGCAGTAGTGGTGAAGGGTCCCAAATCCACTACACACTCCTTAACTAAGGAGTCTCTGAAATTTTGTCTCCGTAAGCCATCTCAACATACCAACTACGGCCCTCTGCTTAACTACCACCACCTACAACGTTGTACTAAGGATGGTGCAATAAAAGAATCGGAAGAACCAGAATCAAATAATATAGAGGTGGAAATACCACCAATACTACCTGTCGTCTCAATCACGGTACTTTGGTGCTCAGCTTGGTAGTTCTCGACCACTGCATAGATCCGATGACTCCGTGCCATATCTCCAACAGTAGGCTCTGAGCTCTGTGTCTTACCCTTGTTAGGGTTTTGTGGGTAATCTATCCAATGATGTCCCATAACACCACAACCATAACAGCTACCTGGTCCTCTCCAGGTGGGAAGCAGGCTCAGGCTAGTACTCTAGATGTCCAGAGCTGAGATCCCGATGATCCGGCTATGGATCGCTTGAGGTCTCTGCTGACAAGCTCCTGCTGACTGAGCTCTCGGCGCACCCTGTGTCCTGATGGGACCCCTAGGAGGAGGCCCCATACTACGTCCTCTCTGTGCATCAAATATCTGAGGAGGTCGGTAAGGTGGGCGGGTCTACTGCCTGCTGCTGCTGTGGTGGCCTGAATGAAGCTTTCCCTGAACTTTGTCCACCTCATGGAGGAGGAACTGACCCCTTCGACCTACCATCCTGCATCTGCTGGATACGGCTCCGAACTCTGTCTCTAGCCTGCTGTGTCTTCCCCGTGTCTCCTCTGCAATATAGGCCTTCTCCACGGCCTCGGCTAATGTCTGTGGGCAGTGAATGCGCACTTGCACCACCTAAATCCAAGTTTAGGCCTCGAGATGAACCTGTGAATCCATACCTGCTCATCTCTGCATATAGTCGACGCGTCTTTGGAGTAGATCCAAAAATCGACTCTCATACTTAGCTACTATCATCGATGCCTGACGAGGTCATGAAACTCGTCTATCCACTGCTGTATAAATCTCCTAGGTAAATACCTACTCCTGAAACACTCCTCAAATAGCTCCCAGGTAATCATCTCCGAGTCAACATGGAGCTTCTGCTCCTCGGTCCTCCACCGACTCGATCCATCCCTCAGAAGATGGATCGCAACACGATCTTTCGTGTTGCTAGTACAAGGGCAGAGCTTGAAGCATCCACTCAAGCTCACCAACTAGGCCTCTGCCTGAAAACCACCTGTATCACCCGAATAGTGAGATGGTCGTAGCTTCAGGATCTCCCTAATATGGTCTGCAGCTGATGTATGACGAATCCTAGGTCTATCTGTATGCTCCTCCCTCTGTCTAGGGCTCCGAGACCTATCCCTATGTCCTGAGATCCTGTCCCCATGTCCTCTCTGTGGTGACTCTGCCCTAGCCGACTCCGCATGGAAGTTCTCTGCCCTGTGCTCCTCGCTGTGTCGAGGGGATACCTGGGCATCTACTGATGGCTCCAAACTATGTCTTGCAAATCATCCTCCCAAGGGCTCTCCGCGTATAGCGGCATTGACATCCTGGAGTGTCTGCAAGATCTGAGGTAGAATGGCTGCTACAGCCTGCTCTGGCGGTGGTATATCTAGGTCTATATGAAGAGACCCCTCGCCCAATCCGCGCCTCCTGCATAGATCAAGGTGAGAGTTAGTTCATTGTTCTAGGTCTTGTGCCAGTTTTCTAAATTTGTTGTTTCCTATAATTATCAACATTGTGGTTTTATATATTAAAAGAATCAACTCTGCACTAGGTTAAATGTTCATGTTTCATGTTTTCTACGTGTGCCCAAGGGTCCAAGCTTTGAACCCCGGCTCTGATACCAAATGTGATGCCGCGAAAACGGCGACGATCTAAGAACTTGCTTCCACAAACATATAACCCAAAATGTGACTAAATTTATTTATTTATTTTTTGCATGAAGATCAAGATTTAAGAGAACAAGTTTATAATTGCTATATATTTAAATAAATATATTTCTTTTTTTTAATATGAAGAATCGTTACATTTTACAAATTTTAAAATAAATATTACTTTTGATTAAATAGCTTAATCACCCCTTCCTCATGGAAAGTCATTGTGAAGGATATTTATAATATTGTAATCATTCGAATTTACTTTCTTAAATGTAGATTAATCATAATTGAAGATTGCACAAAAAAAAAGTCAAGAGGTTTAATAGGGGTATCACATTCCAAAATTAAGTTTGAAAAGATATGGTTGGGGGTGGGTGGCTTTAATAGCCACCCACCATTTCAATAAACCCCCTCTCCTTTGGCGTGCTGGGCTACTCTTAGCTCTTATCTTCATTTAATAGCCACCTGGCCGCATATCTTCATTTAATGACTTTTAGATCCGCAGATCTTATGCGCCCCCCTTGCATTTTGCAAAACTTGAGCCTTTTGTGGTCGGCCTGCCCTATTTCTCTGCCCTGTGCCGCGTGAGCTGATCTGATGGTTATAGATGAAGCTACAGCTAGTGAGCAGGCGTGCTACCTCCTTCTATTCGGTGCTGTGAGGTGTGTTCAGGTCGGGGATCCACAGCCGGCCTGCAACAGAGAATCCGCCGAGCAACAGCGGCGTTCGGCCGAGGAGAAGAAGCCGTTTGAGCGCTTCCAACAAGCAGGTTGTCCAACCATGCTGTTATCTTGTTCAGCATCGAATGCATCCTCCAATTTCGGGATCCGCCTTCAAGATATTTTTATCAAATCGATTAAGGAACAGTGAGAGTGCTACCAGAAGACCTGGTGAAATTTATTACAAGGATTTTCTATTTGAAACCTTACCCGTTTTACGGTGTGGCTCGAGGAAGAGAAATCTCATAGAGGTGGATCTGTTTCATATCAGAATATTCATGAAGCACAGTCTGCTTTGCAATTATATGAACCTTTCAGCGTAAATTTTATTACAGTCTTATTACATGATGATTTTACAGAGATATATCATCATCTTAATTGTTTTATATTATATGTATGTATGATTTTATATGTATTTTAGCACAGTTCGTTTTGCATTGATATGCACGTCTCATACGTGGGTTAAATCGATGCATGCCAAGATAAAACTACTCTAGCCAGTTATCTATCACTTCGGCAGTTATGAGCTGCTTCTTACTCCTGCAAATGTGATTCATATCAGCAGACATTTATCATTTATTTTCACCTGGTGCTTGATATATTTTATTGAGCCATGCAATTGTTTGATGTGTCATTTTTGGATGACAGACTAGGTTTGAATTATGAATAATTTTTACCTACGAATATGAAGCTAAGATTTCATTTTTCTCAACTTCATCAATATAGATCTTGTCATAGATTGGCTACGAGTTTTCTTATCTGCTTCTTTTCAGTGCAGTGGGCAGATTCAATTTCAGAGAATTCAGGTCATGGGAACCTTGAATTGCTAGTTGACAATTTTAGAATTACAATGTGGTTCTAAATGACATATATGCTTTTAGGACTTTTGAAAACAGAATTCTACACTTGTAAAATGTTGACGTAAATATCCTGAAGTCTATGTTTAAATTAGAGTAATGAACTTAATAAGTTTAGAGCTTTTGCATTAAAATTTCTTCCTACACAAATTAAATAGGCATTGTACGGGATTTCACATAGATTTGATTTTATTTCCCTTACTAATTTGCAAATAATTTTACAATGAATTCTTAAATGAGGAAAAACATAATAGAGCTAGGACTTAAATTACTTCATTGGCATATTGAAAACTATTTAAAACTTAAGTCTTTCCATCAACAATACAAGAAGAGATAATGCACTAATATTCCCACTTTTCAATACATCTCTTTTAAGCAACAAAATGAAATTTAATATATATATATATTTTAAAGTAAATTTCCCAACATTCCTCAAGAGGGTTTCAACAATATTTCCATTAAGTTTTAGAGTAAGCACTACTAACATTTCAACAAGATCAACACACTCATATGAGGTTCCAAGCCAAGTTAAAGGAGAATAAATAAATTGTCTTTCCTTCAACTTTCAATTCCATCCACATTACAACCTTACTAATGAAGATCAATACAACTTTCCTTCAACATCTTGTTACAACATTTTCCACTTAATGTGGGAACATTTTACAATAATGGAAGCTAAAATACAAAGCAATATTACACTTTCTTCCACTCTAGGTGGGTAAAAATACAAGGTAGTTTCACATTGTCATCAACAAGGCTCCAATGCTACAAACATCAACAAGGTAGCTCCTCCAATAGTTTGCTTGATTCACAACAAAATAAGGGGAGAGGCAATGCTCTCCTCCCAACCAAGATACCCAATGGAGAGGAGAAGCCATCCTCTCCATTGGCCCCAGCCCCAACCACATTACAATGGGAGAAAATCCAACTCATGGCAACTACTAGCTTCCACATATCTTAACATAAAATTTCACATTCATTCTATAATTCTTCAAAACAAAATCAACAACTCAACAAGAGGGAAACAATCACAACAACAAAGTCACAAGGCTTATCAAGAAAGCCATAAGAGTAAGACCTATGGGGAGGTCACTTATGCCTCCCAATGGGAATGGGTGCCACCTAAAAGCCTCCAATGCAAAACACAATACCCCTAACAACTCTTATGCCTCCCTTAAGTACCCCTTATCCCTCTATCCACTCTTATGCCTCCTCAACTCTTATGGCTCCCCCAAAGTAAGGACAAGAAGAAAATGCAAGCATTTCTCATACTAGGTGGGAACCCAACCCAAACTCCCTCCTCAAGAAAATGATCTCTTATGCCTCCCTCAAATAAACTCCCCATAGTCTCCTCCCACTCCCAACTTAGGCATTCTACCCATTCCCAACAAGCATCTCAAACAACAATATTCAACACAACATATATACTCATTCATATAACAAAAAGAAGAAAACATAATACAAACAAAGGTGAAGCTCCTACCTTTCCATGGTAGAGCTTGTTCCAAGTATGAAGTCTCAAATCCCTCCAAAGATCAAGCAAGCATCCACAAGCTCCAACAAAATTCCCACAAGTATCAACAAGCTCCAAAAATCCACAAACTCCTTCCAAATCCTCTCCTCTCCAAAAATACAAGAGACTAAAAATGAAACCTCCAACCCCAAAACAAACAAAAGGATCAAATAAATAGAGAAAAGAGAGGGAGGGATGATGTGGCTCCAAGTAGGATGCCACCTCCTTTTCCCTCCACTCCACATCACTTGGTCAACCTCATATTCCAATGCACCATTAATAAGTGGTTGAAAGAAAGGCAAGCACCTTACACACTCCATCTAAGCCCACTTCCCCAAAGGACAAAATTAAATTTTTGAAAGAAAGTGCAATTAATATTTTACCCTTTTTATCCCCCCAAAACACCTAAAAGACCCTAAATTTGGCCTTCCAACCCATAGGTAGGGTTGGCATGGGGTTTTAAGAGGTGTGGGACAAGTTTGACTTGTCCCACAAGCTTTCAAATTTGGCCTCTAAGGCCAAATTCGAGTTTCCCAAGTGGGGTAGAGTGTGCTACACTCAAAACTCAAACACACATCATTCCACACAAAATCCAAAGTAAATCAAGCCTAATAAATGAACTCCCTTTTGGTCACATCTTTTAATTAGTTTAGAACAAATTCAAATTAACTTAATTAAGACACTACAACCCATGGCTAATAAAGGGGTAACCACCAATCCAAAAATCTAAATAATAAACCAAGTAAAAATTCACTACTAAAAGAAAACACATACTAACATAATAAAAGGGAAAATTAAAACAAAACAACACATGACCCCTAGGTCACAAGTTTTCCCTTAACCAAATAATTCTAACACACACACAATTACTTGTTGCCATGGTGACCTTAGTTGGATTCTTCTCGAATTCCGATGTGGTTGGTCTCCACTCCCCAATATTGTTGTGAATATAATATACCTGCAGAACAGAGAATACCTCCTTTGGCCTATTGGCCGCATTAAAACATTCATGCCAAATATACAATATAATCTAAAATAAACGACACATGATTTACTATCATCTATGCAAGTACGATATCACTTACACTTTCTAGCACATTTCTATTCCACATTTCATTTATGTCAAAACGATCATCACATTAGTCCAATTATCAAGTTCTACTCAATATGATTAAATATATCACATGTCATAATTAAAGATAAATAACCATGTCAAAAGTATACAAATATCATCATCAAATGTCCACCAGTAGACCATATGCATCATATAAAGATCAAATCAATAACAGTCCAGTGTCTATGATATCTACTAGCATGCTAAATCAAGAAGCCATAATAAATCCATAAGTGAAGTAATCAGTCTCGAAAACAACAAAACAAAAATGGTGTCGAAGGGAAGTGGGCACTACATTCAAAGTATATAATGACATTACAGGAGGACACAAAGGTTACAAATAACTTTTCAAACAACCTGACACAACTATGACCACATAGACAACATAGAACATCCAACACCCATCAAGGACAATTCATGTTTCTCTTTGACAAGACACCACAAAGAACCCAACTATAGTACATAGTTATAGTTCAGGACAACCCACTATGAACATCTTCTTAAGGTTATTTATTTTACTTTGAAACACACCCTTCAAACTTTATCTTACGTTCTAGGAGATTTAGGTTTGATTTGAGAAAATTCTTCTTACAAGGGTTAGAATCCTTTCTTTTACACTTAGAGACATTAGGCTTGGGTAAAAATTTCCAAAAGAGGATCATCTTTAATGTGACAATTATTGGATTGATCGGTTAATAGGTTAACACTAGATTTTTTTAGATGTTGTAGTTGCGAAGTGCTCTAGTAGGTATGTATGGAAAATGTGGAAGCATGTCTGTGTGAGCATGTGAACTGCTCCACTAAGTTCCTTAAATGTGGCCTCATGGATTTCAATAATAGCAAGATATGTACAAAATGGGTTTTTAAAAATGGCTTGGAACCTTTCAAGAAAATGAAAATCCACGACTTCACAACCTTTTCCAACATCCTCCACCCATAGGTCAAACGAAGGATTTAGAACAGGGAATGGACATCCATCAATAATAATGATTGCTGCCATACTTCTTCGATTATCTTAAACCAACACATGCTACAAAATCATGATTTAGACCTCCCTTGCACAAGGCGACGAGCGTAAGGTCCAATCGAAGTGGAGTGCCATAAGGTTTCAGAACTAAAACCTCATTGTGCAAGAATCAACTATTAACCATGCTTAAGAGAATATTATAATATACTATGGCAAGATTTAAAGTGATAAGATCAATTTTATTCATCATCACAATCTCTTTTGTTAATTAACCGGTCTTTTTACTTGAGACTAAGAGTTCAACTAGATTTGGGTAAAAACTTCATTTAGCATTCTCTTGATTAAGTTCGCTAAAGGGTGCACAAGGGGCTCCCAAAATGGAAGCATCAAACTTAATTGTTCTTGTTCAAAATCCCCTACTAATCGAGACATAATTATAACCCCAAAACCAACAATGATTTCACTTTTTCTTAGAATGCTTATCATTTAATGACCAAGACAATAAAGTTTAACTCACAACTTAAGGTTAGCAAGGGTATATTATTTTACATTGTTAGATAAACACTTTATTTGCAAATAAAGACTCTTAATTTTATCAACTAAGTACACCTTCATTATTATCTTCTCGTGTTTAGTCATCTATGTATTTGTCTTATTTTATCTTTGATTATATTTTGAGAAAAGGGATTTTCAACCCACTAAAATATGCCTAGAATAACATTGATACCAATACCATGGAGGCTTACTAAACCAGCAAGTCTTATGACCTCGAAAGAAGAAATTACCGTTATTTACCGAGAACAAAAAAACATGGTTATAACATTTCCATTCAACATGGCACATGAACCAAAGGAGTCAAGAGATTGGATTTCACTTTGGTTAAGAAAAAGAAGGTAACAAAATAGGCCAAGCCGTGCTATAAAATTTTCATGATCAAATGATATTTCCAAAAGAATACTCATATCAATATCAATATTGAATATTATTTCTCACAAAGGTAATTACAAGTTTAACTACAAAAGAACAAGACAAATTTATTTAAAATTACCAAACAATCCAAGGCAAGAGGCCTTCCAAACTCCATTACAAGCACCAATGCAATAATTACAACACATTTGAATTTCATACAAGGAACCACATAAAACAACTTGATGAAACCTTTACAAATCTTTCCTTTATCTACTCGCATAATCCATCTGCACAAGTATTAACTTGAGTCAGTTCGCGAGAACTGAGCATGATAAGAGCTACAACATAAGACATTGTGTTGTTACCTAACTATTTTATAGAAAGAAAACCATTGTTAATGAAACAACCCCGGAAACGCAAGTTAAAAATTTGTGAAAAGAAATCTCACGAAAATTCTATCATGGAAAAAGATCCAACAAGGAGTAGTATTTAAATATGATCTCATCAATTCAATCCTGTTGAGTCTATTTCAAACACCAATATGCACTTTTACCAATTTCTAATCATCTAAACATGGGTATTTAGGAAGGAAGGAATTCATATGTCCTATACTAACCTTATCCTTCCAGTCAAATCACAACCCAAGTCCCTCAACTAAACATATTCTAACTTTTCAAGAAGAAGCACAAGTCTTGAACAACTACCATTCTCTAATCAGTATAGAAATGTTTATTCAAAATTTTGTGACCTGGAAGCACTGAAAGATAAACCAAAATCTAAATACATTTCATCAACTACTATACTATTTTAGGGCCCAATGCAGAGTCAAAAATGGGATTGATCTAGAACAAGCTCCTACACTAAGGTGAGGAAGACTCAGTCAGTTGAAACAAGACCAGATAAATTACATATGAAGCTTTCAAGGTAAGGGTGATTAAGTAGACTACTCAAAATATATCATGCCAACAATGGAAAAGAAATCACTAATACTCATTAGACAACAATTTCCTATAAAAGAAGTCAATAATTTCAACCCTACTAATTTCATCGGTGTGTTCGTTATGAGAGTCATTTCCAATATGATGATATTTAAAACTACAACCATATTTTAAAGGGAGGAATTAAATTTTAAAAAAACAAGAAAATAACTCCTAATCATTCTTCAACAATCTCCGTCAATTCAATCATGCCATAAGTTTTCCACTATACTACAATCCACATCCTATCAGCTATCTACATGAAGTTGTATACAATCACAAATGGCTTAACATGAATAGAATTCTGTCACCTATGTCCCTTCGAACCAAGTCCCTTTCACGGTCTAAATATTGATGCCATCAAACAGATAAACAATTCCATAGGAATTAAATGTAGTCACTGAGCATGCCTATAGGAGGTCTATTCTAGCATTGACAAGACACAACAACATAAGGATAGGGAACTCTAGAAAGGTCCAGCCAAGATACTGAAATCAAGAATCCACCTAATCAACTCATACTAATATAACCAAGATGAGAGAGAGAGAATTATAACACAACATGCACTTCAAGTGATCAAGCTACAGATTGAATACACAAGAAAATTTCTACATAGGTCTAAAGGATCAAGGATGCCGCTTCTCTAATAAAAAAATCACAAAAGAAAAAAAAAACCATCCTTCTCATGATAGAAATCAGGATCCAAGTTATAAGGATAAAAAAGTTTCCTTTAACAATAATTACAGAAGTTCACATTTTAAAAATCACACACTATAACCCCACTCAAAGAGATATTTTCATGAAAATAAAATTTCATTTAATAAAACGTTTAGATAAAAGTAGAAGAATTAAGGTGTAGGGCTTATCATGCCTGAAATTCACTTCCACCCATTGCATAGACACCTCACCGACCAACAACAACACTCAATGGGTTGAATCTCTATCCACAAACATCATGGGCACTAAAACCTCCACATACTCCCACACTGGCACGATAGGGAAATCTCAAACCACGAGTGCATCTTTCTGAAGAAAAGAGGTCCCAAGGACTGCCTTGATGGTAGTGAATACACAAAAATGGGTTTAATGGAAAGGCCTATGAACTCCAAAAAGGAAATAAATCTTAAAGGAGGAATGCCAAAATCGACAACCTTGAAAATTTACTCCCAACCTGCGTCTAAAAGGGGTGATCAGAGTAGGACATGATATCCCTCTCAGCACAAGGGGAAATAAATCATCAAAAGGAATCGTAGGTGCCTCAAGATCCACGTAAGAAAAATGTGGGAGAGAACATAAAGTAGGTAAACTTCTTGACCAAATGCCTCAAAGAGATGTGGTTTCAAGGACGCCATATTTTGCAGGATAAGCACAGACAGATCTCCAAAAACAACCAATAGTGTAAAAATGATCGGTTCACCTTTTCCCACCATAAACATAGCCATAGCCGAAAAGGAAGCTTGAAATAGATAAGGACATCCACTGCAGCATAAAGGAGAAAGGAACTCTATCATCATTCTAGTTGTAAGCACTCGAGGGGAAGTATTATGCAACATGCATTGACATGAATGATTTCAATGGCTTCTCTCCCTCCAAACCAGTCTGCAAAACTACTCTCTACTCACGTGGCCAGGAAAAAACATACAAAAACATCCACCAAGTTTTTCACGCATCCAAATTTAAAGGGTATGGGAAGGTTACACCACTGCTAGATAGAAATTTTAATAAAACAAAAAAATAAAACTTTTAATAACCAGGCGCCCAATAAAGCAAAAGTTTCCAGGTCTTAAAAAAGGTCCCCTAAATAAAATACTTCACAAGGAAATTTCACACGGCCACCCACAAGGCATGTCCAACACATCTAGCATTTAGGAGTTTTAATGAAATGGCAGGTGGCTATCAAATCCACCCCTCCACAGCCAAACAAGGAACTAAAATAATTGGTTAAGATTCACATTTAAATTTAGCAATTTAAAACAATCCCAAACATGAAGGATCGGTCGGCCAAGGTGGAAAATGGATTGAAGAATTAAATAAAATATTAAACGTGAACACCACTCCTAGACTATGGTGCTACAAAAAAACAAGGTCTTCCTTATTTACGCAAATGAGGCTCGGTTAGCGGAAGTGAGCAACAAAACAATAGAATGGTTTAACGATAACTAAGGATGATATTGATAACAATCGATATTAAAATAATAATAAAATATCATCGTCGATCGATAATAAAAAAATAATAATGTCATTATTATTATTATTATTATTATTTTACACTTACAAATTTACTATTAATTATAATCACAAAGGTCGGTAATCAAGATTTTCAAATTTAAAAATAATTATTATTATGGATATTCCTTTTAGCCATATGCACCCTATCAACACCATAATGCCATTCAAACAACCGCCTATTGGGCTTTGAGAACATGATCTACCTTAATAGGGTAATCGAAAAGGGCGTTGCGGAGGATCTCCACTAAGCAACATCGATAAGGACATGGGGAGACTAGATGGGGAGGAAGGACGTTAATCCTTCTCTCGAGATAAGGTTGAGGTCGACTAACAACCAGCAGAAACTCACACAAATGTTCGATCCCTAGAATAGGGTCATTTGAAGCGAGGAAAGAGGTATCCATCGAATGAGGCGCATTATAGTAGTGCTCGTAGAAAACCAACATCAAACATAGTATACAAACCTCTTGGGCCGACACACTTGTAGAATGAAGAGTGTTATGTGGAAAATATCACAAACTAACCTTGAAAGTTACCTTTAATAGTTTGGATCATAAATGAACTTGATAGCTAATCTCAATTGTCATTCAATTTTTTTATGCAATACTAAGAGTTAATTTTGAAACTTAACAACATCTTAAATTTATGATTAGTTTGTGAAAATATAACTGTAAGGTGATGCACTTAGATTTTTTTTTTCGAAAGTTAGATCTTTCTCATAAAATGTTTAAACCATTTTGTGGTGAGTAAAAGGATCCACGTTGTGTAAACTCTAATGTGAACCTTAACCCTTTTAAATGATGGACTATTCCATCTTGTCCTCCCACTTGTCATATTTTGTAATGAATGTATGATGTGAAACCATGTAACCATGTTCTTGACACGAACCCCTAGGACAAAGACTAGTAGTCTCATGAGCATACCAATGTCCCTATTAATAAATGGGTTACACAACAAATTTTAAAAGGTAATTAAATCAAATTAAGTGAAACCATTTTAAGATGAATGTAAATGATTCAAACGGGTCCTATGTTTTAAATACCTACACATGAGAATACTAAGTGTGAATCCCCTTTTAAACCCTCTCATCTAGTGTGTCATCTTTCCTTAAAGTATCAAATGTACATAGATTTACAAGAGGATTTTGGAGATAAGGGTGTATAATAACTCTAGTTGTGACCTTAGTAAGGTGTGTAAAACTTATAGTTAAATATATCCTTATAACACACATCTAATGCTTAATTGTTTAGGAATCCAACCCTGGTGGAGTGTGAAATCATACCCGTTAGTACCTTGATGACTAAGAAATTAAGTGAAGTAGATTAGATACATGGTTAGTTTTCATAACGTAAAACAAAATAGACTGACCTTAGAACTTAAATACTAATATAAAAGAAACATAATCTATCTACTCTTAAATCAATAAACTTCCTTTGCTTCATGAGAACCTCCCTTGTAGCAACTAAGATAAATGGAAAATTCAATCGATTATGCAACTTAGAAAATGAATCCTTGGAACAAACACTAAAAGGATCATGTAGGTGCATATGTTCATACCACCAACCAAGTTACGACATTCTGGGGTGATGAGGGAAACAAGAAAAATTAGATGGGATTACTACAAGTGAAATGTTAAATAAAGTAAAGATAATGTAGTCTAGTTATAAAATAATTGATAAGTGATTTCCAAGAAAATAAGGTCAAGAAAAAAATATGAATGTAATAAATATGTAAATGGGAAAGTGTTGTCATGGATGGTGCTTATGTAGGATTCATAATGTAGTTGAATCGTTATGTTGTGTTTTTTATTTTTTATATTTAAAAGTGGTCTTGATGTGTCACGTGTTTTCATGTTTCCTATGTGGGTTAGTGTTCATGCAAGTAGATCATGTGTTATGCATTTTCATAAATGATCCCTCGTAGCATCGTGTTATCTACAATTTGAGTAAAAAAAAAATAATGAAGGAATTTTTAGTGTTTATGCAGACAAAGTGTAAAAATGGGGTGTAACATTTGGTAGCAGAGCAGAGGTTCATGCCCTCGAACCTCTGGGAAGGATTGAAGTTGTGATGATTTTTGCATGGTGGTGGGGGAGATTGGAAGAGTAATGTGATATATTTCATTATGTGACCAACATTGTAATTGTGATATTATGAACACACATGTTGTGCATGTCACTTAATGTGTATTTGAATGCACATGTTTATGTGCTTGTGATGAGAGAATTCAAACTCTTTTTCATGGATTCAACGAGGAGTTCACATGTGACCTTGGTTTGTGTGAAAATAATGTTATTGTGGATTGTGGAGTGTTGGAGATTTTTTTATTCTATGGTATGTAGGTGGTTGATATGTTGCATGAAAAAATTGGTGTAGAGTAAATTGGAATGTATCATGATGTCACAACCGTGTTGTAATGAATTATATGTTGTAATGTTATTTAATGTGTTCATCATGCATGTAATTTGTGTAATATGAGATGATTAATGTCATGAATTAGGGGCATATGAGGATCATATGACCCCTATTGCAAAGTACTTGCACCTTTGGTGCATTATGTGGAAATTTGATATATCTTAATCCATGAACGTAATGATTGTGTTGTACCCATATATATATATATATATCATGTGTAAGATGTTATGGTTAATTTGCATGAATCACCAATGTGTTAGTGATGTAGTCATGTGTTATGTTGTGAACCTAAGACTAGAAAAACCTAAGGGAACAATTGTTAAGAGTGTATGTGTGGAGAGAGGAGGTGTGGACCGTGGTTTTCATAATCTTGTGCCAGTATGACAGAGGAAGTGGAGTCTTATATAGACTAAAAACCACTTCTCTCTGTTTAGTATTCTTCAAGATTTTTGAATATATTGTGGAAGAGAATCACCTTAAGCTCAACTTATACAAATTAGTGTCCCCTACTCTATCCTATTGGGTTATCCATCTAACAATCCTATGTGATTTTGACTATGTTGAGCCTAGTGGGAGTATGAAGGGATGATTTAGACAAAGATGATGACAATTGTATTATTTGATATGTTATTTTACGAGATGAGTCTCAATGTCTAAGTGCCAAAGCAACTCATTGAGTACCCCTTTGGTGGTTGTATAAGGCCACATTGTTATTGTGATGAGTTATTTTTCTATAGGTATTTTATTCGTAAATTAAACATTTTCCTTTTCTTGTTAAGAATGAACGGTTTTCTTGATTGATGTGTTCTAATATTTTGGGAATTTTATTTGGTTGTTTTACTAACAAGAAAATCTTACACTATGGCTATTTGGCTATTTGCTTTACTTATATTTAAATTTTCTTTTCATGTATAAAGTTTTATATCCTAGCCCAAGGCTTTGGATTTTTTCCACTTTACATTTGAAATAGATTGTTATGCTGGTTCTCATGTTGCGAATGTGTGGAATAGGGTCATGGGATGCACCATGGAGTATTTTAACATATGGACCCACTTCATTATATGGGGTATGCACCAAGGAGTTATATATAACTATTGGGTTGTTGAACCACAAGTTATTATGTCACTTGGGTTAGGGATGTCTTGATTATGTGTCCTAGGGCCATCGGGTTACCAACCTCATTGAGTGAGGCATGAAAGATTTGAGGGATGCATAAGATGTTAGAATTTGAGGATTCTAAGAAATACGGATTTAATCAAATTACATATTATATAATGGTACAATAAATATTTAAATAAACATTACATCATAACATAAGTAAATAAATAAATACTTAAAGGAACTAAATAACACAGGTGACACAATATTTATAATGGAAAACCCTAATAACGTAAAAACCACTTTGAAAATAACCTTTTACTTTAGAGAACTTATTTTACATCCAGTAAGATCACCTCCTCCTTAAAACCCTATTTACCAAGGGTAAAACCAAATCACTTGATTTTCACACCTTTGATATATTTCCCGAATATATCAAATGATGACCTAGAGTCCTTTTTATATAAGGTGATCAGGTATGTCTCCCAACCACCTTCTCAACCTTAAATGGTTGAAACATATACCTAGGTGAGTGTATTTAATAAATATAAACATAAATGATTCATATTATTAAATACTTACCTAATGTATACTTTAGATATAAATATTTAATAATAGAAAAGTATTTCATATTATTAAATATTTAAATTATAAAATAGTGATGGACCCATATTAATTATGGGTTGGAAAAACCACTTAATCTTTATGTTCCAACATTCCCCTAAATGTTAAGTGGGATAACATATGCTAATAGATTACTGCCCGCCCAAAGGGTGGTACACTTCAGAGTTTACAATCCTTAAACCATAAAGGTTTTAGGCTAGCATATCGGGTGAAGGAATTATAACACCTTCATCATACTCAAGTTACCTTTTGGTACAAAAGGATTTAGAATCCCAAAGATCATCTCATGATCAATGGCTAAGTATGATTTGTGAGTTTTACATATTCTCACAGGTTCTCATAAAAGGTTATTGAACCCAAGCATATAGGAGTCTTTTATAACCAAGGACCTCCTTAATAATATGCTTGTACTGGATGTTTACTAGTAAACTCAATAACACTAAAGAGTTTATTGAAGACCGCCTTTAAGATCTTTCTACACTTCTTTCTAAAAAATAAGCCGAGGAGGTATACATGCCCAAAAGTCTTTTTACACTTTCTAAGGTCTTTTTACAATTTCCCAAAGGTATTTTTACAAAAACCAAGTTCCATTAGGAGGTGAAATTTTCATGCACACTCCCCTCTTAATGGAAACTCCAACAATCCAAATTTTCACAAAAGTGACAAAACTTTGCAGCACTCAGGGGATTTATGAAGATATCAACAACTTGCTCTTCAATTGGCACAAACTTGAGATCTATCTCACCACTTAGCACCTTCTCATGAATGAAGTGTATATGTATCTCAATGTGCTTCGTCCTCTGATGCTATAATGGATTATGTGCAAGAGCTATGGTGCTTTGGTTATCACAGAACAAAGGAACACTACGTGGATCCTTCATCTTTATCTCATCAAACAACCTCTTTAGCCATAGAGCCTCTTTTATAGCTTCCATTGCACTTCTATACTCAACTTCTATTGAAGAGATAGAAACAATTGGCTACTTTTTGCTGCACCAAGTAATGACACCTTTAATATATCTAAGAATCCTTTTTGCAATATTCCAATGATTTCTATAAGGTTTCTGCATACACCTAGAAGCAATTCCTACTACATAGGAAATATCTAGTCTGGTGATAGTTAGATATATCAAACTACCAACTAACTTCCTATATAAAGTAGGATCAATTTTTTCACATGTACATTTAGGAACAATTTTCAGTCCAACTTCCATAAGAATAGAAATTGGTTTACAATCAATCATGTTAAATGTTTTGAGTACATTGGTTGCATATGTGCTTGAGAAACAAAAATAGAATTTTTATGTTAAAATAAAACCATGCAAAGAAATTGATGTAAGAGACCTAAATCAGTCATTTCAAAGTATTTGTTTCAATTTTTCTTTAATTCTAAAATTAAAGCGGGATTATCACAAGTCATAAGTAAATCATCAACATATATACAAAAATGATAATATGTGATCCTTCTTGCTTGATGAATAGATCATTATCAGAAGAAAATTAACAAATCCTAACTATTTGAAGAAATAATTAATTTTCCCATACCAAGCTCTAGGAGCTTTCTTTAAACAATACGAGAAACTACCACAATCCACTAAAAGGATAAGCTAACTGTCGAATCTAAATTTCCAAGGGACTTGGAGAACCCATAAAATGACAAAGTGATTTTTTCAATTTACAAACATATTTTTCTTTACTAATTTTTTCAAATCCTTTGGGTTGAGAGACATCTAAAGTTCTTCTTTTAAATAACCATTCAAAAATACATTTTTCACATCCATTTTGGTGGATTTCCCACCCAAATTTAGTGGCTTAATTGCAAATAAGGTCCTAACGGTACTCATTTTAGCTACAAGGAAAATGTATCAACATAATCAATACCATAGGTTTTCGAGTGAAACCTCTAGCAACAAGTCTAGCTTTATATTTGTCAATACTACAATTCTCGATGCATTATATTTTACTTTGTATAACCACCTAAACCCTATGATACTTATTTTCTCTGGAGGTGGAACCAACTCCCAGGTTTATTTTGAGTTAGGTCATTATATTTAGCTTGCATTGCATTGATCCACATCTCATGCATTGATTGATTTAGAACCACTTCTCATCTTGAGAAGCTTCTTTAAAACTTTGAGGCTCGGCTCAGTTCATACAAGGTCATTAATGCATGGTACGTATGATGGCTTCTGGTCATTTTCCTAATATCAATAGGATTAGAACTTTCTAACACATATTGAGCCCATTTTTGTTTCTTAACTAGGGAGTTAAGAGAATCAGAAACATCTATAGTATCAACACAAGAAACATCATCATGACCATTTACTATATTCTCATTATTAGAATCATAACCATCATTAGAAATATTGACAAAGTTAGGAACATCTTTACCATTATTAGATGAACAAAAGTATTTTTCCAAAACCACCACATTGCAGTTTTTAGTTACTTCCCTTTTTATAGGGTCGTAAATCCTTATACCTATAGTGTTAATACCATATCCAATGAAAACACAAGAGAAAGAAGTCATATCAAGTTTCTTTCTTTTCTTTTTAGGAATGTATAAAGAAGCAGGACTACCAAAAACTTTTAGATGAGAAATATCAGGTTTTTGATTTGACCATTTTTCTAAAGGAGTTGAAAGATGAATAGATTTGGTGGGAACCCTATTTACAATTTAGACTATTTCATTCATTTCATCTACCCACAAAATTTGGGAATACTAGCAGAATGAAGCATAATGCGAGCCATATCTAAAATAGTCATATTCTTACGTTCTGCAACACCATTAGATTGGGGAGAATGAGGAGAAGTTAATTCCCTTTTAATACCATAATCAATACAAAAATTTCAAATACTTTTCTAACATATTCACCCCCATTATCTGTTCGAGTCTCTTAATTTTATAATTTGAAGAGTTTTCAACATATGCTTTAAATTCCTTAAATTTCCCAAGTACATCAGATTTATTTTTAAGAAAATATGACCAAATCATCTTGGTGAAATCATCAATGAAAGTCATAGCACATAAAGAACCATTTAATGAAGCTACTTCAAGAGGTCCTCTAACATCACTATGAATAAGTTCTAGTGGGGAAGAGGAACTCTCTTCAAGATATGAGTGAAAGGGTTTAGCACTTTGTTTTGAGCGTAAACACCCTTCACACACATCATGAGAAGAAGACAAAACTGGAAAACCTTTCACAAGATTATATATAGCCATTTCATATAAAATTCGATAATTAATATGTCCTAATCTTTCATGCCATAGTTTTGAATTATTCAAACTTTGAGAAACAAAACAGAATGTAGAATAGAAATAATAAAAAAATATACAGACTATTTCTTTGAATTTGTTCAACTATTATATTATCATTACTATCCTTGATATACCAAGTATCTTTCAAAATTTGAATAGCCAAACCATCATGAGTTAACTGAGAACATGATAAAAGGTTCTTTTATAGCTTAGGAATAAAGAAAACATTATTCAACACACCATTAACAAATTTTACTTTTCCTTTCTCTATTGCTTCTAAAGATGAGTTATCACTAAGATACACACGTTCATTTATTTTCAAAACATCAAATAAAGAATTTGGAACACTAGTCATATGATTTGATGCACTGAATCTATAATCCATTCAGAAAATTAGAGGAAGAATACACCACAACATATAATGCAACAGATTTTAGGAATATCATTAGAGCTATCCTTTTTCCTTAAATTGTATTTAGAAGAAACAGCTTGTTTTTTTTTATTTTATGGATAGGTTTCTTAGTTTTGTAGTCTTTCTTTTTATGTCCAAATTTACCACATTTGTGACATTTACTACTAAAGCTAACACAAAATTGATCGTAATAAATTTTTTCTTATTAACAAAAGAATATTTAGATCTAAATTTTTGATTTGAGAAGGGCTCATGAGGTTTTAACTTTGAATTCTGAGCAAGAAGTGCCTGAGAGGCATTCTCATTAGAGTCAAATTAGTTCATCATCACTTGCTCTTCCTGTATCAGAAGTGAACTCAAGGTATTTAAATTAGGTAGATCATTTTTGTTCTGATATTTAGAGTTCAAGATAGAAATAAAATTCCTAAATCTTTCATGTATATTTAACTAAACAATAAAGTAGATTAATTTTTCACCAATTAAATCTACTTCCATATAATTGGCTTTAATATTTCTAATTTTGGCTAAGAAATTAACTACTTTTTCATCTCCTTTCATAGGAGTTGTAAGCAATTATAAAACTAATTTAATAATTTTAGATAAATGCGTACCTTTATGCATGGATTCTAGTTGTGTCCATACCTCTTTCGGATGTTCGATATTACCAATGTGTAGAAGGTACTCATCATTTCAATTACACAAAATCATGGAAAGAGCTTCTTGTATTCATTGTGATAATGCATTTATGTTATCTACAGTTACTTGATGACCGGTGGGAGCAACCTCAGATCCAGAAACAATTGTCTAGAGTTTCCTTGCCATAAGTTCAAATTTGACCCTGATCTTCCAAATGTTGTAGTTAGTTCCATTTAGGATCTAGGTTTTGTCAAGACAAAAATAGCTGGATGTCATTGTTTTCTTGAACCTATAAAATACACCCCATTATAATATACAATGTACCACAAAGTTAGATACATATTTATAACAAAAAAATTAACACTTTTAATAGAAACAAATCTAAATTTTATAGATCTACATAAAATATTTAATCATAACTAATTTTGTCATTACTGATGCATGTAACGCCCACTAAAACAACCCACTTGAGACCCAAGAACAACCTAGGATTAGTTAGGAAAATTATGGAATAATTTTTTTGTTTAAAAGAGTCTACAACCAAGTTACAAGACAATAGTTTTCGCAAGCAAGTTTTCAAGCCAAATACTATTAATAGCTTATATTTTTATTAATATGACAATTATAAAAGATCACAAGGTCCAAACTTAGGGTTAGATTAATCAATTAGGTTAAGAGGGTAATTTCTCACTATACCACTCTCTAACAGCTTAAAAGATTCAACCTGATTTTTCTCAAAATTAACACTTCAAAACTTCCCAAAACAATCCCATTAGATAGAAATTTCTTCACCTTTCGATGATATAAAAAAATCCTCCTAACTCCTCATATTTCTCAAGTTATGGGCCGGCAGGCCTTGGGGTGAAAATTCTTCCCCAAGAGTGGGCTTGCAGGCCTAGGGAGGAAAATTTTCCCATGCGGGGATCTATGGGCCTGGGGAAGAAAATTTTCCCATGCGGGGATCTATGGGCCTGGGAAGAAAATTTTTCCATCCGCGGGGTTAGCAGTAGAGTGGGGAGATTTTTAGTGAATTTTACCATTTCGGAACAAAAGCATGATCTTCCTCATGCGCCATTTCAAAACTCAAGGCGGAAAATCGGGCCATCGAGGATTTTAAGACAATGATCCTTTTGGCCGAAAGGCACTATGGAATCAAATGATCCATGGCTTCTACGATGCCAAAAGCACCACGTGTCAAACACCGATTGGTCGCGGCCCATCGGGCCGATAGGAGAATTCAATAATTTTTCCCAAAAAAATTTATGAAATGCTAAGCTAAAAGGGATCCGCTCCTCTACCGACACCTTGTGATGCCACGAGGCAACACCTATTGGTCATGCGCAGTCGACAAGGGTGGAGGAAACTTAGAAAATTTTCCTAGATTATTTTAAAGGTTAATTTAACTGTTTTAGGCCCACATGAATGCGAAAAACAACCAAGATGGCAAATGTGGGCAGGCGGGTCCACGGGGAAATATTTCCAAATTTCTTTTTTTTAACCTAGGCAATTTTGACAAAAAGAAAGGCTTGCATGGTCGCAGAGCATCATGGGAATTCTTGACCTTGGCTTTTTGACATGAAAGTCACTAATTGAAAATTTTGCCTAGGTCCACCAAGGATATTTTTCTCAATTTTTTTAACAATTAGAATTATTTTTGACACCAAATGAAGAAAAAACTTCATAAGGCCATAACTTTTGATTGGGAGATCATTTTTGGGAAAACAAGGACTTTTTGAAATCTCTCAATGTCCTCTTTACACAAGAACCATAATTTTTTTATTTTGATAATGTTTAAGGGGTAAATTTCATGAAAATGATTTGCAGGATTTTAAAAGGCAAGCTGGTAAATTTTAACTTATGAAATTTTAATCAATTGATCTTCTTCCTCTCTCAACATGTCAATTAGACATGGAGAATTGTTCTTAGATGGATTTAGGACTGATTTGGAAGGTAAGTTTGTTTGATTGACTCCCAATTTTTTTAAAAAAATTAACTTTGATAGCAAAATGACAACAAAACGGTTTACGCCTAATTTTTGTAAGTTTTATAAGAAATTCCTTAAGTATTTTTGTCTAATTGAACTCATTTAGGGCATACTAATTCAATTTAATCGTTTAATTTTTTATTTCATTGTTGTAAGTTTGAACTATGCATTTTGGATAAATTATTTGCCAGTTTGAAAATATAAAACAAAGATCAAATTTAAAAGGATCTATTTGCCATTTTCATCTTCCAAGTATTAGAATTCATTCCAATTCAAAACTTATACAATTAGTTGATTCAAATCAAACTATTCAAAACCAAAATGTAATTATGATTTCCAATTTTACACATTTCAAAGACAAAGAGTTCTTTATTTTCCCACACACATTTCTTCCTTTCAAATAGATTTCAAATACATTTCAAACTCAGATTTTAAATAACGAATAGTTCCAATTGTGGAAATAAATGGAAAATTTATTCAAAAGACAACATTTCCTTTTTTACAACATCTCTTTTTATTGATTTTCACAATACAATATAAATTATACATCTCTTTGTTTAAAGATAGAAAAAATAGTATATCTTTCCTTTACATTTCAAAATTACAAAATATATAATACAAGTTCATCCACTTCAAGTGGGAAAGGTTATAATAAGATTTCATTTCAACAAGGGACTGTCAAACTTTTTTCTTTCTTCCTTTGCTCTAGAACAACAACATGTAGATTTATCATTCTTCCAATTCTGATCACAACAAGAGCAGGGAAAGGAAATTCTCTCCACCCAACCAAGACATCCAATGAAAAGGATAAGCCATCCTTCTTCATTGGCCCCCAGCCCCAACCATAATGCAATAGAATATGTGATTCAACTCATGGCAACAACATGCTTCCACAAACACACATGTAAATTTCACATTTAAAACACAATCCAAAATAGAATGTAGTTTGCAACCACATTAAACATAACAAAAAAAACTCAAGATTCATCATGCAAGCCAAAGGAGCAAGAAACTATGGGGATGCTACTTATGCCTCCCAAAGGGGAAATGGGTATCACCACCTGATTTCATACCACCAAAATATAGTATATCAAAGCCCTGATATGCCCTTATGCCTCCCCAAGTACCCTTATTCCTCACATTTCCTTATGCCTCCCCAACCTCTTATGGCACCCCATAAGGAGTAAAGAAATGTAAGCTATTTCTTTATAAGGTGGAACCCAAATCCCAACTCCCTCCACACTTATACCTCCCCAAAACACTTGTGCCTCCCAAAAAATAAACCCCATAGTATTCTCCTACACCATTCCTAGGCCATCTACCCAACATCCCACAAACATGCCAAAACATTCACAACAAAACAATTTCATAAACAAAATGAAGCATTGCAAGAGCCAAGTTCCTACCTCTCCATGATGGAGTTGTTCCAAGTTCTAAAACAACAAGCTTTATCTCAATGCAAGCAATCCAAATCAGCCAAACACAAGCATGCAACTATCTTCCCAAAACTTCTCCAAAGCAAGAGCTCCAAAATAGGAAAATAATTTTCCCCAAAAGAAGTTTCCAAAAGTGAAGCAACCCAAAACAAGGCAAACAATTCAAATTTTATAGAAGAGGGAAGAGAAGAGGATGAGGTGGATCGATGTAGGATGCCACATCACACATCCTCAACCCCAACCCAAAAGTCAACTTCATTCTCCAATGAATAATAAATAGGTAGGTGAATAATATGATAGTTTACTTACATACTCAAATCCAACCCACACCCCAAAGGACTGAAATTAAACCATGTAAGAAAAGTGCAATTAAAACTTACAATTTGTCTTCTCAAAATGCATAATGAAAGTCTAAATTCAACTCTCCAACCATAGGTATGGTTGGTAAATAAATTTAAGAGGTATGGGACAAGTTTAACTTGTCCCACAAGCCTCCAAAAAACCTCCAAGGACAAATTCGAATTTCCAAGAAGGTGGAGTGTTTCATACTCTAAAATCAACTTACACATCACTTACACATCTCTTACAACACTCAAACCAAGACCAACAACTCTATTAATTACATTCTCATGATATATTTTAATTAATTAACTTAACAACATGATTACTCACAATATTAACACCACATTAAATAAATAATGAAAGGGGTAAGTGCACCACATAAAACACATGCAAACATTAAACAAAAAGGGACCAAATAAAAGAAAAACATAAAATCCCTTGGTCACATTTAAAGGTGATTCCCCCATGGGAATCCCTAACAAAATAACCACACACAAACAATACAAGTTGCCATGGTGACCTTGTTGAATTCATCTAGAATTCCAATGTGGTTGGTCTCTAATCCTCGATGTTTGTTGTGATATTTTAACCTCAAAACACAAATACCTCCTTCAAAGCATCGTGGCCATATCAAAAATCTAAAATAATATAAATAAAATTCTAAAATCATCTAGATATATGAATCACAACAACATCCAACAAACCAACAAGACCATTTGTAATTTTACTCAACAACTATATCATCATCAAATAATTTTCCATTTCTAGGTCTACTTACAATATCTAAATATCACCATGTCAAACAATATATCAACATCAATATCCAAAATGTCTCTAATAATCATCATGCATCATAATTGAATCAAAGTCAACAATAATCCATGATCTAACATCTAACATCATACTATATTAAAGTCCATAATCGTGTCCATAATATAATAAGCAGTATCAAAAGGTGTCAAAGGGAAGTGAGCACTTCATCCCCTCCCCTTAGACTCAACATGCATTTGGAAGTCACTAGAGGAAATGTGGAAACCAACTCGTAGTAATGTAGCATCCTCCCATGTAGCCATAGTCTCATCATATTTGTCCCATTGCACCTAGACTTGGTCAATCTCTCTACCTCAAACACCCAGGGTCCTGCAATCTATAATGTAAATGGGATCCACTGTCGCCTGCCCCTAATCCTAAAACTGCAACGAGGTCCAATCCAACACATGAGAAGGATTTGCAATATATCTCATAAGAACTGAAACATGAAACAAATAATGTAAGTAAGAAAAGATAGGTGACAATGCTAGATGGTAGGCCAAAGGGCCGATACACTCTAAGATCTCGAGATGGACTAACAAATTTAGAGCTAACTTAGAACCTTTTCCATAACGGATATGGCTCTTATGTGGCACGACACGAAGGAAAACCTTCATGCCCACATCAAAACTACATCGGTCCAATGTTGATATGCGTACTTCTTCTACGCCTATCTTGTGCCTCCTATCTCTTTCGATTAAAACCACCGCTGCTCCATTTCCTACAACAAAGATGGTCCAAGAGAAACCTGTTCTCTAACTCCGTCCCAACTAAGAGGTGTTTGTTGATGGCAAATCACAGCACCCCTGAATGTCTGCAACTCGATGGGTTCAGATTCTCAGTGTGATTGCATAACATGGAGCTTTTCCCAAGTGTGGGACCTTGCGAAATCGGAAAAGATCTCCGGATGAAGGCCGGTTCCTATTCCTCTGTTCAGATGCACACATAAAAATGTAGAGGGTTTACTCAAAAACCTAATCTAACTTTCCAAGGAGACAGGGTAAGAAGATCCAAAAAAACCTAAACTAACAAAGGTGATGCACCCGAATGAAGAACACCTGTCTTGCCAATAAACACAAACCATTAAAATGCAATGCAAGATCATGCACAGATAACCAAATTTGTAGTGAAAGATCAGGAGGATGCAAATGAATACAAAGAGGGTTGAGAATCATCCACAGGCATGCATTATTTTCTCCAAATATTGATACAATACACTACAAAATTCCAAGAGGCAAAGTTGCATTATAGTTTTAGATGGGAGGTTTGAACTCCACAAATTCACCTGCCAAAGAGAAGGGAGGGGCAAAACAAGAATGTCCAACCTTTAGAAAGAAGCCCCTCCTTACAATTTATAGGAAGAATGAGAGAGAAAAGAGAGAGGAATTCCAAATCTACCCCAACCACCTCCAAGTTGCATTTAATTCATCTCATTATGATGGTAGGTGAGAACCCTAACGAACCCAAAAATGGTGAACTATATTTTGAATTTTTAAGAATTTATTCTCACCCAATTAAATATATCCAGTTGTAGTTGGACCAGAGGACCTCGTAATCTTTCCAAAAATCCAACCTTGCATGAATCTGAGCTCCAAAAAGTTATGGCCATTTGAATATCTCTGCGCTGTGGTCAAGATGCTTCTGTAGCACTCAAAATGTTGCACCTCCACGAAGGTGCACCTTGGCACATCCATCCCTATGTCAACATACTCTTACATGTGCCATAGGCACATCCATATTTGTGTCGACATCCTTTTATGTGTGCCATAGGTGCAAATTTCTTCATGTCGACATCCCTTGCTATGCGCCTCGACTCCGCCATGGGTGAGAGTTTTGTCATGTCGACACCCTCTTACCTGCGCCAAGGGCGCATCCATTTTCATGTCAACATCCCTTTATGTATGCCATAGGCACAAATTTCTTCATGTCGATCTATCCCTTGCAGTGCACATATGACTGCGCCATGGGCGCGAATTTTGTCATGTCGACACCCTCTTTCACCACATTCTGCATCCATTTTCATGTCGACATCTCTTTATGTGTGCCTCAAGGCGGGAATTTTTCCATGTCAAAATCTATGTCATGCGCCCTTTATGTGTGCCAAGGCGTGACTTTTGCCATGTCGACACTCTGTGTCATGCGCCCTTTACCTGCGCCATGGGCGCATCCATTTTTGTGTCAACATCCTCTGATGTGCGCCCTTTACTTGCGCCAAGGCGTGAATTTTTGCACGTCCGAGTTTCTTTGATTTCCATATTCTTCCGTTTGTCTATATCTACCTAGGGAAGATATATACAATGTCAAGTCATGTACTGTACCGTATAAATCTTGAAAAGGAGCCATGCCTATAGAACTCTAAAAACTATTATTATAGGTAACATCCACCAAGTACAAGTACTCCTCCCATCTAGATCTGTTGATTCATCACATACATCCTAAGAATATGATTCACCCTGCTTAGTGTGTCCATCCTGTCTTTGGGTGATATGTTGTATTGAAATTAATCTTTGTCCCAAGGGCATACTACATGGTAGTCCAAAAATGGGAAGTGTACAAAGGATCGTGGTCACTAATGATCTTTCACGGAATCTTGTACAACTTGACAATCTCATCAAGATATACCCATGCCACTGCACTAGCTATATAAGTGGTCTTCACTAGAGAAAAGTGAGCCACTTTTGTCAATTTATCAACCATGACCATGATGGCATTGTGATGATATCTCGACATCGATAGCCCAACAATGATAAGTCCATGGAAATGGTGTCCCATTTCCACTCGGATATAACATTAGAAATAGAAGGCTAGTTGTATGCTCGATGCTCGACCTTTACTTTCTATCACTCTAAACAACGTGACACAAATTGAGCCGTGTTCTTTGCAAAGTCCTCTCACGGTGATACAACTATCTCAAAGGAGCGTGCATTTTATTCACTTCAAGATGGGGAGTGAATAGGGTCCACAATGTGCATCTATCAATCAAAGTCCTACCTCAAGCCTCCATCTATGGGAACATGAATCCGACCTCTATGTCAAGAAGGTCATCTTCCTCTAGTTAGAAACCATCAAAATTCCCTTGATCTCGTCTCGGGACTTGATCTCTACTGAACTCCAATGAAGAAACTCAAGAGGAAGTTGCTAAAGAATATTACTCCTCAAATATCTGCTTAGAAAAGTTGTGGCTCCCTTCATCTAATCAAACAAATCATCAATGTGTGGAAGGGGATAACGATTCTTGATCGTTACTTTGTTAAGCTAGCGGTAATCAATACAAAACCACAAGGATTTGTCCTTCTTCTTTACAAATAACACAGTGCACCCCAAGGGGATACACTAGGATGAATTAGGCCCTTCTCTAGAAGGCCCTCAAGTTGTAACTTGAGCTCGCAGATCTCGGGGTAGTCATCCGATAAGGTGCTCGTGAGATAGGCTCGCCTCCGAAACCGCAGATCTATATGAAAATCAATCTCACATGGGAGAGGTAACCCAGTGTAGCTCCCCTGGAAAGACATATGAAAAATATCTCAAAATGGGATGGTAATCTAGTGATAGTCCACTAGACCCATCCTTTGATATGTCACTAACTGTGACAAAAACATCCGATAACCTCGTCATCGCACACACCGCTTAAGCTACATAGTGGAGATGGTGTGAATAGAAATAAGCCTCCTCCGACCCCACTATCACTTGCGCCTCAACTCCTAGATCATCTATATAGGATATGATCTTATGGTAACAATCCACTCTGGCCCTATGTGCAAGATAACTAGTCCATGCCCAAGATGACTCCATAGGAGCCCAACGGAAGGATACGAAGATCCGAGGTAGTGTTGAAAGGTCCCAAATACACCACACACTCCTTAAATAAGGATTCTATAGATATCTTGGCTCTTAAGCCATCTCAAAATCCCAACTATGACCCTACCTAACTTCCACCAACCTACATTTATCTACTAAAGATGGTGTAATAAAAGAATCAGAAGAACCAAAATCAAACAGAATGGAGGTAGGAATACCACCAATGTTACATGTAGTCTCAATAAATGTACTGATGCTCTTCCCTGGAAGTTCTCAACCATTGTGTACATCCCATGACTGCGCCTCATATCACCAATAGTAGACTCTAAGATTTTTTGACTTACCCTTGTTATTAGGGTTATGTGGAAGTCTCTCCAAAATGTCTAGTTACACCACACTCAAAATTACCACCCGATCCTCTCCCCCGAGTAGCAGGTCCACCGGTCTTATGGAGGTCTTTAGTGTCGATCTTGATGATCCAACCGTGGTTTTGAGGTCTTTATTGGTGATCTCCTCCGAGTGAGATCTTTGGCACCTCAGTCCTCGATGGGACCCCTGGAGGAGGCCCCATACTCTCACCTTCTCGTGCATCAAACCTCTGTGGAGGTCTATAGGGTGGGCGGGATTACACCGAGATACTGCTGTGGTCTAAAAGATGACTATGTTGAACCCTATCCACCACGAGGAAGAGGTACTAACCCCTCGATCTTCTTTCATGCCTCTACTGTATGCAGCTCCGAAGCTTGGCCTCTAGCACGATAGGTCTTTCCCGAGTCTCCTCTACTATATAGGCCTTCTCGATGGCCTCAGCTAATGTCTGTGGACAATGGATCCGCACTACACCTCCAATGTCTAGATTCAGGCCCCGGATGAACCTGTGGATCCACACCTACTCATCCTACATGTAATCAACATACTAGAGTAGATCCATAAATCTACTCTCATACTCAACCATTGTAAGAGATGCCTATCGGAGGTCATGAAACTCATCTATCCGTTGTTGTATGAAGCTCCGTGAAAATATCTACTCTAGAATCACTCCTCAAAGAGCTCCCAGCATCTGTCTCAAAATAGACATGGATCTTCTACTCCTCTCTATCCACCACTGACACCAACTCCATCCCTCAATAGATGGATCGCAACACAAGCTTTCGTGTTGCTAGAACAAGGATAGATCTTAAAGCATCCGCTCAAGCTCACCAACCAGGCATCTACCTAAAATCCACCAATGGCACTAGAATAATATTGTGGCCGAAGCTTCAAGATCTCCTTGATGTGATCTGCGGTTGGGTCCGACGGCCCCTAGGCCTCTCTGCATGCACATCCCTAAGCCTAGGGCTCTGAGACCTATCTCTCGTGTCCCCGAAACCCTCTCCCTCTCCCTCTATGGTGCCTCGGTTCTAACTAAATCTTCATGGGAGTTCTCTCCTCTATGCTCCTTATTGTGCCGAGGAGATGCATGAGCCTCAATAGATGTCACCCTATCATGTCTGACTGAATATGCCCCTACGGTCCCTCCACGTAAAGTGACATTAACATCCTGAAGATTTTGCAAGATCTGTGGTAGGATGGCTGCTAGAGCATGATCTGGAGGTGGTATGCCTAGGTCTATGTGAAAATCCTCCTTGTCTTGTTTGCACCTCTTGCACAGAGAAAAATGAGAGTTAGTTCTTTATTTTAAGTTTTACTTAGTTTCCATGTTTACTAAAATATGTAATTTCTAAAGTAAGTTGTTTTCTAGATTTAAAAGTGTGCTAGGTTTTAAAGTTCATGTCTTAAGTTTTCTAGTGTGCCAAATTTCCCAATAATTTGAACCACTTCTCGATGCCAAGTGTAAGGCCCGCTAAAAACAACCCACTTGAGATCCAAGAATAACCTAGGATTAGTTAGGAAAATTATGGAATAAATTTTTTTGTTTTAAAAGACTCTACAACTAGGTTCTAAGACATCGGTTGTCGCATAAGCAAGTTTTCAAGACAAATACTATTAATAGCTTATAGTTTTATTAATACGAAAATTATAAAAGATCACAAGGTCCAATATTAGGGTTAGATTAATCAATTAGCTTAAGAGGGTAATTTATCACTATACAACTCTCTAATAAGATTAAAAGATTCAAATTGATATTTCTCAATATTAATACTCTCAAAACTTCTAAAAATATTTCCATTAGATAGGAAATTTCCTCACCTTTCCGGTGATATAAATAAGTCCTACTAACTCCTCATATTTCTCAAGTTATGGGCCGGCGGGCCTTGGGGTGAAAATTTCCCCAAGAGCGGGCTTGCGGGCCTAGGGAGGAAAATTTTCCCATGCATAGGTCTACGGGCCTGTGCAAGAAAATTTTCCCATGCGTGCGCTTGGCGGAGCGGGGAGAGTTTTAGTGCATTTTCCATTTTGGAACAAAAGCGTGATCTACCTCCACATGCCCGCAAGAACCCGAAGAGGACATGTGTCGGTATTTCAAAACTCTGGCAGAAAATCAGGCCATCGGAGGATTTTAAGACAATGATCCTTTTGGTTGAAAGGTGCTATGGAATCAAATGATCCATGCCTCTGCCGATGCCCAAAGTGGCACATGTAAACACCGATTAGTCGCGGCCGTCGGGATGGTGGGAGAATTTAGGAAAATTTTCCCAAAAATTCTGAAGCGCTTGGCTTAAAGGAGATCCGTTCCTCCATCGACGCCTTGTTATTCCAAATGGAAGCACCCGATTAGCTCTGGGCTGTAGGGTGGTGAACGAAACTTTTTTTTTTAACCTAGGTGATTTTGACAAAAATAAATGATTGCTGGTCAACGGAGTGGCGGGGGAATTTGTGCCTTTGGTGTTTTTGACCAAAAGCGCCAATTGAAATTCGGGCCCGTGTCCACCAAGGAAATTTTTTCTCAAATTGTTTTTTTACGCTTAGAATTATTTTTGATTCCAAATGAAAAAAAAAAGCTTGAGAAGACCATAAATTTTGATTGGGAGATCTTTTTTGGGAAAACGAGGACTTTTTGGAAATATATCGATGTCCTCTTTTGCACAAGAACTATAATTTTTTTATTTTGATAATGTTTAAGGGGTCAATTTTACAAAAATTATCTACGGAGCTTTTAAAAAGCAAGCTAGTAAATTTCAACTTATGAAATTTTAATCAATTGATCTTCTTCTCTCTCACCATGTCAATTAAACATGGAGAATCTTTCTTAGATGGATTTAGGATGGATTTGGAAGGTAAGTTTGTTTGATTGACTCCCAATTTAAAAAAACAACTTTGATAGCAAAATGACAACAAAACAGTTTGAGCCTGATTTTGGTAAGTTTTCTAAGAAATTCCTTAAGTATTTTTTTCCAATTGAATTTGTTTAGGGCATAATGCTTCAATTTAATCGTTTAATTTTTTATTTCATTATTGCATAGGATCGAATCAGCATTTTTGGATAAAGTATTTTCTAGTTTGATAATACAAAACAAAGATCAAATTTTAAAGGATCTATTTTCATTTTTCATCTTCGAAGTATTAGAATTCATTCCAATTCTAATCTAATACATTTAGTTTATTCAATCAAACTATTCAGAACCAAAATGAAATTATGATTTCCAACTTTACACATTTCAAAAGACAGAGTTCTGTATTTTTCGCACACGCATTTCTTCCTTTCAAACAAAGATTTTTCAAACAATTTTAAACAACAGTAGTTCCAATTGTGGAGAGAAAAGAAAATTTTATTCAAAAGACAAGATTTCCTTCTTTTACAACTTCTCTTTTCTATTGATTTTCACAATACAATATACAAAATACATCTCTTTCTTTCAAGATAGAAATTAGATTATATCTTTCCTTTACATTTCAAAATTACAACTTTCATATTCAATACAACATATTTCCATTACAAAATATATGTTAGGAATAACTTGTTATTGTGAACATTAGATATTTATATATTTGTGTGTGTGCAAATATATATTATATATTGTGTGAGTAAATAATGTAAGTGAGTTGTAACTCACGTAGATAAGAGTTGTTGAGATATGTTGAGTGATTAGTGGATCATGAGATATTCTAGGGAATTGTTTGAGATTGAAGTTGACTCCTTATATTAAGGAGATCAATCTTCTATATATTGTAATCTCCCTTGTCTAATAAAATATCCCGAATGAATTGAAATCATTGTGTTCATGTTTACTTTATACATCTCTGTTTCATGGTTATAATCTGAGCAAAATTTTATCACCGGTATCGAGCATGGTCGATCATCACAAATCTTCTGTAACAATGGTCTGATTTATCAAATGCCTTTGATCATCAAAGCCCTGCACTTGATCCTGTAGACGGAGACACCGTGCAACACTGAATAGTGGATTTACAAATTTTCCAATGTTACACTTCATTCAACACGGATGTAAGCATACATCTATGGGCCGTATTGAAAAATGTATTGTACTTCGCTAGTTCGTGATTTTATTTGTGAATCTGCGTACCTGTGTAAGGAGGATCTTGTTTGCAGCCAAGGAATTATGAGCTTGTATTTGATATTTGCACCGTGATTTGCATTGGCATTTCTCACCACGTGGATTCGGCTCATGCATTTCCGCCCACATTTGTAGATCTTCCTGACACATGCATACATCTGCTGTTAGATGAATACGGCTTGGTAGAGGCTGTGAACTATTTGTCAAATGTTCTATCAGACCGTCTGCAACACGTGACTGTCCAATATCTCATCTAAATTCTGTTGATTTGCTTTAATATTCACAAAGTCTGTGGATTCCATGCAAAGGCTCGATCCATGCAAAGGCGTGTCAGATCCACATCACGTGGAACAGTGACAAGAAGGGATCGTGGCGCTGTACACATCTCCTCTACATAGCGGTCTAATTTAATTCGGTAATTCTGTCCATGCCGTACATATTCAAAAATATGGTTTAGTGTTTTAATATAGGTTTCATAGTGTTAATTTGTCTCAACTAGTAGTCAAATTTGCAATTATTACGGATCTTATAGGATATGTTGAGCAATATAATTTGAGTGGTATTTAAATTCTGTTTTAGTTATGTCAAAATTTCATTTCAATTAAGTGTCGTCAAACGTTGGTAGTCAATACGTTATTGTTTCATCATTATATGTGTCTAGTTGTTAAGTCAAGATATAATGATATTGTCATTAGCAAGTTTTACACGTTTGTCATTAAAATGTCAATAATTGTGTCATAAAAGTCAATGTTAAATAGGTGATTTTAGGTTTGTTATGGTCATATCGTGGTATTCAGAGTCTCAAAAAGTGTCGTCAAATTTGTGAGTTGTTGTCAAAAGTCGTGTCATTGTAAAAAGGGTGTATTTTCGGTTGAAACCGACACCTATTTGTGTCAAATTGTGGAGAGTCATAATGGATAAATTAGCTTATGTTGAAAAATTTGATGGAAAGGATTTTCACACTTGGCAAGTACGAACTCAGTTGACACTCATTAACAAAGATTTGTGGGACGTTGCGGATGGAACATTCAAGAAACCAACCGATGCTGATGAAGCAACCAAATGGGAGAGTAGAGATCGTAAAGCAACAGCAATCATTGGACTTGGATTGTCTGATGCATATTTGCATCATATAGACCTTTCAAAAAGTTCAAATTTCATTTGGACAACATTGAACAAGTTGTTTGGATCCCAAACCGGAAGCGCAGCAGTGACCTTGAAGCAGAAGCTGTTTGGACTCAAGATGGATGAAGGAGAAAGCATGGTACAACATATAAGTAAGTTTCGGTCTATTTTGAATCAATTATCAGGGATAAAACTTAAAGTAGAGGATGATGATGCAAAAGCTGTTTTGTTGAATAGTATGCCATCTCGCTATTCAAACATTGTTTTTACTTTGAGCAAGATCAATCCCAGCCTAGAAGATCTAATTTCTTCACTGATAGATGAAGAAAATAAGAATGTTACACCAGAAGAAACTGCAATGTATGGTAAAAACAAGTCATATGATAAAGGGAGATTTAAATCTTCTTTTAAACAAAGATCAAATTTCAGAGATACAAAGAAACATATCACTTGTTACTATTGTAAACAAGATGGACATGTATCTATAAACTGCAAGAAAAGAGCACAAGATTTACTTGATGGAAAAATAGAAGAAAATGCCATGGTTGCTAATGAAGAAGAAGACAGTGATAAAGAAGAACCTTTGGGTGATGGTTATGAATCTGAAAACTTCCTTCTTTAGATAACTTTCAGATGGAGGCTGGAGGCAACGGAGGCAGGAGGGCAATCGGCGACCTCTCGTCAGGCACCATCGACGAGGCCGCGGTATTGATTTGGTGGCCAAGTATTTCAGTTGTGTGTTTCATTGTTTGTAATAAGAATGCATGTTACATTCTGTCGTAATTGTATTTCCTTTTATAATCTCCTGATGTAAATATGTGATAGTAGAAAGATAAAAGCACAAGAAAAAGCAGCATCATGTTTTTCTTGAAGAGGATGAACAGAGGTTCATGAGCAGGGGCTCGTACCTAGGACAGAGGTCCGTTATTGTCGAAAAGGGGTTCGTATTTGTTGAACAGAGGTTCAACATACCAAGATCATGAGCATGCAAAGAGGCGAGCAAATATCTTGTTTGTAGAAGACGTGTGAATGTTTTTCTCTACATTGTTCACATTAGGGGAGTGTATGTGTGGAAATATCTAATGTTAACAATAGGGGAGTGAATGTTAGGAATAATATTGTGAACATTAGATATTTATATATTTGTGTGTGTGCAAATATATATTATATATTGTGTGAGTAAATGATGTAAGTGAGTTGTAACTCACGTAGATAAGAGTTGTTGAGTGATTAGTGGATCACGAGATATTCTAGGGAGTAGTTTGAGATTGAAGTTGACTCCTTATATTAAGGAGATCAATCTTCTATATATTGTAATCTCCCTTGTCTAATAAGATATCCCGAATGAATTGAAATCATTGTGTTCATGTTTACTTCGTCATGCTTTTCATGGTTATAATCTGAAAAATTTTTATCAACATATACAAGTTCATTCACTTCAAGTGGAAAAGGTTACAATAAGATTTCATTTCAAGAAGGTATTGTCAAACTCTTTTTGTTTTCCTTTGCTCTATAACATCAACATGTAGATTTATCATTATTACAATTTTGATCACAACAAGAGTAGGATAAATTCAATGCTCTCCACCCAAGAAAGAAATCCAATGAAAAGGAGAATCCATCCTTCTTCATTGGCCCTCGAGCCCCAACCATAATGCAATAGAAGATGTGATTCAACTCATGGCAACAACATGCTTCCACAAACACACATGTAAATTTCACATTTAAAACATATCCAAAAATAGAATGTAGTTTTCAACCACATTAAAGCAAACAAAACTCAAGCTTCATCATGCAAGTCAAAGGAGTAAGAAATTATGGGGGCACTACTTATTCCTCCTAAAGGGAAATGGGTATCACCACTTGATTTCATACCACCAAAATATAGTATATCAAAGCCCTAACAAGCCCTTATGTCTCCCCCAAGTACCCCTTATTCCTCACATTTCCTTATGCCTCCCCAACCTCTTATGGCACCCCATAAGGAGTAAAGAAATGTAAGCTATTTCTTTGTAAGGTGGAACCGAAATCTCAACTCCCTCCACACTTATACCTCCCCAAAACACTTGTGCCTTCCACAAAATAAACCTCATAGTATTATCCTACACCATTCCTAGGCCATCTACCCAATATCCCACAAACATGCCAAAACATTCACAACAAAACAATTTCATAAAAAAAGAAAGCATTTCAAGAGCCAAGTTCCTACCTTTCCATGATAGAGTTGTTCCAAGTTTCAAAACAACAAGCTTTATCTTAATGTAAGAAATCTAAATCAGCCAAGCAAAAGTATGGAACTATCTTCCCAAATATTCTCCAAACAAAGAGCTCCAAAACAGTGAAATAATTTTCCCCAAAAGGAGTTTTCCAAATGTGAAGCAACCCAAAACAAGGAAAGGAATTCAAATTTTATTGAAAGTGAAGAGAAGAGGATGAGGTGGATCCATGTAGGATTCCACATCACACATCCTCAACCCTAAACCAAAATTCAACTTCATTCTCCAATGCATAATAAATAGGTGAGTGAATAATATGAAATTTTACTTACATACTAAAATCCAACCCACACCCCGAAAGGACTAAAATTAAACCATGTAATAAAATTGCAATTAAAACTTACAATCCTTCTTCTCACAATGCATAATGAAAGTATAAATTCAACTCTCCAACCATAGGTATCGTTGGTAAATAAATTTAAGAGGTATGGGACAAGTTTAACTTGTCCCACAAGCCTCCAAAAATAGCCTTCAAGGAAAAATTCGAATTTCCAAGAAGGTGGATTGTTTCATTCTCTAAAATCAACTTACATATCACTTACATATCACTTACACATCTCTTACAACACTTTAAACCAAGACCAATAACTCTATTAATTACATTCTCATGATATCTTCTAATTAATTAACTTAACAACATGATTACTCATAATATTAACACGACATTAAACAAATAATGAAGGGGGAAAGTGCACCACATAAAACACATGCAAACATTAAACAAAATGGGACCAAATAAGAAAAACATAAAATCCCTTGGTCACATTTAAATGTATTCCCCCAATGGGAATCCTAACAAAACAACCACACACAATTAATACAAGTTACCATGGTGACCTTGTTGAATTCATCTATAATTCCAATGTGGTTGGTCTCCAATCCTCGGATGTTTTGTCGTGATATTTTAACTTGCAAAACACAAATACCTCCTTCAGCCTCGTGGCCATATCGAACATCCAAAATAATATAAATAAAATTCCAAAATCATCTAGATATATAAATCACAACAACATCAAATCAACCAACAATATCATTTGTAATTTTACTCAACAACTATATCATCATCAAATAATTTTCCATTTCTAGGTCTACTCACAATATCCAAATATCACATGTCCGAACAACACCCATAATATAACCATGTCAAACAACATATATCAACATCATAATCCAAAATGTCTCTAATATTCATCATGCATCATAATCAATCAAATTTAACAATAATCCATGATCTAACATCTAATATCATACTATAATAAAGTCCATAATCATGTCCATAATATAATCAATGATTACATGATCGGTATCAAAAGGTGTCAAAGGGAAATGGGCACTAAATGCATATTAATTAACCTCCCATGATCAAAATAATAACCCACAATATAAAGGGCTTTGCATTATACCCCAGACTTATATATAAAAAAATTCTAACCATATATAAGTGAAGAAGAAACCCTTAAGAATGCAAAACAACTTCAAATTTCTGGAAAAAAATAATGTAGAAAAAGATCCAATTAGCTTAAATTTGACGTCTAAATGACCGTCATACTGCCTTATGTTTGGTCTATCGTGATGGTCATTTGACCGTCAAATTTAATGGATTCAAAACTTGCTATGTATTTCCAGAATTTCTTCTTCTATATAATATTAGGGAGGTTATATTTTAATACATTATATTAACCTATTATAATTTATAATGTAAAAATATATTCACTTTAAAAAAGAGGTATATAGTTTATATAATGTAAATAAAAAACAACATATAGTCTATAAAAATTATAAACTATAGTATATATACTTAAAAAAACACATATAACCCTTATTATGGGGCCCCCTCATGAATTTTTTTTAAAACATTTACCAGGCCATGTAATTTTAAATTCTACATAAACCTTAGAATTTACAGAGGAGACAACATTTTTCACACTTCCAATGGAAAAAATTCAAATCCTATTTTTCCTTAATTTACAATTGAAAAATTCAAAGTGCACATATTAAAACTATAGAAAAAAATATTTCAAATATTTTACCCTTACCTCTACACAAGTTTTCACGAAAGGTAAGAAGTTTCCAAATTTTCCACTTGTGAATTCACCTTGATTCTTCACAAAGAAAAACTTTTAGGTTGCACAATGGAAAGAAGGGGCTAGTTATTTTAAATACCCTTCCGGGTTGGTGTAAAAAACCCGTAAAAATTAAATAAATAAAATATAAAACATTTGATCTTAATTTATTTAATTTACCTTACTCTGATTACCATGTTAGAATTTCAGATTCTAACAAATATAGATTTAATCAAATTACATATTATATAATGTTAAATAAATATTTAAATAAACATCACATCATAACATAAGTAAATAAAGAAATACTTATAGGAAATAAATAACACATGTGACACAATATTTATATTGGAAAACCAAATAGGGTTGAAACCACTTTGAAAATAACCTTTTACTTGAGAGAACTTATTTCACATCCAAGAAATCACCTCCTCCTTAAAACACTATTTACCAAGGGTAAAACCAGATCACTTGATTTACACACCTTTGATATATTTCTTGAATATATCAAATGAGGACCTAAACTCCTTTTTATATAAGGTGATCGGGTATGTCTTCCAACCCACCTTTTCAACCTAAAATAGGTGACACATATACCTATATAGAGTGTATTTAATAAACATAAACATAAATGATTCACATTATTAAATACTTACCTAATGTATATTACCTAGGTATAAATATTTAATAATAGAAAAATATTTCATATTATTAAATATGTAACCTATATAATAGTGATGGACCCATATTAATTAAGGGTTGGCCCAGTTAACAACTTAATCATTATATTCCAACATGAAACTTGAGGGAGGCGTGTTTGGCATATATTACGTAGCAAATAATTATATATTATTAGAATTTTTGTTTATAATGTATCCCATTATTCTATGTCGTGTTGTAACCTCTCCTTTGTTGTGTGTATATATATATATATATATATATATATTCTTCTTTATCAAGTCTTCATCTTAACTATGCTTTGACGTGTGAAGGAAATTACACAACTTTGAATTTAAATGCCAAAAAAAAGAAAATGATTACAATGACTGCAACATACATGGAGGGAGATTAAAGTGAATTTTCTACTAAAATAAATGTTGCCTCTCCTTGATAAATTCCAGCGACCAACACTTTCCACATTGATCTGTTTCTTCTTTTTCTCCTTTGTAATGCCACGTTCGACGTTTACCCCGTTCTTGTCATAGTGACCCTTTTTGTTGGGTGTCGAATGACTATGTGTAACCCGTTGTCTTAGACCTTGTCTCGGTGATGTCTTAGCACCCTCCCTCTCCATCTTTCCTTCTTGAGTCATTATCGACACCTTTGTATGTGGACCGTGTAATGTGTTGTACATTTAACCAATTAATGGAGGATCTTGTTGTCGCATTATTAAGCTTGATCATTGGTCATTATTAATGTAAATAGTATATATATATACATACATACATAATATATAATGATATTTTTAATTTAATTATCGATCAACATTTATTTAATAGTATTATTATTTTACCTTATTTTTATTATCATTGATATTTTATATTAATTGTCTCTATAAGTATTTCTTCTAGTTATTTCTCTTTGATCATGTCATAGAGTGAACCCCATCCCAAGATGAAGAAGGGTTACCCGTGTTGGCGCCATGGTATTCCTTTTCTCGTGTTCATCTTCGAATGTTAACCTCTAGTTTCTCCCTCGATCGTTCGTTGTAGCTCGTGGTCGTGTTGTTTTATAATTTAGAGTAATGGATAATTTAATTCTTACTCTCTCTTGCTTGGCCATTTGTGTGTGATTTAATATTCTCAAGTTGGCTTGCTCCACTTTATTTAATCTTGTTAGCGTCGAAGGGGGGTAAAAATTAAAAAAAAACAATCAAGTAGCATTGATGCTAAAATTGCAGTAGAATGTAGTACCTCCTACAACATTAATATTTATTCTTGTAACCGTAGTCTTTTCTTAATAATCTACTTCCACATAATAGTGTAGTTAAGGAAGTGTTGAGGTTGTTATGACTAGTCTTGTGCAGTGAATGTATTTTAACCAACTCAATAAAGAAAACATTTATTTTACTTTTATCTTATCCTAAGGCGCCATTCTTGTACCTTTCCTAACTTTGTAAATAAATTTGGTTTTAGGGGTTTGGTGGTGTTTCTGGTCTTTCATTTATTTTTATTCATTGCGTATTGGTGGGAGTGTGTCTAGATCATTTCTTTGGTTTGTGCACCTTGGGAAGTAAGACCACTTCTTAGTTTTGGTTGTTCCTTTGTTCTTCTCATGTACTTTGTTTTGGTGGCTGCTCACCTTGTAAGGGTTGGCTCAACAGATGAATCTTCTCATGTGTTTCCCTTTTCAACCTGATCTCTCTCAAATGTTGCGGCCACTTGGATTGGAGGGAGAGTGTATGGGTTGTGTGTGGTAATCCGCTTGACCTCCAAGCAAATTCCATTTTCATGTTTGAACCCCTACTCTATTGCTGCTCCTTTCATGTTCCAAACGTGGAAGAAAATGGAGGATAGACGTTCTACATGAAAAAAAAAAGGAAAGGTTGCATGTCTTAGCAAACTCGTGGCTCCAGCATGGGGTGTGACTTGGGGACAAGATGACTTTCCAGGCATGTTAAGTCTAGCCCTTGAAGTATTTTGCTATCCTTTTTCAATTTCATGAAACAAATGTTCTCCTACCTGAAATGACGTCTTGAAATGGGATATTGTGGTTGAAAAATTGTTTTCCTTTGGTGCTGTTTGTCCCCCCTATTCCTTCCCCCTGAATCGATGTTTGTTTTTGATTGGGTTGCGAAGGGAAGATTGTTGTTGTTTTTACTCTGTTGTATTTAGATTTTGGGAGAAATGTTTTCATGGCTGGGAGTTTCTTGCACTCATTGCCCTTAGGGAAGACTGGTAAATGGGATTTTTATGGAATGATTGCATAGCTTCTCCGAATCTTGATTTTTTTCTTGGACACAAGGAGACAAAAATGTAATATAAATTTATAGCTCTTTGGATTTTGCTAGAAATAGTGAACTAATAGTTTATTCATGCTTGGGCAATCTCTATTTTCCTTGATATTTCATTTGATAGCAATAAAATATTTGTCGATTTTATGGACGATGGCTTATGTACATCCATCACTTGGTTTGTAAATCTAGGGAATTGTAATTTTTTTGTATGTGTAATTCGAGAATTTATACCCTCATGATATATTACCTCTACTCATGATAATATAGCTAAAAAAATTAATTATGAGAGGCATAAGAATTTAAAGTAATCTAAGTTGGATTTGTAACTTTCATCCTTGGTTGGGTTTGGTTTGATACGCTGCTTGGGGGTTGTGTGATCACTAAACAAACCTTCAACTACGGTTGTTGACTAAGCTTGGTCGATAACCTTTTTCATATAAATGAAGGTGTAATTATAAATCGAGCCATACCCAGATGTCTACCTAGTTACTTTTCAAGTTAATCATGGGTAGTAATTACTTAACCCGATATTCTGGGTGTACGATGAGATTTCATATATGTATGCCTTATCTTATTTTGTATAAAGGGAAATATGTAGGCAAGGGGATCTAGTTAGTGTCCCTTAGTTCGTTTAATAGCATAATAAGAGCTCAATCAACTCGTTATACTTGTGTGAAGGAGTAAGTGACTCAAGCTATCTGGAGGTATTACCCTGTCCTAAAAGAAATATTAAATTCTATGGATGCAAACCTTCCGAGGCACAACGCTTAACCTTTTTAAAATCTAATTATATGGCCCTTTCATATAAACTAAAGGCTACATTCTAACCTCTTCTTTCATTAGGAAAGCTTCATGGATTTAATTATTTTCTTGTAAAGGATCAAATGATGAGTAAAGTATAAATAATACTTTGTGGTTAAGTTGTTGAAACTCCATATTTAACTATGGTTTGTTTCTTTTGGGGTTACGAATACCTTTATGCTATGATACCTGGAAGGAGGTTTAAATCGGTAACCCCATCTTAGATGGAATTTAAAATAGGAGGCCCTTTGCTGCCCCATACTTTTTTAATCAAGTAATTTGGTTGTCATCAGTAATGCCCATCTTGGGTTCTGTCAGCTATCCTTCTTCTCTTAGCATTACTTTTGGAGCCTCTTTTCGATGAGAGAAGTTAGTTCATGGGTTAGAACTTTAGTTTTCAACACCTTTGATCACGTGATGGTTTAACCTCCTTGCTCTCGATTGGCTTCTTTTTTTAGGTCAATGAAACCTACTCACTTTGAATGGTTCTTTTACTTTTCGCATCACATATATGACTGTATCTAGTATGTTTTGGGCTTCGCAAAGATTATCAGTGGTGGATGGACCGAGTATTGGGTTTTGATCATGTAATCTATGGGATTACATGATCTAAATCTCAATACTCTTGACCTTGATCATAACTGAAATATTTGACTTCCTTCTTGTTGGTGATGGAAAATTTTATCTCTTGTGTAGAATTTTGATTAGTGTCTTGTGCTTTGATCCTTTCATGAAGTAGAACATTTCTTTCATTGGCTTTGTTAAATGTTAGCTTACTATTTCAATATGTAGTCTTAACATGCTCGATTATCGCGAATCTGACTCAAGTTAATACTTATGCGAATGACTTGTGTGTGTTGATAAAGGAGAGATTTGTGAAGGTTTAAACAATTTGTTGTATGTGATTCCTTGTACGAATGCCAAATGTATTGTAATTCTTACAATGGTGCTTCTAATAGAGTTTGGATGGTCTCTTGCCTTGTAATTTTAGTAATTGTGAAATAATGTTGCCTTTTCTTGTGTAGTAAAACTTGTAATTATCTTTATGAGAAATGATTTATAATACTCACCTTATTATGAGTATTCTTTTAGTAATGTCTCTTTATCAATGGTAAAAATATCTTAACATGGATTGACCAACTTGTTACACCCCCGTTGTTCTCCGCCAAAGTGATTTTAATTCTTTTGGTGCCTTTGTTATGTGTGCCATGATGAATAAAATTTTCATTACCGTGTTTAGTTTCTCGATCAGAATGGTAGTTTCTTCTTTCAAGATATTATAACTTTCCTTTCTTATTAATCCTTCATGGTCTTGACATTAGTGCAATCTCGCGTATATTTTAGTGGGTAGAGCCCTTTTTCTAAAAAGCTAGTCGAAGTAAAATAAAAGAAAATAAATTCATAAATAAAAATAAAATAATAAAGAATTCATGTACGTTGATGATAAATTTAAGATTTTTATTTGGAGCGAAAGGAGTTTCTTCTAGTGTAAAAGAATTTACTCTTGTTAACCTAAAAATGCGGATTAAACTTCTTTCTTTTTTGTGAAACCTTAAGTATTGTGCTTCCATTTTGGGAACCCCATGTGTATCCATTTCCAAAATTAATCAAGAGTTACTAAGTGAAGTGTTTACCCAAATCGAATTAAACTCTTAACTCTCATTAAAAGACCAATTGATAACTAAAGACATCTTGATGATGAATTAACTTACCATTACACTCTATCCTTTACCTTAGTACATCGTAGTCCTCTCTTAAGCGAGTTAATAGTTGATCCTTGCACAAGGAGGTTGTTGATCTGAACCTAAGATGGTATCTCTTTGATAGGGACTTGCACTTTGTCTCCTTGTGTAATGGAGGTTGGAACGAGATTCTACATCTTTTGGTTGTTTTAATATAACCTTGTGGGGATTGGTTCACCCCACTCCCTTTTGAGTTAATCTCATAACTGATCAATCAAATAATTGTCATATTAAATATGATCCTTTTGAAAAGTTTTATCCAAGCCTAATGTCTCTAGAATAAAAGAAAGGAATCTAACCTTTGTAAGATGAAATTCTCAAATCAAACCTGAATCTTCTAGATCGTAAAGTCGGAGTCTTGAGAGACGTTTTTAGCAAAATACATAACCTTAAAGGAATTTACACTATGGGTGCACTTACGAGACTCATGTATTGTGGTTGGTCTTGTTTCTTGGTGTCTTGTCAAGAGAAAAGTGAACTTTCCTTGTTGGGTGTTGGATGTTCCATGTTTCTTATGTGGTTGTAGTGGTGTCGGTTAATTGAAGAGTTAGTAGTAACCTTTGTGTCCTATAATATTGTTCTATACATCGAGCAAGTAAAAAAAAAGGTTATCCTATATTTTTCTATGTTGTCTCTTTGTGTGGGAGGCGAGTGGGTGTTACACTTGGTATCAGAGCGAAGGTTCATGCTCTCGAACCTCTGGGCCAGATTGGAGTTGTGATGGTGTTACATGATGATGATGGTGTTGCATGATGGAGGTTGATATTGGAAGAGTAATGTGGTATAAGCGTGATGTGATTGATGTTGTAATTGTGATATTGTGAACGCACATGATGTGTATGTCACTTAGTGCATATTTGTTATCATGTTGATGTCTTTGGGATGGGAGTATTCTCTCTCCTTCTTGTTGATTCTATGAAGAGTTCACATTTGAATTCTTGCTTGTGATGTGCGAAAAGAATTCTAATTTGGATGACTAAGTGTTGGAGCATCGTGGAATATTGTGATATGTGGGTGTGTTGATGTGTTGTATGACTAAATTGATGTAAAGTGAAATTAGTTGTATCGGATGTTTTTACCATGTTTTGAAGAAATGTGTGTACCACCTTGTTATGTAGCAATTAATGTTATTGTTGTGATGTTACTATGTTCATCATATGTATGATTTGTGTAATATGTAATGATTCATGTCGTGATTTAGGGGCATACGGTGAGCATATGAACCCTATTGTATAGTGATTGCACTTTGGGTGCGAATGTGGTAAAGTGATGTAATGCACCCAGTGAATGTATGATTGTGATCTACCCTATATATGTACCATACATAAGATGTTATGGTAATTATGTGTGTACCACCATTATGTTAGTGATGTAGTTACATGTTATGTTGTGAACCTTGCGCTAACTAACCCTAAAGGAAATCGGTAAATGTGTATGTCTAGAGTGAGGAAAGGTGTATGGTTGACCAATCACTAGAGCCAACCTTAGGCTCGAGTAGATGGTGGAATGTGCCCCTCTTTCTCTCTTTATGTGGTTGTTTTATGGATACGACCTTAGTGTAGCTATGACCGTGTGTTTAGCCTTGTAGAAGTGGTGGTCGGATGATTTAGATAGAGGTGATGATAATTGTACTTATTGATATTTTATTTTACGAGATGAGGTTCGATGTTACAAGTGCCAGCAACTCATTGAGTACCCCCTTGGTGGCGAGATAAGGCCACATAGTCATTGTAATGTGTTATTCTTATATATGTAATGTATTCGTAAATTAAACTTTTTATGTTATTTCTGCAAGGACTAGCAGTTTTATTGATTTCCATGTTTTACATTTTGGGAATTTCCTTGGTTTTGGTAGTACGAACATGTGGATTTTGACACTAACTATGGCTATTTGGCCATTTATTTTGCTTGGTTTTGGATCTTCTTTTAAATTTTAAGATTTTACCGCCTTGCCCAAGGCTTGTACTTTGCCACTTGGCATTTGGATCAAATTGCTATGTTGGTTCTATTGTCGTGATGTGTGGAATAGGGTCATGGGATGCACCATGGAATGGTTGGACCTATGGCCCCGCTCCATTGTATGGGGAGTACGTCCCAGGAGTTACGAGATAACTAGCGGGTTGTCGAACCACGCGTTATTATGTCACTTGGGTTATGAGTGTTCGAACTCTATGTGCCTAGGGTCATAGGGACAACCGGCCTCCTTGAGAGAGACATAAGAGTTTGAGGGAGGAATAAGATATATGAGGGAGGCATAAGAGTTTGAGGGAGGCATAAGAGATTTGTGTGTATGATTGGTGTTTTGGGATATATGTTGAGTTATTGTGATGTTTTGGTGGTGGTTTTATGATGCATGTGATAGTAATGTTAGTTGGGTATGTTGTGTGATGATGTGGATATGGCTTTGATGCCCTTGTTGACCCTATGTACATGTAGCTACTTTCTGAGTTGTGTAAAATCTTCATATGTGGAATTGTGGAAATGTTTGGATGTTGTAGTACCTCTTTTGCTCAAGAATTTTATGTCGGTCATAGATGCGTAATAGGTGCTATGCTTGTGGACCGAGTCTGTTCTCTTCTCTATTTGTTCAAGCTTTTTGATGTGGTACAGAGACATGAAAGTGTGTAAAATGTATGCTTGTGAATTTGTTGTGTAGTGTATGACCACGGTAGGGTGTTGTGGCTTGTAGTTCATCTTTGGGAACCCACACGAATGAATAAACTAAAACTCTACAATAATGAAATTCTAAAGAACTTGAATTAAGAATAATGTAAATGGAAAGAGATTAATGAAATAACGAATAAGAGGAACTCGCCAATCTTCACAAACCTTGAAAGTTAAAATTTCTACCAAATGTTCTCAAGGCCACCCCGTGGCCATGTTTTTACGTCTAAAATCTTAACCATAGAGTGTACCTTTACCCTCATATGTTCCTTATTGATTACCAATTTCTTTCCTCTATTTTTTGTCGCATTGGGGATGATGCATTTCTTAAGGGGAGGAGAATGTAATGCCACGTTCGACGCGTTTACCCGGTTCTTGTCACGTTGACCCTTTTTGTTGAGCATCGAATGGTTTGTGTGTAACCCCATTGTCTTAGACCTTGTCTCAGTGATGTTTTAGCACCCTCCCTCTCCATCTTGACTTCTCGAGTCGTTATCAACAACTTTTTATGTGTGGTACATGTAACATCTTGTGCATTTAACCAATTAACGGAGAATCTTGTTGTCGCATTGTTAAGTTTGATCATTGGTCATTATTAATGTAAATAGTAATTATATATATATATATACATAATATATAATGATAATAATGATATTTTTAATTTAATTGTCGATCAACCTTTATTTTATAGTATTATTATTTTACCTTATTGTTGATTATCATCGATATTTTATATTAATTGTCTCTATAGTATTTCTTCTAGTTGTTTCGCTTTGATCGTGTCGTAGACTGAACCCCATCCCGCTTACAGACCCATCTTAGTGCCATGGTCATTCTTTGCTTCATGTTTATCTTCGAACGTTAACCTCTAGTTTCTCCCCTCGGTCATTGTAGCCTGCGATCGTGTTGTTTTATCGTTTAGAGTAATGGAGTATTTAATTGTTACTCTCTCTTTGCTTGTTCGTTTGTGTGTGATTTAATATTATCGGGTTGGCTTGCTCCACTTTATTTAATCTTGTTAGCGTCAAAGGAGGGGGTAAAAAAACAATCAAGTAGCATAGATGCTAAAATTGCGGTAGAATGTAGTACCTCCTACAACATTAATATTTCTTCTTGTAACCATAGTCTTTTCTTAATAATCTGATTCCACATAATAGTGTAGTTAAGGATGTGTTGAGGTTGTTATGAATAGTCCCGTGTAGTTAATGCATTTCAACCAACTCAATAAAGAAAACATTTATTTTACTTTTATCTTATCCTAAGGTGCCATTCTTTTACCTTGCCTAACTTTACAAATAAATTTGGTTTGAGCTAGCAGGGTTTGGTGGTGTTTTACGGCCATTCATTTATTTTTATTCACTACATATTGGTGGGAGTGTGTTTGGATTTTTCTTTGGTTTGTGCACCTTGGGAAGAATAACACTTCTTATTTTGGTTGTTCCTTTGTTCTGCTCACGCACTTTGTTTTGGTGGCCGCTCACCTTGTAAGGGTTGGCTCAGCAGATGAATCTTCTCATGTGTTTCCCTTGTCCAACTTGCTCTCTCTCAAACGTTGCAGGCCCCTTGGAGTTGGAGGGAGAGTGTATGGGTTATGTGTGTAATCTGTTGACCTCCGGCAGAATGACATTCACACGTTTGAAACTCCTGCTCTGCTTCTGCTGCTCCTTTCATGTTCCAAACGTGGATGCAAATGGAGGATAGATGTTTCTGCGATGAAAAAAAAAAAGGAAAGGTTGCATGTCTAGCAAAATCATGGCTCCATCATGGGGTGCGAATTGGGGACAAGATGACTTTCCAGTGTGTTAAGTCTAGCCCTTGAATTATTTTGCTATCCTTTTTCAATTTCATGAAATAAATGTTCTCCTACCTGAAATGACATCTTGAAATGCAATATTGTGGTTGAAATTTTGTTTTCCTTGGGTGCCTGGTTTTCCCCATGTTCCTTCCCCTGAATCGTTGTTTGTTTTTTTATTGGGTTGCAAAGGGGAAGATTGTTGTTGTTTTTACTTTGTTGTATTTAGATTGTTGGGAGAAATGTTTTCACGGCTGGGAGTTTCTTGCACTCATTGCCCTTAGGGAAGACTGGTAAATGGGATTTTTATGGAATGATTGCATAGCTGCTCTGAATACTGATTTTTTTCTTAGACATAAGAGATAGAAATGTAATATAAATTTATAGTTCTTTGTATTTTGCTGGAAATAGTGAACTAATGGTTTATTCATGCTTGGGAAATCTCTATTTTCCTCGATATTTCATTTGATAGCAATAAAATATTTTCCAGGTTTTATGGACGATGGCTTGTGTATATCCGTCACTTGGTTTGCAAATCTAGGGATTTGTAAATTGGTTTTGTATGTGTAATTCGAGAATTTATACTCTCAATGATATATTACCTCTACTCAGGATAATACTACTAAGAATTAATTATGAGAGGCATAAGAATTTAAATTAATCTAAGTTGGATTTGTAACTTTCATCCGTGGTTTGGTTTGCTTTGATACACCGCTTTGGGGGTTGTGTGATCACTAAACAAACCTTTGACTATGGTTGTTGACTAAGCCTGGTTGATAACCTTTTAGCATTTAAATGAATGTGTAATTTATAAATCGAGCCATACCCGGATGTTTGCCTAGTTACTTTTCAAGTTAATCACGGGTAGTAATTACTTAACCTGATATTCTGGGTGTACGATGAGATTTCATATATGTATGCCTTATCTTCTTTTGTATAAAGGGAAATATGTAGGAAAGGGGATCTGGTTAGTGTCCCTTAGTTTGTTTAATAACATAATAAGAGCTCAATCAGCTCGCTATACTTGTGTGGAGTAAGTGACTAAAACTATCTGGAGGTTTTACCCTACCCTAAAAGAAATATTAAATTCTATGGATGCGAACCTTCTGAGGTGCTGCTTAACCTTTTTAAAAGCTAGTTATATGGCCCTTTCATATAGGCTAAAGGCTACATTCTGACCTCTTCTTTCATTAGGAAAGCTTCCTGGATTTAATTTTTTTCTTGTAAAGGATCAAAGGATGAGTAAAGTATAAATAATACTTCGTGGTTAAGTTGTTGAACCTCCATATTTAACTATTGATTGTCTCTTTTGGGGTTACGAATACCTTTATGCTATGATACCCGGAAGGAGGTTTAAATGGTAACCTCATCTTAGGTGGACTTGAAAATGGGAGGCCCTTCACTGCCCCATACTTTTTTTAATCAAGTAATTTGGTTGTCAAGTAATGCCCATCTTGGGTTCTGTCAGCTATCCTTCTTCTCTTAGCATTACTTTGTGGAGCCTCTTTTCGATGAGAGAAGTTAGTTCGTGGGTTGAACTTTAGTTTCAACACCTTTGATCACGTGATGGTTTAACCTCCTCGCTCTCGATTGACTTGCTCTAGTTTTTAGGTCAATGAAACCTCCCCACCGAATGATTTTTTACTTTTTTGCATCGCATCTATGATTGTATCTAGTATGTTTTGGGCTTCTCAAAGATTTTGGTGGTGGATGGACCAGTATTGGATTTTGATCATGTAATCTATAGGATTACATGATCTAAATCCCAATACTCTTGAATTTTGATCATAACGATATATTTGAGTTCCTTCTTGTTGGTGATGGACACTTTTATCTCTTGTGTAGAATTTTGATTAGTGTCTTGTGCTTTGATCCTTTCATGAATTAGAACATTTCTTTCATTTTCTTTGTTAAATGTTAGGTTACTATTTCAATGTGTAGTCTTAACATGCTCAGTTCTCGTGAACTGACTCAAGTTAATACTTGTGCAGATGGCTTGTGCGTGTTGATAAAGGAGAGATTTGTGAAGGTTTCAATAGTTTGTTGTATGTGATTCCTTGTACAAATGTCAAATGTGTTGTAATTCTTGCAATGGTGCTTGTAATAGAGTTTGGATGGCCTCTTGCCTTGTAATTTCAGTAATTGCGAAATAATGTTGCCTTGTCTTTTGTAGTAAAACTTGTAATTATCTTTATGAGAAATGATTTATAATACTCACCTTGTTATGAGTATTCTTTTAGTAATTTCTCTTTATCAGTCGTAAAATATCTTAACATGGATTGACCAACATTACACCCCCTTGTTCTCCACCAAAGTTTTTTGATTCTTTTGGTGCCTTTGTTATGTGTGCCATAATGAATAGAATTGTCATTACTTGTGTTTAGTTTCTTGATCAGCAATTGTAGTTTCTTATTTCAAGATATTACAAATTTTCTTTCTTATTAATACTTCATGGTCTTGACATCGGTGCAATCCGAAGTATCTTTTAGTGGGTAGAGATCTTTTTCTAAAAAGCTAGTCGAAATAAAATAAAAGAAAATAAATTCATCAATGAATAAATAAATAAAATAATAAAGAAGTGGTGTACCTTGATGATAAATTTAAGAGTTGTTATTTGGAACGAAAGGAGTTTCTTCTATTGTAAAAGAATTTGCTCTCGTTAACCTTAAAACTGGATTAAACTTCTTTCTTTTTTTTAGAAACCTTAAGTATTGTGCTTTCATTTTGGGAACCCCATGTGTATCCATTACCAAAATTAATCAAGAGTTACTAAGTGAATTGTTTACCTGGATCTAATTAAACTCTTAAGTCTCATTAAAAGACCGGTTGATAACTAAAGAGATCTTGATGATGAATTAACTTACCGTCTCCTCTAACCTTTACCTCGGTACATCGTAGTCCTCTCTTAAGTAGAGTTTTTGTTGATCCTTGCACAAGGAGGTTATTGATATAAACTTAAGTTGGTATCTCCCTTTATAGGGACTTGCACTCATCTCAATGTGTAATGGAGGTTGGAGCAGATTCTGACTTGTGGTTGTTTTAATATAACCTTGTGGGGATTGGTTCACCCCACCCCTTTTGAGTTAATCTAATAACTGATTAATCAAATAATTGTCATATTAAAGATGATCCTCTTGAAAGTTTTATCCAAGCCTATTGCCCTAGAATAAAAGAAAGGAATCTAGCCTTTGTAAGATGAAATTCTCAAATCAAACCTAAATCTTCTAGATTGTAAAGTCAGGTCTTGAAAGACGTTTTTAGCAAAATGCATAACCTTAAAGGAATTTTCCCATGGGGTGCACTTAACTGAGACTGTGTATTGTGGTTGGTCTTGTTTCTTATTGTCTTGTCAAGAGAAAAGTGAATTATCCTTGTTGGGTGTTGGATGTTCCATGTTGCTTATGTGGTCGTAGTGGTGTCAGGTTGTTTGAAGAGTTAGTATTAACATTTTGTCCTCCTATAATGTCACTTTATACTTGAGAAAGTTAAAAAAAAAAGTTATCCTATATTTTTCTATATTGTCTCTTTGTGTGGGAGCTAGTGGGTGTTACACTTAGTATCAAAGCAAAGGTTCATGCTCTCAAACCTCTAGGCTAGATTGGAGTTGTGAGTGTTACATGATGTTGTTACATGATGGTGTTACATGATGATGATGGTGTTGCATGATGGATATTGATATTGGAAGAGTATTGTGGTATAAGCGTGATGTGATTGATGTTGTAATTGTGATGTTGTGAATGCACGTGATGTGTATGTCGGTTAGTGCATATTTGTTATCATGTTGATGTCTTTGGGGATGGGAGTATTCTCTCTCCTTCTTGTCGATTCTATGAAGAGTTCACATTTGAATTACTTTGCTTGTGATGTGTGAAAGAATTCTAATGTGGATGATAGTGTTGGAGCATCGTGGAATATTGTGATATGTGGGTGTGTCGATGTGTTGTATGACTAGAATGATGTAAAGTGAAATGAGTTGTATCGGATGTTTTTACCATGTTTTAAAGAAATGTTTGTACCACCTTGTTATGTAGAAATTAATGTTATGGTTGTGATTTTACTATGTTCATCATATGTAATGATTCATGTCGTGATTTAGGGGCATACAATGAGCATATGAACCCTATTGTATAGTGATTGCACTTTGGGTGCATAATGTGGTAAAGTGATGTATTGCACCCAGTGAATGTATGATTGTGATCTACCCTGTATATGTACCATACGTAAGACATTATGGTAGTTATGTGTGTACCACCATTATGTTAGTGATGTTGTTGCATGTTATGTTGTGAACCTTACGCTAACCGACCCTAAAGGAAATCGGTAAAAGTGTATGTCTAGAGTGAGGAAAGGTGTATGGTTGACCAATCACTAGAGCCAACCTTAGGCTCAGTAGATGGTGGCATGTGCTCCTCTCTCTCTCTTTATGTGGTTGTTTTATGGATACAACCTTAGTGTAGCTATGACTGTGTTTAGCCTTGTAGAAGTGGTGGCGGGATGATTCAGATAGAGGTGATGACAATTGTACTATTGATATTTTATTTTACGAGCTGAGGCTTGATGTTCCAAGTGCCAGAAACTCATTGAGTACCCCCTTGGTGGCCAGATAAGGCCACATAGTAATTGTAATGTACTATTCTTATATATGTATTTTATTCATAAATTGAACTTTTTATGTTATTTAAAGGACCAAACGCGTTTCTTGATTTCCATGTTTTACATTTTGGGCATTTACTTGGTTTTGGTACTAACATGTGGATTTTGACAATAACTATAGCTATTTGGCCATTTATTTTGCTTCGTTTTGGATCTTTTTTAAAATTTTAAGATTTTACCGCCTTACTCGAGGCTTGTACTTTGCCACTTGGCATTTGGATCAGATTGCTATGCTAGTTCTATTATCATGATGTGTGGAATAGGGTCATGGGATGCACCATGGAATGGTTGGACCTATGGACCCATTTCATTGTATGGGGGTACGCCCTAAGGAGTTACAGATAACTAGCGGGTTGTTGAACCATGCATTATTATGTCACTTGGGTTAGGAGTGTTCGAACTCTATGTGCCTAGGGTCATAGGGACAGCCAACCACCTTGAGGGAGGCATAAGAGTTTGAGGATGCATAAGAGATTTGTGGGAGGCATAAGAGACTTGAGGGAGGCATAAGAGATTTGTTTGTATGAATTGTGTTTCGGGATATATGTTGAGTTATTGTGATGTTTTGGTGGTGGTTTTATGATGTATGTGTTACTCATGTTATTTGGGTATGTTGTGTGATGATGTGGATATGGCTTTGATGCCGTTTTTGACCCTATGTACATGTATCTACTTTCTGAGTTGTGTAAAATCTTCATATGTGGAATTGTGGAAATGTCTGGTTGTCGTAGTACCTCTTTTGTTCAAGAATTTTATCTCGAGTCATAGATGTGTGACAGGTGTTATGCTTGTGGACTGATTCTTCTCTTCTCTATTTGGTCAAGCTTTTGTGATGGTGTATAGACATAAAAGTATGTAAAAGTATGCTTGTGAATCAGTTGTGTAGTGTATGACCACAGGTAGGGTGTTGTGATTGTAGTTCATGTCGGGCACCCACACGAATGAATAAACTAAAACTGTATAACAATGAAATTCTAAAGATATTTAATTAAGAATAATGTAAATGGAAAGAGATTAATGAAATAATGAATAAGAGGGAACTTCCATATTCACGAGAACCTTGAAAGTTAAAATTTCTGCCAAATGTTCCCAAGGCCACCCACAGTGGCCGTGTTTTTACGTCTAAAATCTTAACCATAGAGTGTACCTTTACCCTCATCTGTTCCTTATTGATTACCACTTTCTTTCCTCTGTGTTTTGTCGCATCGAGGACAATCCTTTCTTAAGGGGAGGAGAATGTAATGCCCCGTTTGATGTTTACCCGGTTCTTGTCGCAGTGACCCTTTTTGTTGAGCGTCAAATGGTTGTGTGTAACCATGTTGTCTTAGACCTTGTCTCAGTGATGTTTTAGCACCCTTCCTCTCCATCTTGCCTTCTCGAGTCATTATCGACACCTCTGTATGTGGATCTTGTAACGTCCTGTACATTTAACCAATTAATGGAGGATCTTGTTGTCGCATTGTTAAGCTTGATCGTTGGTCATTATTAATGTAAATAGTAATTATATATATATATATATATATATATATATATATACATAATATATAATGATAATAATGATATTTTTAATTTAATTATTGATCGACCTTTATTTTATAGTATTATTATTTTACCTTATTTTTTATTATCATTGATATTTTATATTAATTATCTCTATAGTATTTCTTCTAGTTATTTCTCTTTGATCGTGTTGTAGACCGAACCCCATCCCACGTTGAAGAAGGGGTTACCCATCTTGGCGCCATGGTCATTCTTTGCTCTGTGTTCGTCTTCGAATGTTAACCTCTAGTTTCTCCCCTCGGTGGGTTATAGCCCGTGGGTCGTGTTTTTTTATCATTTAGAGTAATGGAGAATTTAATTCTTGCTCTCTCTTGCTTGGTCGTTTGTGCATGCGTGATTTAATATTCTCGGGTTGACTTGATCCACTTTATTTAATCTTGTTAGCGTCAAAGGGGGTAAAAAGACAAAAAAAAACAATCAAGTAGCATTGATGCTAAAATTGCGGTAGAATGTAGTACTTCCTACAACATTAATATTTATTCTTGTAACTGTAGTCTTTTCTTAATAATCTGCTTCCATGTAATAGTGTAGTTAAGGATTTTTTGAGGTTTTTATGACTATTCTTGTGCGGTTAATGCATTTCAACCAACTCAATAAAGAAAAATTTATTTTACTTTTATGTTATCCTACTGCGCTATTCTTTTACCTTGCTAACTTTGCAAATAAATTTTGTTTTAGTTGGTAGTTTGGTGGTGTTTCCGATCATTCATTTAGTTTTATTCATTGTGTATTGGTGGGAGTGTGTTTGGCTCATTTCTTTGGTTTGTGCACCTTGGGAAGCGAGACCACTTCTTAGTTTTGGTTGTTCCTTTGTTATGCTCACGCACTTTGTTTTGGTGGCTGCTCACCTTGTAAGGGTTGGCTCGGATGAATCTGCTCTGTGTTTCCTTGGTTAAACCTAATCTCTCTCAAATGATGTAGGCTACTTGGAGATGGAGGAGAGTGTATGGGTTGTGTGTGGTAATCCGTTGACCTCCATAAATTCCATTCACACGTTTGAACCTCTGCTCTCTTTGCTGCTCCTTTCATGTTCTTAACGTGGAAGCAAATGGAGGATAGACATTTTGCAATGAAAGAAAAAGGAAAGGTTACATGTCTTAGCAAACTAGTGGCTCCATCATGGGATGCGACTTGGGGACAAGTTGAATTTCCGGCATGTTAATTCTAGCCCTTGAATTATTTTACCATCCTTTTTCAAGTTCATGAAATAAATGTTTTCCTACCTGAAATGACATCTTGAAATGTGATATTGTCATTGAAATTTTGTTTTCCTTGGGTGCCTTGGCTATCCCCCTGCTCCTTCCCTGAATCACTATTTGTTTTTCGATTGGGTTGCAAGGGAAAATTGTTGTTGTTTTTACTCTATTGTATTTATATTGCTTTGGGAGAAATGTTTTCATGGTGGGAGTTTCTTGCACTCATTTCCCTTAGGGAAGACTACTAAATTGGATTTTTATGGAATGATTGCATAGCTTTCTGAATACTTGATTTTTTTCTTAGACATAAGAGAAAAAATGTAATGTAAATTTATAGTTCTTTGGATTTTGCTGGAAATAGTGAACTAATGGTTTATTCATGCTTGAGCAATCTCTATTTTCCTCGATATTTCATTTGATAGCAATAAAATATTTTCCATGTTTTATGGATGATGGCTTGTGTACATATGTCACTTGGTTTGCAAATCTAGGGAATTGTAAATTGTTTTTGTATGTGTAATTTGACATTTTATACCCTCAATGATATATTACCTCTACTCATGATTATATTGCTAAAAAAACTAATTATGAGAGGCATAAGAATTTAAAGTAATCTAAGTTGGATTTGTAACTATCATCCTTTGTTGGGTTTGGTTTGATACGCTACTTGGGGGTTGTGTGATCACTAAAAAAACCTTCAACTATGGTTGTTGACTAAGCCTGTGTGATAACCTTTTTGCATATATATGAAGGTGTAATTATAAATCGATTCATACCGGATGTCTACTATTTACATTTCAAGTTGATCATGGGTAACAATTACTTAACCCAATATTCTTGGTGTACGATGAGATTTCATATATGTATGCCTTATCTTATTTTGTATAAAGGGAAATATGTAGGCAAGGGGATCCGGTTAGTGTCCCTTAGTTCGTTTAATAACATAATAAGAGCTCAATCAGCTCGTTATACTTGTGTGAAGGAGTAAGTGACTAAAACTATCTCGGAGGTTTTACCTTGTCCTAAAAGAAATATTAAATTCTATGGATGTGAACCTTCTGAGGTGCTACTTAACCTTTTTAAAATAGTTATATGGCCCTTTCATATAGGCTAAAGGCTACATTCGACCTCTTCTTTCAATAGGAAAGCTTCTGGATTTAATTTTTTCCTTGCAAAGAAGATCAAAGGATGAGTAAAGTATAAATAATACTTCATGTTTAAGTTGTTGAACCTCCATATTTAACTATTGATTATCTGTTTTGGGGTTATGAATACCTTTATGTTAAGATACCCGAAAGGAGGTTTAAATTGGTAACCTCATCTTAGATGGACTTGAAATTAGGAGACCCTTCGCTGCCCCATAATTTTATTAATCAACTAATTTGGTTGTCAAGTAATGCCCATCTTGGGTTACGTTAGCTATCCTTCTTCTCTTAGCACTACTTTATGGAGCCTCTTTTCGATGAGAGAAGTCGAGTTCTTGGGTTGAGCTTTAGTTTCAACACCTTTGATCACGTGATGGTTTAACCTCCTTGCTCTCGATTGGTTACTCTAGTTTTTAGGTCAATGAAACCTCCCCACCGAATGATTTTTTACTTTTCGCATCGCATCTATGATTGTATCTAGTATGTTGGGGCTTCTCAAAGATTTTGGTGGTGGATGGATGAGATTGGATTTCGATCACGTAATCTATAGGATTACATGATCTAAATCTCAATACTCTTGACCTTGATCATAACTGGAATATTTGACTTCCTTCTTGTTGGTGATGGACAACTTTATCTCTTGTGTAGAATTTTGATTAGTGTCTTGTGCTTTGATCCTTTCATGAAGTAGAACATTTCTTTCATTGGCTTTGTTAAATGTTAGCTTACTATTTCAATATGTAGTCTTAACATGCTCAGTTATCGCGAACTGACTCAAGTTAATACTTATGCAGATGGCTTGTGTGTGTTGATAAAGGAAAGATTTGTGAAGGTTTAAACAATTTGTTGTATGTGATTCCTTGTACGAATGCCAAATGTATTGTAATTCTTAATGGTGCTTCTAATAGAGTTTGGATGGTCTCTTGCCTTGTAATTTTAGTAATTGTGAAATAATGTTGCCTTTTCTTGTGTAGTAAAACTTGTAATTATCTTTATGAGAAATGATTTATAATACTCACCTTGTTATGAGTATTCTTTTAGTAATGTCTCTTTATCGATCGTAAAAATATCTTAACATGGATTGACCAACTCATTACACCTCCCTTGTTCTCCGCCAAAGTGCTTTGTATTCTTTTGGTGCCTTTGTTATGTGTGCCATGATGAATAGAATTGTCATTACCATATTTAGTTTCTCCATCAACAATGGTAGTTTCTTCTTTCAAGATATTATTAATTTCCTTTCTTATTAATCCTTCATGGTCTTGACATTAGTGCAATCCTGCGTATCTTTTAGTGGGTAGAGCCTTTTTGTAAAAAAGCTAGTCGAAGTAAAATAAAAGAAAATAAATTCATAAATGAATGAAATAATAAATAATTCATGTACCTTGATGATAAATTTAAGATTTGTTTTTGGAATGAAAGGAGTTTCTTCTATTGTAAAATAATCTACTCTCGTTAACCTTAGAAATGTGGATTAAACTTCTTTCTTTTTTGTGAAACCTTAAGTATTGTGCTTGCATTTTGGGAACCCCATGTATATCCATTGCTGAAATTAATCAAGAGTTACTAAGTGAAGTGTTTACTGGATCTAATTAAACTGTTTAAGTCTCATTAAACGATCTAGTTGATAACTAAAGACATCTTGATGATGAATTAACTTACTCCTCACTCTAACCTTTGCCTCAGTACATCATAGTCCTCTCTTAAGTAGAGTTAATTGTTGATACTTGCACAAGGAGGTTGTTGATCTGAATCTAAGATGGTATCTCCTTTGATACGGACTTGCACTCATCTCCTTGTGTAATGGAGGTTGGAACGAGATTCTATAGCTTGTGGTTGTTTTAATATAACCTTGTGGGGATTGGTTCACCCCACCCCCTTTTGTGTTAATCTAATAACTGATCAATCAAATAATTGTCATATTAAAGATGATCCTCTTCAGAAAGTTTTATCCAAGCCTAATGCCCTAGAATAAAAGAAAGGAATCTAGCCTTTGTAAGAAGAAATTCTCAAATCAAACCTGAATCTTCTAGATCGTAAAGTCAGGTCTTGAGAGACGTTTTAGCAAAATGCATAACCTTAAAGGATTTTACACCGTGGGGTGCACTTAACTGAGACTGTGTATTGTGGTTGGTCTTGTTTCTTGGTGCCTTGTCAAAGAGAAAAGTGAACTGTCCTTGTTGGGTGTTGGATGTTCCATGTTGCTTATGTGGTCGTAGTGGTGTCAGGTTGTTTGAAGAGTTAGTTGTAACCTTTGTGTCCTCCTGTAATGTTGTTCTATACTTCAAACAAGTAAAAAAAAAAAGTTATCCTGTATTTTTCTATGTTGTCTCTTTGTGTGGGAGGTAGTGGGTGTTACATCCTTGGACGTGGATTCCTAGATGTGAGAGGAATTGAAGACGTTTGTGGAGGATAAAAATGTTTGGGTTGATACCAACAACTTTCATGCGTTTCAGATTATGCCCACAAGGTGAATATAATTTCTTTTTTGGATGTACGTGTGGAGAGACAAACAAGAATTTTTCATTATTTGTAGCATTAGAATTTTTGTTGCATGTAGGTCTTTTTTAATTTTCTATATACTTTACCAACATGGAGAATTGGTGTCCAATACTAAATAAATCTCAGACATATGGTTCTTTACTCATCACCATATTATTTTTTAGATGATTTTCTCGTGATAATTATTTTTCAAGGTCATCAAAATCTGCAGGAGCTTTACTAAAAATCCTAGACGTGGGAGAAGTGTCTCACAGACTAACACCGAATGTCAAGCATAAATGAAAAATCGGGATCGCTGAAAGTTGTACCAACTTACAATCCGTAAAACACCATCTATAAGCTCAAGAAATCTCTGGGTTCTATTTTTCCTTGCTTAATGAGCTTCTAATACCGTAAAGATTGTATTTGATGAATTGGTTTGAAGAGGAATTCTAGAGTAATTTTTTTTTACGTCGACTACGAATTGAAAAGAGTTCAAGAAGAGCTAGAATTCGGTTAGGAAGCAAACTATAAAGATGAAGAAGACTTGCCCTAACAAGCGTCACCATATCTCAAAGCACGAGACTATCGATAATATCTATGAGGACAATTCTCTCAATAGTGAGTGAAGACTTATAATTATTCTTTGAAATTAAGATAATAAATTTTATTACAGATGCTGCACCAAAATACTTCTATCGATGCTCAATTACTTAAAGGGCTAAATTATGTGGCCTGGAAAGAAAAAATGTGAACTATCCTTCAGTTTGAAGGATTATAGGCATCGTCACGGGTTCGATGTCGGTTCCCACTACCCCTGATGAACTCATAAAATATGAGATGGCTAGTGCTAAAGCATTGATGTTGATCATGTTGAGTATCACCGATGATGTGTAACCACATGTTTGGGATGTAGAGAAACCGTAGGAAGCATGGGATAAACTAGTAACCATATTTGAGGTGAATAATCGACCAAGACACTCCATCTTCATCGTACACCCTTTCTATGGGGTCGGATGAGAACTCGAGGAGTTCTTATGTCGGGTGGCTGAGCTACGAATGGAGTTACTAACACTCGATGAGAAGGTAGAAGAAAATATTTGGGTTCCGATCACCTTGAGGAACTCCTTTTCGATTACGAGTGTTCGTTACGACACTAAATGTATCCAAATGAAAAGTGACGTTCGAAGAACTCGTGAACTTATTCTGATGGGAAGAAGCCATCAATTCATTACAAGATGATGCCCACAAAAAATCCCTTTTTTAAAAGCCTCATCATGTCCAAAGGAATCGGAAAGGTCCCCAGAGAATAAAACACAAGCACATTAGAATAAATAGTAGCAAGCTCAAAAGTCAAAGAGGTGGTGTCAAATCTGCAAAACCAATACTCACGACACTGATCACTGCTGGTAGAATTACTTGAAACAAGGGTCTTCAATTTAATCAATCCCATCTGGGCATGATGATTTCAAAAATTCAAAATGATTTCCCCACCGAAGCGCGAGAAGGGACATCTCGCAGCTCAACAAGATGATGACTCTGATGAGGAGACACTAGAAGGAGCCAATTGTGGTAAGAATATTGTACTAGTCTCAACTAGTACAATAATCTTACCACAATTGATCCTTTCTAATGTCTCCTCATCGTAGTCATCATCTTGTTGAGCTACGAGATGTCCTTGTAACATAAGAGATTATAGGGAGGCATAAGAGACTTGAGTGAGACATAAGATACTTGTGTGTGTGTGTGATTAGTACACCTGAAGTTTTATTTGTATGTTTGTGATGCTTTAGAAGGTATATGGAGTTTCTTTGTGATTATTTGGGAGTTATAGGGAGTTGTTTTGTGATTCTTTTGGAGGTATATGGAGTTATTTTGTGATGTTTTTGGAGGTGTATGTTATTGTATTATGATTTATGCATACTCATGTAAGGCTGGTCATGTTTTGTGATGTTGAGGATTGATGTTCCTTATTGTGGGTGTGCTTGACCCATTTTGATAGTATATAAATACAATTATGGTCTTGAGTTTTGTGAAACCTTCATATGTGTATTGTTTGGAATTCCATGTTTTTATAAAATGCGTATGTTATGAGTAATATTTGCTTATGTGCATCTGTGATAAGTATTATGTTGTGAGAGCTATGTATGTTCTTCCATGATTCGGTTCACTTCTTCAAATGTGATAAAGTTTTACAATATCATGATGCATTGGGAACCATTGGTGTTGTGTTTGGCCTTTTTTGGTATTGTGAAGTTAGATTCTCTTGGGAACCCAAAAAATAAAAAACAAAAATCTTAAAACAATAAAATATTAAGATATTGAGATTAATAAATATTGTTAAGGAAAAGGATTAATTAGGTAATAATGTAAACTTAAAATTACCAATCTTCACAGAATATTAAGAAATCATCAAGAATTTCCTTCTTCCTTGTAGTCACGCTTGGAAACAGACATTCTTTTCGCTAATGATGTGAGTCAATGATTATTTCCACCTTTCACATGAACACCTCTTGTTAACCTTGAATTGTTTCGCATCAAGGATGATGCTCTTATAAGGGGAGGGATATGTAGTGCCATAAGAAAAAAATTAATAAAATGTAATAAAATTTAAAAGGAAAAGGTGGGGAAAAGCGTTGGGGAAATTAATTAGGAGTAATTGAAGTTTTAATGGAAGATTAGTGTGTGAGTAAGAAATGAAGAAACATGTGGCGAGAATTCTCTAGGGTTATGGGCGCCCATCATTCCAGCTAAGGGGTTTGTCAAAATATAGGATCCTCTTAATTGTTTTTAGCTTGGAATGGGTGGAGTTAGGAGGAAGGCATGTGAAATCTTTGAAAAGATGACTTGAAGTCATGTGCTGACTAGGTTCTTGTGTCACATTTGTAGGATTTATCACTTTCACTTTCCCCTATGAAAAATGGAAAATTTTTACAAGGCATACTCTTTCTAAAGGAATTTAGATGTAATAATAATGTTCATTTCCATATTCCTAGTATAATCATGTAAGGAAAATGCCAATCTGTTCACATCCTTGTAGCATAATGGATTCCATGATATGTAACTCAAGCTACTAGCATTTGATGAGTAGATGAGGAAGCATGTTTTTTTCATGCTTTCTCGCAATGGCCCATATTTTAGTTAAAACTATAATTGATACGATGATGGGGTGCATATGCTGAAAGATGATAATTCATTGGGAGAAGGTAATGGCACAAGAATTAAATGTTAGGTTGGCTTCCTAGTACATTGTCTTTCTAAATGGGATAGTGTTTATCATTTAGCTGAGATTATGGAATGACGTGAAAGTAAAGATGGAATTGAATGTTATATTAATTACTTGCATCAAAAAAGAGAATTGATTAAGGGTTACTTCTATAAGTATCATGGATTCAGTTTCGAAGATGAGCCTACATTACTTCCAATGACTAGAGAAAAGCTTTCTCTAATGTCCACTCAAGGCACATTAGTTACCATTGAGCCAAGTTCAAGGTTCAAGATGGAAACATCAGAAAATTGGATCATAAGCTAACTCACAATCTATAAAGGCATTATGATGAAATTCACAATGTACAAAAGGGTAAAGAAGATCTCACACTCATAGAACAATGACTGGAAAAGAGCATGAAGAAAATAAAAGAAGTGAAGAATATTCAGGTTGTGGAGCTTGGAATATATGAGGTTGATGCATGGTACTACTTGCAATATCATGAACAATACAATATTATACACAAGCTTTACATATGTGAATTATGCTTGAAATACATGAAGAAAAGAATGACATAGATGCATCACATGAGTTAATGTAGCATGAACTACAATGATTTTAGGAAGCGAAATCCTAATGAATAAGGGGGAAGATTTTTTTGTCTCGATGTTGTAGTTGCAAGTGCTCTAGTATGTATGTATGGAAAATGTGGAAGAATGCGCTTAGCATGTGAACTGTTTGACTAAATGCCTAAAATGTGGCCTCATGGATTGTAATGATAGCAAGATATGCACAAAATGGGTTTGTTGAAAATACCTCGAACCTTTCAAGCAAATGAAAATCTAGGATTCACATCCTTTGCCAACATCCTCCACCTTGTGGAAAAATGGAGGAGGACTTAGAAAAAGGAATGGACATCCATCAATCACAATGATTTTTGCCATACTTCTTCGATGCTTCCGTGAAACGCCCACAAAATTATCCTACGCCATAAAAATGGGTATCTTGGTATGGGTTTTCTTAGAATCTTAATGATTATATGTGGAATTTTTGCTACCTCTAGTAGTGTCTACAAAAATAGTTGTCACCAAAAATAGGGGTTTCTGGCAGTGGCTTTCCAGTGTAAAAATAGAATCGTATAAAAATTTCATAGAACATTAAAAATTTTCAGCATATAACTTTATCGTTTTAGAGTGGAGCAGTTCATCGGAAGGAAGAGAGTATCTAAGGTCAACTCGTGCTCGCTTCCCAACATGGTATACCTAACCCGACATGGTATCCCTAACCTTTTCTTTCATTATTTTGATAATTTGGGTTCTTCATTTAAAAAATAATAGAAATGTTAAACCACTGTATAATCTTACAAATGGATATGTAACCAAATTTAAATAGTATAAAGAAATAAAATTCCACCTTACAATTGACAAAACCAATTTTTCAATAAAAAAATTAACTATGGTTGCTACCATAACATTTCAATGATACTTAGAGTATCCGAATTAATTTCTCGTATTTGTGGTTATCATTGAGAGTTAGATGATGTCGTCAAATCAAACAATTATTTTCCTACCTTATATTACCGGTAAACCCACAGAAGTGAGAATGGGAAAAGGGAAAGGTAATCCTACGGGTTGGATTGCTCACAAAGTTATAAAAACACAAATTCTAGAGGCTTGGAAAACAACATCCTTAAGGAAGGCCTAATATTAAGGATGGTTAATAAATTTTTTTAACAATTAAAAATAAGTAAATTACATCAATAAAATTTTTATTTTTTTGAATTAAAAAGAGGTATGCTTTGCAATTGAATTGAGACAGTGTAATATACACGCAAAAAAGGGAAGATTCGAATCTAACCGTAAATTGTGAAGGTTCATGAAAATTAAGGAAAAGGAGGGACAAGTGCATACTGAAAATAATATGGAAAGTTAATGGGGGTTAATGTAGGGACTTGAAGGAATTTTTTTTTTTGTTGAATCAATGAATTTCCTTACTAAAAGGAATGAAACCTCCCAATAAATGAAGAATTTTTTTTTCATTGTTTTGTATATGAGAGAAGGTGGTGGTAAAAGTCGATGGCATGGTGTGGAAGTGGAACCCAACTTGATTTCGTTTGTTGCATCGAACAAAGATCTCCTTTTTCAATGACATTACTGACCATTCTTTGAGAACGAGGGAATGTAATGCAAAGGAAGAGGAAAACATATATAAGGGTGAAAAACATATAATTTCTATAATATTTTTAAATAGCAACAATACTAAAACAATAAAAATATGGTCTACGTTGTGGTATTTGTAGCGACCCAAATATTCACACACGAACAACCAATAAAGACATGATTTTTGTTTTGACTTGCTTGACACATAACCACGACACAACATGTCATCACAAAGTTACAACCAACTCTGAAACCACTTGTTACGGGGATGACCACAAGGTCAACACGGAAACGTTCACACCCAAAAGGATAATACACTTTTATTTTTGACAGAACAACATAGAAGTCCAACCACATGACACTCTAACAACTAGGGCAAACCACAGTAAGAATTGATTGAAGGTTTTTTTTTTTGATAAAACACCCTTTTACTCATGACTTATGTTTTCAGAGAGATTCAACATATGATTCACACAAATTCATCTTACCAACTGAGTTATTTTCTTATACACTGTAGAGTAGTTCACTTAAAGTCTTCTCCTACTTGCTAAATCTTATTATCTTCCAGAAACTAACCATTGTTTTCCCTTAAGCTTGTTTAAGAGTTCACCCAAAAGGGGTAGTGTTCACTAGTTTAGCTAGGGATATCAATTTATAAAATTTTACTTTACAAGGATAGTTTCACCTTTGAGTACTTCAGAATCTCTTGTTCTCAAGTAAGTCATCTCTACATTAATTTATCTGAATATATATATATTTTAGTTAACTTCTATAAGGGTTAACCACTCCATTTAATTTTACTTATATCACATCATTACAAGGTGTCAAAGAGTTTTGACTTAACACTTTATTCTCAAAATCAAGGTTTTACAATACTTATGCCAATGTAATGATTGAATATCATTTCTCACCAAGGTAAGTTACTAGTCTAACAACAAAAGGGAAAGAACACTTCACCACGTAGTTTTTTTTTTTTTTTCGAACATACCAAGACAAGAGATCTTCTAAACTCCTTGCAAGCAAAGTTACAAAATTTACAACGCATTGAACTTTCTACAAAGAACTTCATAATTTGAACTGATGAAACTTTTACACTCTTTTCCTTTAATCTACTCGCATAATCCATCTGCACAAATATTTACTAGAGTCAGTTCGCTAGAACTGAGCATGATAAGATATAAACCTCACCTAATAATTTATGCCATCTAGCATATAAATAAATGAAAGTTTGCAATACTCCTTATCAAATAATTTTCTAACATACATTTAAAAACTTAACTGCACATCTCATGATAATACATTTCATACTCATTAATGTTCACTTCCTTAAGATCTGCTTACATAAGAACACAATTCCAAGTGACTAGATATATAACCTTAACCATGCAATCAATCATACTTAAATTACAGTAATAATAATAACGCTCACCTAATACCCTCGACCTACTTCACATATATAAGTATCCAACAATATTATCTTTCAATTAAATAAAGGCACCAATGACATTAAGTTTATATAATAAATACAAGTAACAATCTTATATTATTCATCGATATTACCCAAGTATCAAACCTTCATAGATAATCGGTGATACGTAAGTATAATTTGGATATTTATCTCACAATTTTAAGAAATAATTATGTTAACAAAGATTCCACCAATCCACAAGTTCATATATTATTTAGGTATCCTTTTAGTTGCTTATTCCATGTCTTTATATGTTTCTATTAGTATCGGGTCCAACTCATTAGAATCGATTACGATCAACAATATTGTCATATTTTGCTAATATGTCAAAGATACATTTGACTAACTAAGATATGTAAGTGCGGTCCAAGCCACTTTATAAATACAAGTATCAACATTATCTCAACTCCCAATTGAGATGCAAGTATCAATTTTTAGCTAACATAATAATCATCGTAAATGCCAGAAAATATTCCACTCGTTAACCAAGTATTGAAATAACATATTTATCCTTACTGGTTACCTGATAACATAATATACCCTGTTATCTAATTTAACCTCCACTTGCATACCCCAATCTATGGGTATTAATAATTGTTCTATAAAATGAAGTTAAATAATTTCAGGTGGACTTATATCCTTACTGTCATACATGGTATGCACAGTCCCATTATGGTAGTTGTCACCTTTACTTAAGGCTATGCATGACTCCATTTTAGGGTAGTTATCTTAACTTCCCTATTCATCTGTTTTCCTACCAAAAGTCTTTCGACAAGCTTCAAGGTCAAAGTATAAGATAAATTTATAATTTCATATTTCAAGCATTGCCTGAATTCATATGCATGAGGACATCACATATCAATCAAACTTGAAGAATGTCGATGTATCCAATATTACTTTAACCGATTCAAAGATCCAAGTAGTGCCTCAAAATTAAGCCAAAGAATTATCCACACAGGATAATGACTTGCATGCATAACATATTCGTAAAGGTCATAGAAAACCCATTAACGCATGCTTCAGGAGGGTTCCAATCTAATAATAAGCTCATAGTAATAATAATAGTAGAGGGCCTGGTGAGGGGTTTTCAATAATCCCCAAGGTAAATGATAATCGAATGACTCAGATGGAGCTATCTAGAAAGACCAATTAAACTAGTATGACTCTTCCCAAATAGAAGCCCCCATCCTAATGGGAGTTTAAATTATTATAAAACCACAGTTAAATCCAAATACGGTCATATCGAAATTCCCTTTTCAAGCCATGTTCTACACAATATAAACAATACAAGAAAAATTATAAACTTCATTCACACTCCATAATATTTTCTATAAACCATCATTCAAAGGAAGAACCAAGGAAAAATATAAACCAACATTATAAGATCGGTAGGCAAGAATCGATGTAGAGATTTCTTCTACTCAAATAGTAAATAAGATAAACTCAGTAAAGGACGGGAGAGGTCAGTTCATGCAATTATGATTAAAAGTCATTCGAAAACCCATTTCTTTTTGGGCATCTCTTTCAAGAAAGAGTCAATATATGTAAAAGCATGTTATAAAATATCCAGGGTCCAAACGCTACTTATTTAGTAAAACAAAAACACATCAACATTCCAAAAGAAACCCACATCTACAGCAGTCGAACAAAATTGCAAAGATCGATTTATCCAAATGCTAAAGGAAATAAATCATTAAGAGAGAGGGTTAGTCTTATCATGCCTGTTTGGGGCTTCCTCAATGCAGCCACGTCGAACCAAGGCTCCAGCAGCTACAACACATTCCAAAAACATTCCTTTTTCCTCAAAGCCACGTAGATCTCTTATGCACAGCTTCATGGCGATTGCTGGTATAGTCGAGGAGAGGGTGGCGAGGCGGGAGATCAAACCCATGAATGACAAAAGCCGGGAGCACACCCAAAAGTCTGACTTTCACCTTCCCATTGGAGTAACAAAACCCACACAGATACCAAGGATCAAATGCTGATTTGAATGGAAAGAGCACCCAAGAATACTTGTAAATTTTAAATCCGTATTATTATTATTTTTCAATCCTTATAAGAATACCCTGAACAACACTAACCTTGCCCTAACTCCATGTTCCAAAGCTCGTTTAAAAACTATGCCCTATTGGTGATTTGGTCTGTAGACACGGGGGAGCTTATAAATTGGAGCCCTCTTCAATATTTCGGCCACAACCCAATTCTTGCGTTTCTGAGGGGCCGAGAAGGGTCCAGCCTAACCTTGTCACCAATATTACAGTCATTGTTCTCATCGTGAGCCATGAATTTGCTAGTTCGCTTGTAGTAGCGGTTGACGAGGTTGTGGTGCACCAGCCTGTCCACTGCCACAACTACTGATTTTTGCATCTTGTTTGACACCACCATCCCGATCACTGCTTTCATTTTTAACCAATCCGCTATAGGAATGTAAACAACAGCAATGTTTCACCTCTGTTGGGTATTGAAGCTACAACATCGTCACAAAGCCAAAAAGGGTTACGCAAAATGAAACCAGAGCCAAATTCGAGCCGACACCATCAGATGGGTTTGAGCAAGCAGCAAGGAAATTTGTGCTTCATGAATATTCTGATATGAAACAGATCCACCTCCATGAGATCCTCTTCCATGAGTTACATCGTAAAACAAGTAAGGTCTCAATAGAGAATCTTTGCAATAAATTTCATCGAGTCTCCACAGTAACACTCTCAACTTGTCACATAGTCGATTTTGATAAAACATATCTTGAAGGAGAATCCCTGAATTTGAGGATGCATTCGACATTGAACTGATAACAACATAGTTGGACAAACTACTTGGGTCAAAGCACAATGTTGTGTCCCACTTCATGTCCCAAAAACGCGAGTAAGAAGTTGGGCGGGATCGGAAATCGAGGTTGTTCGCGCGAACACCCCTTTCGCGTGAACCCCCTTCGCCTGAACTGCCACGTAGGATGAAGAAAATGGTTCGCGCGAATGGGGGTTCGCGCGAACACCGCTTCGCGCGAACCCCGAATTCAAATAATTTTGGCGGCAAAGAGTTATATATAGATATTTATATAGTTCTGGGCGGCAGATTTAAGGTTTGGGGGGGTTCGGGCGAAGGGGGGTTCACGCGAACCCCCTTCACGCGAACCCCCTTCACGCGAACCCCCCTTCGCGCGAACCCCCCTATGTGGCACCTATGTGGCACCTTTGTGGCACATTTTGGCGCCAAATCCATTTGGAGGATAATTTTATGCCAAAAAGTGCCACTTAGGTGCCACGTAATTAGGGTTAACGAATGAATAAAATTACAAAAATTTAACACAAAATACAGAATTTTATTAGCTTTCTAAAAATATAATTTTTATTTTTAAAAATATGTTTTACTATTTATTTTTTATATTTTGCTAACATATGGTATTTTAGGACAATCAATTGTACACAATCAACCCAATTTGAAAAATAGCAAAAAATATCAAAAAATTTTGAAAAAATTAAAATTACTATTTATTGAAGTCTTCTTCTTACCTGTGAAAAAAAAAATCAATTTTGATAAAAATCTTAAAAGTTATTAGCATAAACATTTGTACACCATTTATTTGAAAATATTTTTACTAAATAATTAATTAAAAAAAAAATATAAGTCCAAAAAATATGAAAATTTGACAGCACCTCAAAATTCAAATCTTAAACATATATCTAAAATTTCATGGTGAAAAAATAAATTTTCATTTAAAAGAACCACCCAGGGACAGTCATTCCTCTTTTATAACATAAGAAACAACGTATGAATAAAATTAAGAAAAAGACCGTTTTTTTTGTAATTTTTTTTTAAAAATTTACATGTATTCTACACTCTAAATAAAACATTTCGTTAGTTTGTGGAATTTCATGAATGTGTATGGTTTTATGGCTATTACCTTTAGAAAATCAATGAAACTGAAAATTCATGTGTATAATGGTACAAAACATACCAAAAAGTGGGACATTTTATTGTGCTTTTACCCACTTGTTGGAAGTGCTCAAAAGGCTTCTACCATACTTTCAACATGCTTGCCACTGGCTAATCAGCATTTTGCGATGTACTGTCTTGCTTGTGGATTCCCGACTGCAAACACACACCTCGCAGACTCCAATGAAAGTGGAGGTAACACGCCTACTTCACTAGCTTGAAGCTTCATCAAAAACCACCATATCGAACCCATTCTGCGCCCATACGCATTCGCAGCAACACTTGGCATAGGCAGGGAGTTTTGCGGCCATGGCAGGAGGGAATACAACAAAGGAGGAGCTCCCAAAACCTGCGACTCCATTAGATTGGGGGTTTTAACACCCTTCTTCACCAAATCTAAACAATAGACTCTCCTCCCTGCGTATGCGGCCAGAACAGAAAATAGAAGGCAGATAGCAATTTTCAAGGGATTAGCAAGTCAACATTAATGAATGCAGGGAAGTGCGGCCACCTACAAGGGAGATTTCAACACGCCAAGCAGGATGCGGGTTTTTTTAATGCAATGGCAGGTGGCTATTAAAGCCACCCACCTCCAGCCAACCAAGGAAACAAAGTCAAAAGACATTAACATTCCCTTCCCCACGCCAAACGTGGTACACAAGGAGATCAAAAGGGAGAGACAAGGTAGGTTGGGGACATAAAAATCCATATTTAAAATTAGTAATTTAAAACAATTCTAAGATTGAGGGATCGGTCGACCCAGGAGGAGAACGGGGTTGAGTACTTAAATAAAATATTTACGCGAACACCACCCCCAAACCGTGGTGCCACCACAAATCATACCCTTCCTCATTTGCGCAACGAGGCTCGATCAGCGGGAGCGACAAGCAAAACAATAGGATAGTTTAACGATAACAGAGGATGATATCGATAACAATCAATATAAAGAAAATAATAATAAAATACAATCGTTGATCGATAATACAATCATAATGTCATTATTATTATTATTATTATCATTATTATCATTTTACAGCTTGCAAAATAATTATCAATTATAGTCATAATGGTCAGTAGTCGAGGTCGACGAATTTAAAAGGATTATTATTATTATTATGGGCATTCTCTTTTTAACTGGACACGCCCTATCAAAACCCAAACGTTATTCCGGCTGCCTACAAGGCTTCGAAGACACAATTTTCATTAAATAAGGGAAAGTAACGATCGTTGCGGAGGCCAGCGCAGGAAGCATTATACAGTCCACACACAGAGGTGTCAATAATGACTCGAGAAAGCAAGAAGGAGAGGGAAGGTGATAAAACATCACTGAGACATGGTCCAAGACATCATAATTACACACAGCCGTTCGACGCTCCACAAGAGGGTCATTGCGACAAGAACTAGGGTAGACGCCGAACGGGGCATTACAAAGTTTATATCATCTAATGATTAGAGTAAATGTAGGTGTTCTTGATTTTATTTTGGGATTTGAATGTATGGGTCCAAGTAAAATTTGGAGATTCGTTCGAAATAATGAGGCAATATGAAAAAGTCTTAAAGGCTAAAACTCGGGATATGATGCAAGAGCATCGAAAAACTTTGTACAAACTATCTAAATATGTCAAAAGTGATGTAAATAGCAATCACACATGGAATTTGTGATGGATATGCAAAAGGGATGCTTCAAAGAAGTTAAATTGTATGGAAATAAACATTGGAGGAATAAGGGAGATGAAGAAGAAAATTAAAGGAGGTGAAATCCAGGAGTGTGGAAAATGGTTGGGGAACCTACACGGAAATTATTTTTAGAACTAAGAATATATATAACACGTGTCAAATTGTTAATAATTTGAAAGAAAAAGGGGATGTAGCACGCAATTTATTGTGGCAACATATATAGTCGATCAATGCTTCGAGGGGAAGCTTAACAAGTTTGAATCCCAAACTCTACATATGTTAGATAAGGAAACAAAATGTTAATATTTACTTATGTAGCCAATTTCGTAAACATTTATGATTATAATTTCTCATTACTTGATTAAGGTAGTGATTAGGGTTTCCTATCATTAGTTATCCTAATGATGTTGTATCTTATTAACCTCTAAAGAAAACCTCAAAGTCTGGTCTCTCGTAATGCATGCTATGTATAATTATTTATATTCAAATTTGGAAATTCCTATTAGCATGATTAATGTTTGAGGCATTAGAAAAATAGGAAATTCAAGCTAAGATGACCATCAATGAAAATACGGATGCATGTTGATCCCATAATTAAATCTAAATAAAAGCACAATCTTTAATGTTATCACAAAGCCAAGATATGTGGATGGAGGAGACTAGGCATTCACCTTACAATCGGCTAAGGAGGAGAATGAGTAAAGAAATCTAATAAAATGTACAATCAAGGAAACAAAGAGGAACACAAAAACCTTATGTATGTGGGACCTCATATCCTCACACCAAAGGTTTCTAGTATCTGCACATTTTCATAATTTGCACGCATTGATATAATTTTGAAAAAATGTTATCAACGTAAGTAGTTGTTAACATTACATATCCAAGTATCGACATCATGCAATAATATTTATGGATTATGCATGTAGTCATCTGTTTTGTATTTTCATGTGTGTATATATAAGTTATGGTTTCTACATGTATAGTCTTCATTTTGACGACATGATGGAGGATTGGTAATATGTGGGTTTGTTTCTATTATTTTTCTAGAGGCTCTAGGGTGGGAATCAAAATATTCATACATGAGGTGTTTCGATGCCAAAAATGACAATTACGTCTAAAAAGGTAACATAAGTAAACCTAATAAAAATAGTATCAAACTTAAGAATACCATTTTAGTGTGTATAATTTAATTCATATGGAGGGTCGTTCGATAAGCATTACTAATGTTTTTGTAATCTCAACAATGCTAACAACTAACCCCTATACAAATGAAAGAGACAAATTATTAGCAAAAATATGGGGAAAATTACTCTAATTGGTGTAGTTTGAAAAAATATGATATCAATGTAATTACTTGTTAACATTACAAACCCAACAATTGGCATTGTCTAATATTGTTTATGGATAATTGGTAGTCACCCTTCCTTTTTGTGTATATATAAGAGTGGTATATAATTTTACATATTTATTTTGGAGATGAAATGGAGGTTTCTTGATTTGTGGGTTTGTTATTATTCTGCAATAATTTGTAGCTTATGGATCAAAAGATTCACACCCAGGGTCTTTCCACCCCAACATTGACAAGTATATCTATAAAATGTAACATGAGTCAACCTAAATAAAAATATTATCGAGCTTAAGAATAATTTTATACCACATCTATTTTTATCCATACGAGGGTTACTGTCGATAAGTATTCCTAACATTTCTATTACTTATACAATGTTGATAAAAAAACTTCATACAAATGAAAGAGAAAGAATGCTTTTAGAAAATATGGGAAATATTTTTTTGATATTGTTTAATTATATTTTTGAGGCATTAATATTTATTATTCGATGACATTTTATATATTAGATAAGATGAAGAAATGAATGAAAAGTTACAAAGAAAAATATAGGAATTAAATACTTGCAAGTCAACAGTTGTAATATGATTAAAATTTCTGCTCACCAAATAATATATTCTATGTATGCTCATGTTTATCATCTTTGTCTTCCTCAAACTATTCTTGTGACTAAAATTTACACATGAATGGGAAAACAAAAAAATCATATAATCAAATAGGTTACACATTCAAACATGTATATGGCTATAAGGAACAACCAAAGAAGCTATATTTGTAATGCCCACATTTTACACCCACAAATCCAATAGTAAAAATACCAGAATTATTATTTTTGACTTATATTTCTCACTACACAATACCATAAGGGATCCATATAGAGAAACTCAACAACGCATAAGACACTTACATAAACATGAACCCACTAATACAATAGGATAACATAGGGTACCCATCAATTTCATACTCAATGACATGAACAAGGACATTGACCCATTTACTGTTAGAAAAAAAACGTCGAGTAGGCATACTCCATGACATGGCCTTTTTATGGTTTACATATTCATTAAATTTAGGTTTCCATTATATGACCTTATAGTTTTCAAGAGAATTAAACACATAAGGTTTAAAATTTCCTACTTTACAATCTTCAATTACTTTACTTTGTAGAAATGCATAGTCTTTAAAGGAGAATGCATGATTGATTCCTTTATCGAATCCCATTAATTATCCATAGATCATTTGTTAATTAAAGTCAATTTTAAGCAACTATGAGTCTCCCAATAACTCGTTCTTATGTTAAAGGTTTGTTTCTCATGCTATGGTTGTTTTAGTTCCAAATTTAGTTTGAGTCAATTTAGCATTTACATGTCATAATTTTTATTTTTAGTGGACTCTATATTGGCTCAAATGCCTAGTCCCACTAGGAATAATTTGTACCCTTTCTTAACAAAAGATCAATGCTTAAATCAACCATAAGGACTTCAAGATAAATTTTGTTCCTAAAGCATTATCACATATGCACTTATTTTTTTAAGCTCATTTACACTGTTTCTTAGGTCTCTCATTGGCGTCACTTTATAAAAAAATGAGTTACTGAAATTACTTTTCCAACATCTTGGAGAAGTACATGATTGGAAGAATTATGAACTACAAATGAACAAGTGATTTGCTTTCAAGGTAAGATCCCATGCTTTGCATTTCACGATTCTGTATGTGAAATTTATTTTATTCTTAATGTCATAGAAGGGAATAACAAGGGATTCGGGGACCAAGTTTTTAATTTTTGGTTTCCGTTAAGTCAAAATATTTAAAATCAATTTTGTTTGCAAATAGTTCCTTGTAATTTTCTACCCACAATTTAACCTCCTAATAAAATAAGGTTTAGTTTAATTCCAATTTGCACTTAGGGCTTTACGCCCTAATATAGGTAAGATTAAGGTGTGAAGAAATATTTACCTTATAAAGCCTCCGAAAAGACAAAGGCATTATATTGTCACTAGCCAAGGTAACACATTTAGTTGTGAGGAACTAAAGAGATCATTAACAAGAGTTTAATTCATAGTAAAACTATTTCACTAGCTCCATTTGTGTCATTTGGATCCCACAAGGAATTCATTCGATGATGAAGTTAATTTCTAGATCTAACTTTGTAATACTTGGTAGTCCACTAGGATACTAAGGAAGTGTTAGTTCTACTTATCAAGATAGAGTTTGGCCATGGTGTTCATAACCATCAAGTTTACAATGATGTCGCTAAACATACCAATTATGATGATAAACTCAATCTTGGGCTCTTATTTACCTAAACTAGGAGGTCTTTGGCCGAGTGCAAAGTTTAAGTTCATTCTAAGGTTTAAATTTCTTTTGTGTTAAGAAGGACCATGTGAGAAGGGTATATATGCACTAGTTTCAAACTAAGGTTTCCTGTTGTGGTTAGATTTATTTATTACATTTTCCAGTTAAGGAACACAACATAGTAATTATTTACTAATCAATTGCACACTAGAATTGAACTATAATCTATTAAATTCAATTTCATTTAACACATATATATCCAAGCCCCTTTGTACCATATGTAATGCCCCGTTTGGCGGTAAACCCTTTTCGAAGGTTGATTGGGCTAGTAACTTTCCTTGAAGCCATTTCCATCCTGCTCCTATTCGTTGTCGAGCCAAGGACTTTAACCCATCGACAAGGGTTGATGAGTTCGGACGTTTGGTTTATTATCGCTTGGGGTTCGGTTTTGTTATGAGTTGGGATAGAACCCACTGTTAGTTGCAGAGAATTAAAAGACTGAGGTTTTTCAACTTGCTTTAGCCCAATGAATAAACTTGTTACTGAGTTACTGTTGGAGATGTTCTGGTGACTCTGGTAAATTTGGATTATATACACTCTTTTTTTTTAAGTATCTGTTGTTGCGTACTTCATTTACATGGGATTATATTTTAAAAATAAAATACCCAGAAGACATGGGTGTAGAACGATATATGTATTTTTACACTAGTAAATCGAATCCTTAGATTCGAGTGTGTGGCTTCAGTTCGCATTATGCAATTTTTGTGTGGCATGCACCCAATCGGCATTGGTCTAAATGATAATCTGGGTGTACGAGTTAGTTGTTTGCATGGTGGATGTTGACTCGCCCTTGTGAAATAGTTGTTTAATGGCCATGTGCTTGGTCCATGATGCATTAAGAAGCAAAATATAGGTGTGTGGCGCAGGTTGGAGGGGACGTGGTTTTAAAGTCAAAATTCCATCTGTTTGTGCCTAAGGACCTACTGTCCCTCACCCCCCTTCCTGCCTTCTAGACCTGGTACGTGGCCATCCCCACTGGCCTTACCTCTGCCAGCCGCCCCACCTCCTTTAATTCCTTTGATTTGCAAATTTCTTGCGCCCTGTGCTACCTGCTCCCTTTGACCTGTTCTGGCCGCGTGAACAAGGAGGAGTGTTTTTGTTGGGATTTGAGATGAATTGCTTCAGCGTGTTCTGGACAGTGGATTCATTGATGGTGAAATGAAGGTCTGTCACCCTGATATTGCGTGGGTGGGTGTGGATTCTCAAATTCGTGTTGTACAGGCAGTTTCAGTGGAGCGTAGAACTGAAATTTCTCCCAGGAAAGTGCCGTGAGGAAGTGGTTCGCTATATGCAGCAGCTACAGGGTAGAGAAGTAAACTTACCTCAGAAAATCAGTGGCCTCCAGGGAGAGTAAGTGCGACAGCTGCTGCAGGGTGATCCCAAGGAACCGTTGGTGCTGAACCTGATGTTCTGGTTGCACGCGACCACAGTCGTGATCAGTGGTTGCAAAATCTTGCAGCTGTAGTAGAAGGACGAGATAAAGTTTTAGTTGAGCTGTCTTGCCTTTTCATTTTGGAAAGTCGCTTCTGTCCAGGTGGTGAATTTAACATGGAAGAAGCTCGATCAAATCTTGAAGGCAGTTTTAGGGTTTTGAGTAATCTTTCAAAGCTGCACCGGATTTTTGAAATCACAAAAGGAACTAAACTTTTGAAGTTCAGTGGTAAGGATGTTGAATACTTTTCTCAGTGGTTGAGCAAGCAGTATGAGTTGTCTTTTTTGTGTGCAGAGTTTATGTTTTGAGGTTTTCAACAAATTGGTTAATCAAACAAGAATGGAACTGTTTGAGTAAGGCTACTCTTCCATCATTATGCATAATCAAACATGAAGGAGATCCTCAATGTGCTCAAAGCCTTTTCAAAACACAAAAAAAAACATAACAGAGGTCTGTATCAGTTATTCAAGAAACCAGGTAAAAGTTGAGTCTATAACAGCTTAAAGAAGATGCTAAAGCTCTGGAATCTTGCATAATGGCAACATTATCTTCATGAAGTTCGAATCACAGTCGGGTAGACACTAAAGACAGGTATATCTCAATAATGGGAGGTAAATGTTGTTCACGCTTCTAAATTCAAACTTGGGTCAGTGTTAGAGAAGCTGATGAGTCTCTATTGAGCTCTAATTCCTCAAACATGCTCCTAGCTCGATGAAGAAGTGCAAAAGACAGTTCTTGTCTTTTGACATTCCTGTCTCTTGAACTTGCTAGGAAAGGTGAACTGACCTTCTTGAGTTTTCAAGATTGAAAGGTCAACTTAGGAAGTTGAAGGGGTGGCTCGAGGTTCTTTTGAAGAGTGAGTTAGTGTTGTGTGGAATCATGAATAAATAGATAAGAAAGGTGTTTGAGAATTGGACTGAGAAATATAGAAAATACAAGAGTTGAGAGTGAATGAGTGCAGATAAAGAAAAAGTGAACTGATTCAGTGAGGGTGTTACCAGCAGACCTGATGAAATTTATTTACAAAGAGTCTTTATTGAGATCTTACTTGTTGTACGATGTAACTCATGGAAGAGAATCTCATAGGGGCGGATCTGTTTCATATCAGAGTATTTATGAAGCACTTTTTGCTTTGCAATAATATGAGCTTCTTCAACGAGTCCTGACTTGGCAGGCAAAAAGGTTTCTGTCGGATTAATCACGCCTTACAGGCTGCAGCTGAAACGTTTGCACCGAGTGTTTGATGCTATCCTCAACCTGATGGAGGAAAAGGTTATTTATCATTACGGTAGATGCCTTCCAGAGCCAGGAGCGTGAGGTAATCATTATGTCTTGTGTCCGAGCTTCAAATCATGGGGTTGGGTTGTAGCTGTTTTTCACCGCGTGAATGAGGCGCTAGCACGAGCTCGCAGAGCACTTTGGGTTAAGGGCAAGCAGCGGCATTGAAACAATCATATGCATATGGAGATGGTGTTTTAAACCAGGCATGTTAAACCTGCCCTTGCAATCTTCTGCTACCCTTTTATTATGTCATGAATTGAATGTCCTTCTTTTCTTTTCTACATTATGGCATTTAGAATGGGCTTCGATTTTCCTTGCTCTTGAATTAATTTCTCTCGGCTTGAAAATGGTATTTTGTAGCATAAAATTATTTCACAATGGACAAAATGAATGAACTAGGTAAAATAAAAAACTTAACCTTTGTTTATGTTATTAATTCTTTACTGCTAATTGTCTCGATCAATAATGGTAATTTATGAAAAGCTATCTCAAACCGATTACAATTCTAATTCCAGCTTTTTTTTTTTTTTTTTTTTTTAAATGGCTAGGTTGCTTTATGACTTCCTGATAATGCTTTTATTCTAAATGGATGTAATAGTGAAAGGAAGAAATTAAAATTGTAGAGTTTTCTCTTTCTTGGTAAAGTGTATTATGTTATAGACATTCTATGTAAATTATCTTCCTTGTGAATCAAACTCTGTAGTAGCGATGTTTTCTTTGGAGCGACTATGAGGATAGGTTGAGTAGACTGTCGTGAGATAGATGGGTATACCCAAGCTATTCATATGTTGTTTTAGAGACGGAAGAGAAGGCATAGTTCGTAGGAAGAGTATTTTGCTTTGTACTTTTCCCCTTCGACATGTGTTAATTAAGCTGTTATCACCGAATCACAACACCCCGGATGTTGATCAGATTTCTAGTTTGTTCACCCTAAGCATCCAAAGTGTGATTGGATAACATGGGTACTATCTCCAAGTTGTGGGACTTGCTACTTGAGATGACCTCCGAGAGAAAGCCGGTTCTTGCTCCTAAACTACCCTGCCACAATCTACTCTAATGCGAGGCTAAGCTAACTGTTCTAATCTAAATTTCCAAGGGACCAGGGAAAGAGAATGCATAAAATGAAAGCCTACACTAAAGTGGTGATACACCAGAAAAGGAGGATGGGAGAGTAGTCTCCAAATGTGTGAAATACAGAGGCAAAGTGCACACTAGAAGAGGTGATGACAGTTCTCCATAATCTAGCAAAATGCATTCACAGTAATATTCCAAGCACACACAATGATAATGAATTCCTGCAAGAACATAATAATAGACACAATATTCTTGTAGAAAGATAAAAGGGCAAGAAGAATGCAAGAAAACACACAGCAGGGGAAGATATATCCACAAACTGATATTTTATTGCTTCATGATATGCACAGTTCAATCTATTACAAGATAAGGGCCTGGATCACCATGCAAGGAGTCCACTACAAGGGCCTGCAACACACTGGCTTCACAAAGAAATTTTGACAGAGCTTTGTTACCCAAAAACTCTCCCCCTTTACAATGAGCCCAACACTCCAATTTATAGAAAAATGAGAAGGAAAAGAGAAGGAAAATGGAAATCCCGAAATCTGTCCTTCAACCACCTGTAAGAGGCATTAAATTGAGTGGAATAGTTATACATTACTTGAAAAAGTCTCCCATACTGTCCCATGTGCTGCGAGAAGAGAAGGAATGATGACCATGCCTCTTAATTGCACTCCAGAACTACCAAATAAAGCACTGCTCAACCCGGCCACGTTTTCTTAAAAATATCAATCAATTTCTAATCAAATCTGGAATTTCTTGATTGCTGTGCATCGGGATCGGAACCACGATTCCAATGGTACCAATTTTGCGCGATTTCGTTGAGAAATGCAAAAGTTATGGCTTTCTCGAGTGCAGTGAGCTATTTTGGGCCTAGCGGGCGTTTTCATCATTTGACGGGAAGGAGCATTGGTATTCGGAGACGAATATATTTCTCTCATTTAAATATATATACCCTCATTAAAAATAAGAAATTCAGTTTCAGTGGCGTAGAGGACGTCGTGCTCGTTCCGAAAGTCCAATTTTATCAAAATCGGGCTCGGAGTCAAAAGTTATGGCCGTTTGAAGTTTCGACCAAACGTTGACTTTTCCTCTTTGTGACACGTGTCATGATTTGATTGGTCGGCCAGTGTCCCGGCTCTTTCGTGCCCTTCGCGTCTTTTGTCCCGGATGTCCCAAATGCTTAGTGCTTTGTGCCTTGGCCGATTTCGGCCGATCCGGTCCGGTTTGGGTCCATTTGTCCTAGTCGTCCCCAAATGCCTTTTTGACTATTTGTTCCCATTTCACCCGGTTCGGCCGGTTTGCGCCTTTTGTTCCTCTTGACCCACTTTGTTTTTGGACCGCCTCGACTCTTTTCAGCCGAACCGGCCGTTGTTCGCGCACTCACGGCCCAAATGTCCCAAATGCCTTTTTCGCCGCCTCGACTCTTTTCGCCTTGCCTTGTCGCCGGTTCACGTATTTTCGGCCCACTTGTCCCTCTCAGTAGTTAGTCGATTTTCTCTCGGTCGAACCGGCATTTCGCGCCCGCCGCGTACTTTCGTCCCATTTGTCCCATTTTCTTTTGGACTACTGTGCTCATTTCGCCGATCCGGCTGGTTCGGCTTTTCTGTCCCACACGTCCCGTGAGGCAACCTTGAGCAGACTTAGCCAATTTTTACGATTTTCTGGATCAACCTATTTGCCTTCTGCAACCTTTTTTTACATTTTCTCGAACTTACTCTCTTCCTCTTGGACAGGGGAGTTAGAAAAATATGAGGGGACCCTAGAAACATGATTTTTCGCCATGAATCAATATAATTGCTTAGCATGTTATCAAAATTACCTTGGGGTGAATTTTGGATAACATTAACCTTGTGATTGGTGACTCGAGTTGGGTCACGGTAGAGGATCTTGTGTCGATTCACTTATATTTTCAATGCAGACTATCCCTTGCTTGTTTAAATTCAAGTATCAAATGAAATGGGTTTCTATTAAATCCATTTTGTAGCTTATGAAACCTTGATAATTCGGTAGGGACTTTACGAGTAAGTGTTGACTGAGGCATGTGTGAAAATAGAATGGTTATCTTTCTTCGAATTGGGTTAGACTTGTATGAAAATGAAAAAAATAAAAAAGTATGAATCGACTCAGTTACATAGTTTAGTGAGCTAAGTCCTTAACTCTTACAATGATCATACGAGGGGTGGATTACGGGTTTATTGCTGATTATGTGATGTAAGATAATAACAACCTTTGGTGAAAAGACTTCTTCTTGATCCTTGCCTGTGTAATCCAACCATAGTTGTTGTATGTAATTTTAGTTGGATAGAATCTAATTTATTTAACTTCTTGATGAAAAATAATTAGGTTCGGTGAGAATTGCTTGGTATATTGAACCTTCAGATTTAGTTATAGTGTTGTGACTATTATATGTATGTTGGTTTATTCAGCCGAGTGAAGTTAACTTTAATCTTTGACTGATTTGTGTTTATATATGGTTGGGGCCTATATTCTTCCTAAAACATGGATGTGCGTTAATGCAGTCTTGTTAACAAGTAATTTTGAATATGTTAAGTCATTTGACCGATCTTTATCTTTTTGGTTAAAAATAATAGAATGATGTTTAGGTGTTAGATTTCAATCACGTAATCTATATGATTACTTGACTGAAATCTCAATACTCTCAGCCTTGTTGTCTTCACCAATAAGGTCTCACCTTGATTATCTTTGGAATATCTCTCTCACTTGAATATTGGGATTCCTCCTTGTTGGCTGGTATAAATCTCGTCATCTTGTGAAACATGTTGATTAGTGGTTTGTGATTTGATCCATTCTTGAGTTTAGAATTTTACTTTCATGATATTATAAAATGTTAGCTTACTGTTGCAATGGGTAGTCTTAACATGCTCAGTTCTCGCAAACTGATTCCAACTAGTATTTGTGCAGATGGATTGTGTGAGTAGATTAAAGGAAAGAGTTGTAAAGGTTTCATCAGTGCAATTTATGAAATTCCTTGTAAAAATGTCCAATGTGAGGTAAATTTTGTAATAGTGATTGCAAAGGAATTTAGAAGACCTCTTGCCTTGGGTTGTTCAAAATTTGCATGAAGATGTTATGTTGTCCTTCTGTAGGTAAACTGGTAACTTATCTTTGTGGGAAATGTTATTCAAACTTTCACTGGCATAAGCATTGTAAAACTTGGATCTTGAGAATTAAGTGTTAATTTAAATCTTTCTGAGACTCTGTATTGATGTGTTATATGTAAGTCGTAATGGGGTGGTTTTCCTTACAGAAGTTACCTAAAAGTTTTATTCAAAGAAATACATTGTGGTTTAGATCCCCTTGAAAACAAACATTGCCTTAAGTAATCAAGAGTGAGACTATCCTTGCAAAGTGATTCTATATAGCGTGTTATCCCTAACTGAACTAGTAAAAAAATTACTCTTTTTTGGTGAACGCTAAAGACAAGCTTAAAGGAAAACAATGGTTAGTTTATAATAAGATTTAACAAGTAAGAGAAGAAAATTTTGAAACCACTCAATTTATCTCTCAGCCTATTTAAAAGTAAGTGGCTTCCTCTGGATAAGCTCTTTCGGTGAAGCCTAAGTAAGAGCGCTAATAACTACGTATAAAACCTCGAGCTTCTATTAAACCTCAGAATGAACTAATGTCGTCTTAAGGGTGAATTCATTTGACCTTCTTCCTTTAAATTTATCCAGGGTGTCTTATCAAAATAAATAACCTCCAATCATTTCTTACTGTGGCTTGCCCTAGCTGTGAGAGTATCAAGTGGTTGGTCTTCTATGTTGTTCTGTCAAAAAAATATTGTCCTTGATAGGTGTGGACGTTTCCGTGCTGCTTTTATGGCCATCCTTGTATCGAGTTGTTCACAGAGTTAGTTGTAACCTTGGTGACGACATGTTGCGCCATGTTATGTGTCAAGCAAGTCAAAAAAAAAATCCTGTCTTTTTTATCAGTTGTTCGTGTTGTGATTATTTGGGTCATTACACCATATGTAAATTTGAATCAAAATAACACCTATAGTTTAATGTACAATTCCCAAAGCACCCCTAAAACTAGCATCTCATACATATTACCAAATTTCAATAACAAGTATTTACTATAACATAGAAATACATAAAAATTATTTCAATTAAAACAAATGAATTAAAGTAATATACAAAGAGTTATAAGCACGTCATTTCACCATCCTACTTGCATCGTGCAAAACAATGTGAGCAAGAAATTAATGATAAATCACCGCATGGAATCCACGTAGATATAACATAATTAATGGTTTTAGTTTTCCATTTACATAATAATAATAATTGCATTTGAAAGGAGAGGATTAGAGACATGTATTGATTTCATTTCATTTCACTTCATTTCTTATACAAAGAAGAGAGAAAACGGTAGGGAAGAGAGAGAAACACTATTCCCACAAGTCAAATTTCACACAAAAATACACATGATAGAGTTAAAAACAATTATTTACAAGTTTCAATAAGTTTCCATGGTGGTTTGGTAGCACTGACGAGGGTCCTACAATTTTCTTTTTTTAACGGTTTCCTACTAGTTGCAAAAATGTTCAATTTAGGCTCAGAGGCTAAGGAACCACTTTAAAACATTGTCTTCGATGAGTAAACAAACCATGGGTAAAATTTCTACATGTCTTTCTATACACCAAGAATTTATAAGAAGTAATAAAATTCTCGAACCGATGAATGATTTACGATTGAAGCTAGGTTTTCGAGGCCCTCACCATAATTGGCCTAGTTGCAAATGATAAAAAATTAGCTCAAGGGTTCTAAAACCACGCCAACCACTAACGTTTGATTGATGAATGCACAAAAGAAAATTCCTAAAAGCTATCATATATATGGAGAATTCATCAAAGTCTACGGGATTGAGAATTAGCAAACAAGTTTCTCGACAATGAGTTTTCCAGAGCCACCAGCTTTAATTAGTTCGGTTTTACCTAGTCAAACTACAACCAAAGGCCTACAAAACCCCTTTTCAAAACTAACCAGGAATGTGATTTTCCCTAATCAAGGTTCTAGGAAATTGTCTAGTAAAAATACTAGAGTTTTGTGAAGCCAAACAAGTATTTCGTTGTTGCTCGGGTTCAAACGGCGAGGTGAAACGAAACCCAACTTTTCCCTTTAAGTAGGTTCATCGAGCTTCAAACCGGTATAACAGGCTCATAGAAGGACATCAAAAAGATCACCGATGATCAATCAAGGTTAATCCAAGTTGATCAGTGACTCCTCATGTAATAAGGTACACATAGAAAACCTAAATCTCCTTTCCTGTTACGAAGGTTGATTTACAAGTCTCCAAAAATTGTGATTTATTGGTTTTAACAAGGGAATGGTCAACATATTTACAGGAAACTCAACCTTAACCTATCAATAAAAGGATACTTGTAGAAAATATAGTTTGGTTACGACATTTGATTAGTGATATCAAAGTGAGGGTTTAAGTTCATAGTTATTTACTAAAGAATATTGACTTGCGTAGGTTACGATATAACGTTTAATTGTTTAAAAAACAAGTTTATGTAACACAATTAAAATGTATGATAATCCCAAGGTTTTGAAACTATATTACATTGCAAAACTAAAACTAAAGTATGAGAATTTTGAATAAGAAGGTGAGATGAACCATGCCTGGAGGAAAAAGAGGGTCAAAACTTTGGATCTAAGTTTTGTATTTCAAAAAAGAATTTTTTCAAATGATTTGCATGCATTCTACAAACTTCTATATTTCCATACATGGTGCAAAATGTGAGCAGAGGTTATCAAGTTGAGTTCCACATTGTAACGACCCAAAAATTCACACACAAACAACACAGTGAAATACAGGATAACTTTTTTTTTTGACTTGCTTCCACACATAACACGACACAACATGTTGTCACAAAGTTACAACCAACTCTAGGAACCACTTGTTACGGGGGGATGACCACAAGGTCATCACGAAACATTCACACCCGAAAGGATAATACACTTTTCTTTTTTGACAAGACAACATAGAAGTCCAACCACGAACACTCTAATAAATAGGGCCAGCTACAATGAGATATTCTTGAGGGTTATTTATCTTAAAAAGACATCTTGCAATTCTTAGCTTACATTTTCAAGGAGGCTCAAGATATGATTCGTATAATTCATCTTACCAAGCTAAGTTTATTCCTTTGACACTTTGAGTAATTATCTTTAAATCTTCTCTATTATGACATTTATTTTCTTAATTCATTTATCGAGAAAAAAAAGTATTTAAATTCCACAAGGCCATCTGCTCACCACTAACGCTACTAATTAGATTCGTTCTTGCCACAAGACAACATGGTTTTAAGTTCAACACACTTAAGAGAAGAGATACAAGATGCCTTGAAAAGGGTTAGAGGGAGAAGGTCGAGATGAAACATCTTTAGGACCTCATTAGTTATTGCCGTATTTAATTGAAGCTAGGGCTCTTAACGAGAATTATCAACAACTTTACTTAGGCTTCGCTAAAAGTATTAACAAGGAGTAAAAATTTACTTTCCAAATAGCGGTGAGAAAGATGGTGAGGTCTCCAATTTGTTTTCTCTAGCTTATTAAATCTTATCATCTTCAAACAACTAACAGCCATTTCACCTTAGGGTCATTTTACAAATTTCACCGTAAAAGGAATAATGTTCACTAGAGGAGCTAGGGTTATTGTAACAACGTGAAAACAACTATGCTCACGACGACGAGAACTTGCTTCCAAGAACATCCAACCCGAAAATGCGACAATTTTTTTTTTTTTAGATCGAAATTAAGAGAACCAGTTTAGAATTGCAATACATTTAAATCGGGTCGCTTTGTTATAGTGTCAAGGGCAGGATAAAAAAAATGAATTCTAGTTAGGTCGCCAAGGCCTCCCTAACGTCCTTCTCGGCACTAGCGTTGTCGTCAGAGCTCGGCGTCAATGAGCCAGATATTATCCAGAAGGTCATTTAACCTTGCCTCTACAATACCTTAAGAACATGAGCCGGTGAAGAAAAATCCTCGTGTCATGATCGTAACTCAACAATCGAACATTAAAAGGGGAAAGAATTTAGTTACTCTTCTTTGTCTATTCATCTTAATTTGGTATAAAAGGGATAAATTTAGATTTAAAAATTTAAAATGACATATATATATTATCAAAAATTTCATTAGGTAGAACTATATACTTAATCATAAGGTCGAAATTGAACAAAAGGGACATGAGACTTTTCAAGGAGGGAAGTATTCAAATTTCGGTTTGACAGCAAGATTGGGGTGGGTGGCTTTAATGGCCACCTGCCAACCATCAAGACTCCCTCCCACTCCTTGGCGTGCACGCTTCTTCCAACCGGCCGCCTAAAACATTGAATTCACTTTATTTGCAAATCTACATTCTCGCCCTGATCGCCTATCATTCTTCCACTGTCCCGGCCACGTGCAATCAATATGGTGGTTAAGGATGAAGCCACGGACTAGATGTAGCAGGTGTAAACACCGTTTCATTCACCTGCATCGTGGAAAAGAGAGAGGTGGTTACGATTGAAGTCATGGATCAATGGAACAGCCGCTAGTTCGATTTGTTCGGCCCGGCCATGCGTCTTCTTTGGGGAGAGTGAAGAAGGAGCTACAGGCGCGAGTGGAGGAAAATCTCATAGAGGTAAATCTGTTTCATATCGGAATATTCATGAAGCCCCATTTGTTTTGCATTTATAAGAGCGTTTCAGAGTGTATGAGGTTACAGTGAGCTTAGCAGGCGTGACACAGTGCTTTTTCTTCTGCCCAGATCCGCGCGAGCAAGGAGGAGGGTGTGGGAGACGTTCAGGCGAGGAGGGGGGTTACTTCCACTGAAACAGCGCTGCTAAGGTGTGCTCTGGCCGGAATCCATGGCCGCGTGAAAGCGACAGCCCTTTGGGCGTTTCCAACAAGCAGGTTACCAACTATGTTGTTATCTGTTCAGTATCAAATGCATCCTCAAATTCTGAGTTCACCTTCAAGATATTCACATCAAAATCACCTAAGGGACAGCATCAATTGGAGTTTGGCTTTGGCAGTCTCTAATGGAAGAACAGACTCGACGTTTGACAAAGGCGCTTTTTTTCTCTATGTAGTTTTGGGCGGACGTCACTTTTAGATGAAATAATACTTGCGTGGGTGGCTCTAAAATCTGGCCTTAGAATTACTACATATAATTTCATTGGAATCCTTGACTCTGATTTGTCAAAGTTCTCGGTTACAAATATCATCTCAGGGAATTTTCATTTATAGCAAAATAGAAAGATTTCCATGGAAAATGGTATGCAAATTGTGAGCTATCACGTGTAAAACGTGTGAAAGTATAGTTTGGTGACCCATATATACACGTTTTGGAATTGGATAGTGCTTCCTTTCCACACGGCTCAAGTATTATCATATTACTTCAAACTCATTGGTAGTGATAGATTTGCATATACGATAACTCCATATCTCACAATTATTTTATATTGGAATGGTCACAACCATTTCAAATGACATTAAACCATTGATCATGTATGCATTCGACCACGAATTTGAGGGTAAATTATAATTCAAGTCATTTTTATTTAATATCAAGGTTTGAACTTATCCAATAATTTAGGATATTAATGTTAGTATTCTTTTTGTGTTATAATGTCGTGGTTGGCGTGTCTTGTGTTTTATGGTTTAAGGTACTCTTGAATTTGTCAAAATCATTATAAACATATATGATAAAGTTTAAATTGTTAGATGTGTGTTCAATTGTATTTTCTTTTGTAATTTCTTTCCAACATTCCACAAAAGAATTCAACAACATTTCCAATAAATTTTAGAGTAAGAAATACTAACATTTCAATACAACTTTCCTTCAAAATCTTGTTACAACATTTCCTACTTCATGTGGAAACAAATTTACAATATTGGAAGTTAAAATACAAAGCAATATTACATTTTTTTCTCCTCCACTCAAGGTGGGTAAAGTACATGGTGGTTTCACATTGTCATCAACAAGGTTCCATTGCTCCAAATATCAACAAGGTGGCTCCTCCATAGTTTGCTTGATTCACAACAAAATAAGGGGAGAGGCAACGCTCTCCTCCCAACCAAATACCCAATGGAGAAGAGAAGCCATCCTCTCCATTGGCCCCCGAGCCCCAACCACATCACAATGGGAGAGAATCCAACTCATGGCAACTACAAGCTTCCACATAACTAAACATAACATTTCACATGCATTCCATAATCCTTCAAAACAAGAGAATCAACAACACAACAAGAGGAAAAACAATCACAACAACAAGTCACAAGGCTTACCAAGAAAGCCACAAGAGTAAGACATATGGGGAGGCCACTTATGCCTCCCAATGGGAATGGGTGCCACCTAAAAGCCTCCAATGCAAAACACAATACCCCTAACAACTCTTATGCCTCCCTCAAGTACCCCTTATCCCTCCATTCACTCTTATGCCTCCCTCAACTCTTATGGCTCCCTCAAAGTAAAACAAGAAGAAAATGCAAGCATTTCTCTTACAAGGTGGGCACCCAACCCAAACTCCCTCCTCAAGAACATGATCTCTTATGCCTCCCTCAATTAAACTTCCCATAGTCTCCTCCCACTCCCAACTTAGGCATTCTACCCATTCCCAACAAGCATTGCAACAACAAAAATAAAACACAACATATGTACTCATTCATATATCAAAAAGAAGAAAACATAATACAACAAAGGTGAAGCTCCTACCTTTCCATGGTAGAGCTTGCTCCAAGTATGAAGTCTCAAATCCCTCCAAGATCAAGCAAGCATCCACAAGCTCTCACAAAATTCCCACAAGTATCAACAAGCTCCAAAAATCCACAACTCCTTCCAATTCCTCTCCTCTCCAAAATACACAAGACTAAAATGAAACTTCCAACCCCCAAAACAAACAAGAGGATCAAATAAATAGAGAAAATAGAGGGAGGAATGATGTGGCTCCAAGTAGGATGCCACCTCCTCTTCCCTCCACTCCACATCATTTGGTCAACATCCAATTTCCAATGCACCATTAATAAGTGGTTGAAAGAAAGGCAAGCACCTTACACACTCAATCTAAGCCCACTCCCTCAAAGGACAAAAATTAAATTTTGAAAGAAAGTGCAATTAATATTTTTACCCTTTTATCCCCCCAAAACACCTAAAAGACCCTAAATTTGGCCTTCCAACCCATAGGTATGGTTGGCATGGGGTATTAAGAGGTGTGGGACAAGTTTGACTTGTCCCACAAGCTTTGAAATTTGGCCTCCAAGGCAAAATTTGAGTTTCCCATGTGGGGTAGAGAGTGTGCTACACTCAAACTCAAACACACACATCAATCCACACAAAATCCCAAGTAAATCAAATCGTAATAAATGAACTCTCTTAGGTCACATCTTTTAATTAGTTTAGGGTAATTTCAAATTAACTTAATTAACCCCCTACAACCCATGGCTAACAAAGGGGTAAACTCCAATCCAAGGAAAATGAATAATGACATAAGTAAAATTTCACTTACTAAGAGCAACACATACTAACCTAAACAAAAAAGGAAAAGTTAAAACAAAACAACACATGATCCCTAGGTCACAATTTTCCATTTACCAGATAATTCTAACACACACACAATTACTTGTTGCCATGGTGACCTTAGCTGGATTCTTCTCGAATTCCGATGTGGTTGGTCTCCACTCCCCAATTTTGTTGTGAATATAATATACCTGCAGAACAGAGAATACCTCCTTCGGCCTGTTGGCTGCATTAAAACATTCATGCCAAATATACAATATAATCTAAAATAAACGACACATGATTTACTATCATCTATGCAAGTATGATATCACTAACACTTTCTAGCACATTTCTATTCCACATATCATTTATATCAAAACGATCATCACATTAGTCCAATTATCAAGTTCTACTCAATATGATTAAACATATCACATGTCATAATTAAAGATAAATAACCCTGTCAAAAGTATCCAAATATCGTCATCAAATGTCCACCAGTAAACCATATGCATCATATAAAGATTAAATCAATAACAGTTCAATGTCTATAATATCTACTAGCATGCTAAATCAAGAAACCATAATAAATCCATAGTGAGGTAATCAGTCTCGAAAACATCAAAACAAAATGAGGTCGAAGGGAAGTGGGCACTACAGTTATCATGTTATAAAGTTTACCTACAATGATAGTCTTGCCCTTATTTACTTAAAGAATTTCTTTCTCTCAAGTTGGTGACCCCTACGTTACTTTATTTGAATACAACTTTTAATTTAACTTCCGTAGTATTAAACAATCCCATGTTAGCTTACTTATGACACTTTATTACTAAGTCATGTCAAGGTTTAACTCAAAATTTAATCTCAAGGAAAGGTTGTAGCAACACTCATTTACAAGAACAAAACAATATTACATCAAATCTTAAAATACTGATACTCCAACAAAGTCACTCAACAACAATAACCAAATTTTCTTATAATTTCAATGATGGTCAAACAATACAAAGTTTCCAAAGTTCAGATGAAAAAGTCCACAATACTTTATACTAAGACATTAATCCTCTTTTAAACTTTCCACTTTGGAAGTTAACAATAGTTGAACAAAATAAAAAGGTTTTGAGCAAAGGAACTTCTCAACCGAGGTTGATGACAAAAGTCTACCATTCTACCCCTCATCTACACGCAAAAAAATCCATCTGCGAAAATTTTCTACAAGATTCAGTTCACGAGAACTGAGCAAGATAAGGCTACACAAAACCACCATAACTATTATCTAACAATACCACAAAAAGGAAGCACTTTATTACAAGAATTGGGTCAAACCTCTAAACACTATCAACACATCAAGTTATAATAAATTCTCTATCATGCCAATCAAAGAAGGAGGAGACCTTGTACTTCAGCTAGGAGTAAAAGCAACGAAAGTATAGCAATTGTATGAGAATGGCTCTTGGCCCTATAAGGAGAAATAAACAATCTAGCAAAAATAGAATTCCCATCAAGTAAGTAATTAAACAATAATTACAAGATTGAGATTTAATATAAATAGACCAACCATCTAGAACTTTATCAAAGGCACCAAACGCATAGGCTAAAATAATATATACCTAAAAGAACAAGAGTTGATCGCCCAAGAAAGGAGAACCACGGGTTTAAAAATTAACACAAAAATCCATGTATAATTGAGTTTCAAACCGGAAATCAAATAGAGTATACACACAACATAAGTTTCAAAGCAAAGGCCGGTATACTAGTTTTGATCATTAACTCCAAGAGATTTTCCAATCATCCATGAAGGGTCCAAGTCTTACAAAGCAGTAATGCAACACGCGAGAGAAGAAGGAAGTTCCATCAAACAAGAGTATACGAAAATGTCATCAACAACTTTTATAACCCTAAAAAAATTTACAAACCTCCACATTAATTATTAAAGTTCGGTTAATTTAAAATAAGTTACCTATTTCCCAAAACAACCATATTTTAAGGCAATCCCTTGGTAACACAATCAACCGTCACACATAGATACAAACATAATTTCTAAGCGAAATTATCAAAACAAAACCTTCCGCTATGAATCCATAAGACTATCAAATGAAAGATGATTTTTTTTTCCGAGGATTATTCACATTTAAGGAAATTTCCATCACAAAATATTAAGGTAATTACCTGCGTAAAAACCGCCAATATTAATTAATAGCGTTAACACTACAAAGGAGAAATAATGCAAGTTAGGAAAATTAGAAGAGCACCATCAACAATAATTATGAGAGGGGATTAGACCAAACTATTCTAGTGTCAACAAGGTCTTTGGATTCGCACAATGAAACCTCGAGCTTAGTTGATCCGAAAAGCTAGTTATGGTTCAAGTTGATGGGGATGGTCAAGGTACTTCTTGGGGATGGCCTTATACGCCTAGGAAACAAGATGAAAGATAATATAAGAGTCTAAACACGCGAGACGGAAAACACATTGCACACAAACCTTTTCAATCCAAAAGTTTTAATACCGAAACTCAAGTGGCTAGCCCAAGCATTGATCACACTACTCCTACAACCTTTCCTTCTCGATGCCGAAAGGTTATCAAAGGGACTTGATAAGGAGTTAACAAAAAACGTCAAAAGACAAACCTGGGTGCTAGGGAGGAGCTTCATAGTTATCGTAAACTTACTTCCATGATATCGAAAATACTAGTTTGATCAACATAATAACTTGCAACTCAAACGTAGAGAAGAATAAATACATAGACCATGCAGGCGAAGGTCTATCACTCGAGTAAGAGAAACATAACACCCAGAGGAGAAGGCACACGCATCCTTTCGACCAACATACTCGACAACGATAAAAGCAAAAAAAGAAGAGACAAGCGAGAAAGGGAAATGTCCCATCATGACATTCAACCGACAAATCAATGCAAGGAAAAGCGGTTCGATTTCGCAATAATTGTAAATATAATAGCGGTAGAAAGGTGTAGAAAAATCTTGCCTTTTTCTCGAGTCTTGCCAATCTTCTTCTCCCACAAAGCTACCAGGTCATTGAAAGGATATGTATTGGCGGAAGCCTCAAATAAAATTTCTTGTTTAGAGTTCTTGGGTCACCTTTGCACTTGATGGTAAAAGTGCCAATATCTTCCTCTTTCACAAACACAACTTTGGCATTTCCATCCCTAAAATCGAAACCGTATCCCTTAGTAGAGGCGGTAAGGCTGGTTGCCCCAAATTTGGCACAAAATACGTGGCAAAACAGTTGCTGCAAACATATGTGTAGGGAATTCCTTCTGCCTCAATGGCCCTACGGACTTTGACCTTGTAACCCCATGCACGGTATTTACATGCTCATTGCATGGACTCTATCAAAATCATTTCCAAATTCAGATGGCAGAAATCTCTTGATGGTTCCAACCTCTTTGATTGCCTTGATAATGTTAAGCTGATCCATTATCTGCGTCCCTCCCACTGTGGAGATGACCACATCCACTTTTTGATTGTCTCCACAAGACTTGCATGATCTTCCAGAGATCCATGGACTATATTAGCACCTGAGGCCTTGAAGGATTCAAGAAGTTTGGCCTTCTGAGGATTTGAAGCTGTGGACTGTCTTACAAGAAGATAAGTGGGATGGCCAAGATCAATGCTGGCCTTTGCTACATGGCGACCAGTGTATCCTATTCCTCCAATTAACAGAATCCTGCTACCTTCATCTCCCAAGACATTTTCTCCAACATTGCATAGATCTCCTGTGCCTGAGGGTGTGATCTGTCACCTTTATCATTCTTTTCACCCGGAAGAGACCAGGTGTCCACTTGCCACAACTACGATTTTTGCATCTTGTTTGACACCACCATCCCGATCACTGCTTTCATTTTTATCCAATCCGTTAGGAATGTAAACAAAAAAGCAACGTTTCACCTCTGTTGGGTATTGAAGCTCGGACACAAGACATAATGATTACATCACGCTCCTGGCTCTGAAAGGCATCTACCGTAATGATAAATAAACCTTTTCCTTCATCAGATTTGAGGACAGCATCAAACTCTCGGTGCAAACATTTCAGCTGTAGCTTGTAAGGTGTGATAATTCCAACAGAAACCTTTATGCCTGCCAACTCAATGACTCGTTGAAGAAGCCCATATAATAGCAAAGCAAATCGTGCTTCATGAATACACTGAAATGAAACAGATCTGCCTCTATGAGATCCTCTTCCATGGGTTACATCGTAAAACAAGCAGAAAGGTTTCAATAGAGAATCTTTGCCATAAAATTCATCAGGTCTCCTGGTAACACTCTTACTGTCACTTAATCGATTTTGATAAAAAATTACCTTGAAGGAGAAACCCAAGCAGAGGATTCATTCGATACAAAACAGAAAACAAAAAGTTGGACAACTCCCTGTTGGAAGCGCTCAAAAAGGTCTCTATCTTACTACAACGTGTGCTCTTTGCTTTCACAGGCTACTTATCATCAGCAGTGCAGTTCTGTGGATCTCCGCAAGAACACACCTCGCAGCACCCAAGAAAGTGGAGGAAACACGCCTACCTCACTAGCTGGTAGTTGTGCGCGGCCAACAAAAGAAGACAACGCTCCTTTCTCCCCAAACGCATCTGAAACAAAAAAAAACCACGTCTACCCAAACTTAGGAGCAATACACGGTGAAAACCATTTTCTTTAGCTTGTAGCTTCATCTAACCATCATGTCAGACCCATACTGTGCCCATACGCATTGAATAGAGGATCCAAATGAGATCAAGGTGCAGAAAATTGGGACTCCACCGACTCCGTCTCCCTCACGCAAGGACAGAAAAAATACGGTGGTCAAAAATTCTGCAGGTTGGGTGGTTGGGAGGAGGCCAAGGTGGCAGTGGAGGGTAGGTGGCAGAAATGGAAGTCGATGCCCAACGGGGCATTACATTCTCCTCCCCTTAAGAAAGCATCGTCCTCGATGCAACATAACACAGAGAAAAAGAAATGGTACGCAACAAGGAATAGATAAAGAAGCAAACACACCCTATGGTTTAAAATTTTAGTCGATTTAAAGCACGGCCACAGGGTAGCCTTAGGAACATTTGGTAGAAATTTTAACTTTCAAGGTTCTGTGAAGATTGGCAGTTCCCTCTTATTTATTATTTCATTAGTTCCTTTCCATTAACATTTTTCTTAGTTTAATTTCTTTTAAAAATTTCATCATTGAAGAGTTTTGGTTTATTCCTTATTGTGGGTGCCCAACATGAACTGCTAACACAACACCCTATCAGGTTCACAAGACACTACAGATTCACAAGTACACAAGTATATACTTCAAGATTGTATTACACCACAAAAGGTTACTCAAATACGGAATAGAATAGGCACAGTCCACATAACATAGTACTCGTCACACATCAATGACCGACACAAAAATACTCAAACAAAAGAGTACTACAATCCACCAGACATTTCCTCAATTCCACGTATGAGGATTTTCCATGACTCATAAAAACTACATGTACATAGGGCCCACAAGGGCATCAATGCCATAACCACAACATCACAACACATATCCACCTGACATGAGTAAAACATACATCAAAAGACCACTACCAAAACATCACAATAACTCAACATATATTCCTGAAACATCAACCATACACACAAATATCATATGCCTCCCTCAAACTCTTATGCCTCCCTCAAGTCTCTTATGCCTCCCTCAAACTCTTATGCCTCCCTCAAGGAGGCCGGTTGACCCTATGGTCCAAGACACATAGAGTTCGAACACTCCTAACCCAAGTGACATAATAACGCGTGGTTCAACAACCCGCTAGTTATATGTACTCCTTGGGGCGTACCCCTATACAACAAAGCGGGTCCATAGGTCCAACCATTCCATGGTGCATCCCATGACCCTATTCCACACATCACGACATTAGAACCAGCACAACAATCCAATCAAAGTGCCAAGTGGCAAAGTACAAGCCTTGGGCAAGGCGGTAAAAATTCCAAATTTAAAAGAAGACCCAAAATCAAGCAAAATAAATGGCCAAATGGCCATAGTTAGTATCAAAATCCCCATGTTAGTGCCACAAACCAAGGAAATGCCCAAAATTGTAAAGCATGGCAATCAAGAAAAGTCACTGGTCCTTACACATAAAGTAAAAAGCTCAATTTACTGAATAAAATCAACTTATCATAATGTCACATTACGATAACCGTGTGGCCTTATCTAGCCACCAAAGGGGTACTCAACGATTTTCTAGCACTCGGAACATCGAGCCTCATTTCATAAAAAATACAACCGTCATCACCTCTATCTCGAATCATCCACCACCACTTCGACGAGGCTAAACATAGTCATAGTTTGCACTTAGGTTGCATACATACAACCACATAGGGAAAGAGGAAAGAATCACGGGTTTTTATCTACTAAACCGAATTTCGGCTCGAGTTATTAACCCATGGTACACCATTCCTCACTCTCAACATACACTTCTACCGATTTCCCTCGTGGGGTCGGTTAGCGTAAGGTTCACAACATAACATGTAACTACATTACTAACACAATGGTGGTACATATACAATGTAGATCACAATCATACATTCACTGAGTGTAACACATCACTTTACCACATTCTGCACCCAAAGTGCAATCACCATACGATAGGGTTCATACACTCACCGTATGACCCTAAATCACAACATGAAGCATTACATATTTGCACAAGTCATACATACGATGAACATAGTACATCACAACATAACATCCATTGCTACATAACAAGGTGGTACACACACATTACTTCAAAACATGGTAAAAACATCATGATACAACTCATCTCTTTTAACATCAATCTAGTCATACAACACATTGATACACCTACATATCACAATATGTCACAATGCTCCAACACTATGTCATCCACAATATAATTCTTTTCACACATCACAAATAACAATTCACACGTGAACTCTTCATAGAATCCACAAGAAGGAGAGAGAACACTCCCATCCCCAACATATCAACATGATCACAAACACGCACAAGGTGACATACACATCATGTGCATTCACAATATCACAATTACGACATGGATCACATCACGCTTAAAGCACATTACTCTTCCAATATAAATCATCATCATGCAATACCATCATCTCCATGAAACAACATCATGTAACACCATCACCATCATGTAACATCACCATACAACACCAATCCGGCCCATAGGTTTGAGAGCATGAACCTATGCTCTGATACCAAGTGTAACGACCCAAAAATTCACACACAAACAACACAGTGAAATACGAGATAACTTTTTTTTTACTTGCTTCCACTCATAACATGACACAACATGTCGTCACAAAGTTACAACCAACTCTAGGAACCACTTGTTACGGGGATGACCACAAGGTTAGCACAGAAACGTTCACACCCAAAAGGATAATACACTTTTCTTTTTTTGACAAGACAACATAGAAGTCCAACCATAGAACACTCTAACAAATAGGGCCAGCCACAATGAGATATTCTTGAGGGTTATTTATCTTAAAAAGACATCTTGCAATTCTTAGCTTACATTTTCAAGGAGGCTCAAGATATTATTCGTATAAATTCATCTTACCAAGCTAAGTTTATTCCTTTGACACTGAGTAATTATCTTTAAATCTTCTCTATTATGACATTTATTTTCTTAGTTCGTTTATCGAGAAAAAAAAGTATTTAAATTCCACAAGGCCATCCGCTCACCACTAACGCTACTAATTAGATTCATTCTTGCCCACAAGACAACATGGTTTTAAGTTCAACACACTTAAGAGAAGAGATACAAGGTGCCTTGAAAAGGGTTAGAGGGAGAAGGTCGAGATGAAACATCTTTAGGACCTCATTAGTTATTGCACGTGATTTAATTAAAGCTAGGGCTCTTAACTGAATTATCAACAACTTTACTTAGGCTTCGTTAAAAGTATTAACAAGGAGTAAAAATTTACTTTCCAAATGGCGGTGAGAAAGATGGTGAGGTCTCCAATTTGTTTTCTCGGCTTATTAAATCTTATCATCTTCAAACAACTAACAGTTCATTTCACCTTAGGGTCATTTTACAAATTTCACCGTAAAAGCAATAATGTTCACTAGAGGAGCTAGGGTTATCATGTTATAAATTTTACCTACAAAGTGATAGTCTTGCCCTTGTTTACTTAAATAATTTATTTCTCTCAAGTTGGTGACCCCTACGTTACTTTATTTGAATACAAATTTTAATTTAACTTCTAGAAGTATTAAACAATCCCATGTTAGCTTACTTATGACACTTTATTACTAAGTCATGCCAAGGTTTAACTCAAAATTTAATCTCAAGGAAAGGTTGTAAGCAACACTCATTTACAAGAACAAAACAAGATTACATCAATTCTTAAAATACGATACTCCAACAAAGTCACTCAACAACAATAACCAACTTTTCTTATAATTTCAATGATGGTCAAACAATACAAGGTTTCCAAAGTTCGATGACAAAGTCCACAATACTTTATACTAAGACATTAATCCTCTTTTAAACTTTCCACCGGACGTTAATGGTGGTTGAACAACATAAAAAGGTTTCGAGTAAAGGAACTTCTCAACTGAGGTTGATGACAAAAGTCTACAATTCTACCCTCATCTACACGTAAAATCCATCTGCAAAATTTTTATACAAGAGTCGGTTCATGAGAACTCGAGCAAGATAAGGCTACACAAAACCACCATAACTATTATCTAACAATACCACAAAAAAGGAAGCACTTTATTACCGGGTGGGTCAAACCTCTAAACACTATCAACACATCAAGTTATAATAATTTCTCTATCATGCCAATCAAAGAAGGAGGAGACCTTGTACTTCAGCTAGGAGTAAAAGCAACGAAAGTATAGCAATTGTATGAGAATGGCTCTTGGCCCTATAAGGAGAAATAAACAATCTAGCAAAAATAGAATTCCCATCAAGTAAGTAATTAAACAATAATTACAAGATTGAGATTTGATATAAATAGACCAACCATCTAGAAATTTATCAAAGGCACCAAACGCATAGGCTAAAATAATATATACCTAAAAGAACAAGAGTTGATCGGCCCAAGAAAGGAGAACCACGGGTTTCAAAAATTAACACAAAAGCCATGTATAATTGAGTTTCAAACTGGAAATCAAATAGAGTATACACACAACATAAGTTTCGAAGCGAAAGCCAGGTATACTAGTTTTGATCATTATCTCCAAGAGATTTTCCAATCATCCAAGAAGGGTCCAAGTCTTACAAAGCAGTAGCAAACATGTGAGAGAAGAAGGGAGTTCCATCAAACAAGAGTATACGAAAATGTCATCAACAACTTTTATAACCCTAAAAATTTACAAACCTCCACATCAATTATGAAAGTTCGGTTAATTTAAAATAAGTTACCTATTTCCCAAAACAACCATATTTTAAGGCAATCCCTTGGTAACACAAATCAACCATCACACATAGATACAAACATAATTTCTAAGCGACATTATCAAAACAAGACCTTCCGCTATGAATCCATAAGACTATCAAATGAAAGATGAGTTTTTTTTTTATGAGGATTATTCACATTTAAGGAAATTTCCATCACAAAATATTAAGGTAATTACGTGCATAAAAGCCGGCCAATATTAATTAATAGCGTTAACACTACAAAGGAGAAATAATGCAAGTTAGGAAAAATTAGAAGAGCGCCATCAACAATAATTCGAGAGGCGGATTAGACCAAACTATTCTAGTGTCAACAAGGTGCTGGATTCGCACAATGAAACCTCGAGCTTAGTTGATCCGAAAAGCTAGTTATGGTTCAAGTTGATAGGGATGGTCAAGGTACTTCTTGGGGATGGCCTTATACGCCTAGAAACAAGATGAAAGATAATATAAGAGTCTAAACACGTGAGACGGAAAACAAATTGCACACAAACCTTTTCAATCCAAAAGTTTTAATACCGAAACTCAAGTCAGCTAGCCCAAGCATTGATCACACTACTCCTACAACCTTTCCTTCTCGATGCTGAAAGGTTATCAAAGGGACTTGATAAGGAGTTAACAAAAAAACGTCAAAAGAAAAACTCGGGTGCTAGGGAGGAGCTTCATAGTTATCGTAAACTTACTTCCATGATATCGAAAATACTAGTTTGATCAACATAATAACTTACAACTCAAACGTAGAGAAGAATAAATACATAGACCGGCTGCACGAAGGTGTATCACTCGAGTAAGAGAAACATAACACCCAGAGAGAAGGCACACGCATCCTTTCGACCAACATACCGACAACGATAAAAGCAAAATCAAGAAGAGACAAGCGAAAGGGAAATCTCCCATCATGACATCCAACTGACAAATCAATGCAAGGAAAAAGCGGTTCGATTTCGCAATAATTGTAAATATAATAGCAGTAGAAAGGTGTAGAAATATCTTGCCTTTTTCTCCAGAGTCTTGCCTATCTTCTTCTCCCACAAAGCTACTAGGTCATTGAAAGAATATGTATTGGCAGGAAGCCTCAAATAAAATTTCTTGTTCAGAGTTCTTGGGTCACCCACTGCCTTGATGGTAAAAGTGCCAATATCTTCCTCTTTCACAAACACAACTTTGGCATTTCCATCCCCTAAAATCGAAACTGTATCCCTTGGTAGGGCAGTAAGGCCTGGTTGCCCCAAATTTGGCACAAAATACGTGGCAAAACAGTTGTTGCAAACATATGTGTAGGGAATTCCTTCTGCCTCAATGGCCCTATGGACTTTGACCTTGTAACCCCATGCAGTATTTGCAGGCTCGACTGCATGGACTCTATCAAAATCATTTCCAAATTCAGATGGCAGAAATCTCTTGATGGTTCCAACCTCTTTGATTGCCTTGATAATGTTAAGCTGATCCATTATCTGCGTCCCTCCCACTATGGAGATGACCACATCCACTTTTTGATTGTCTCCACAAGACTTGCATGATCTTCCAGAGATCCATGGACTATATTAGCACCTGAGGCCTTGAAGGATTCAAGAAGTTCGGCCTTCTAAGGATTTGAAGCATGGACTATCTTACAAGAAGATAAGTGGGATGGCCAAGATCAATGCTGGCCTTTGCTACATGGCGACCAGTGTATCCTATTCCTCCAATTAACAGAATCCTGCTACCTTCATCTCCCAAGACATTTTCTCCAACATTACATAGATCTCCTGTGCCTGAGGGTGTGATCTGTCACCTTTATCATTCTTTTCACCAGAAGAGACCAGCTGTCCACTGCCACAACTACTAATTTTTGCATCTTGTTTGACACCACCATCCCGATCACTGCTTTCATTTTTATCCAATCCGTTAGGAATGTAAACAGCAGCAATGTTTCACCTCTGTTGGGTATTGAAGCTCGGACACAAGACATAATGATTACATCACGCTCCTGGCTCTGAAAGGCATCCACCGTAATGATAAATAAACCTTTTCCTTCATCGATTTGAGGACAACATCAAAATCTCTAAATGTGCAAACATTTCAGCCGTAGCTTGTAAGGTGTGATAATTCCAACAGAAACCTTTATGCCTCCAACTCGGTGACTCATTGAAGAAGCCCATATAATAGCAAGCAAATCATGCTTCATGAATACACCGAAATGAAACAGATCTACCTCTATGAGATCCTCTTCCATGGGTTACATCGTAAAAACAAGCGAAAGGTTTCAATAGAGAATATTTGCCATAAAATTCGTCAAGTCTCTTGGTAACACTCTTACTGTCACTTAATCAATTTTGATAAAAAATTACCTTGAAGGAGAAACCCGAAACAGAGGATGCATTTGATACAGAACAGAAAACAACAAAGTTGGACAACCTGCTTTGTTGGAAGCGCTCAAAAAGGTCTCTATCTTACTACAACGTGCCGCTGCTGCTGCTACTTACTTATCATCAGCCGCAGTTGTTGCTGTGGATCTCCGCAAGCACACACCTCGCAGCACCCAAGAAAGTGGAGGAAACACGCCTACCTCACTAGCTGGTAGTTTGTGCATGGCTAGCAAAAAAGAAGACAACGCTCCTTTCTCCCCCAAACGCATCCGAAACAACAAAAAACCACGTCTACCCGAACTTAGGAGCAGCACACAGTGAAAACCATTTTCTTTAGCTTGTAGCTTCATCTAACCATCATGTCAAACCCATACTGCGCCCATACGCATTGAATAGAGGATCCAAATGAGATCAAGGTGCAGAAAATCAGGACTCCACCGACTCTCGTCTCCCTCACGCAAGGACAAAAAATGTGGTGGTCAAAAAGTCTGCAGGTTGGGTGGTTGGGAGGAGGCCAAGGTGGCAGTGGAGGGCAGGTGGCAGAAATGGAAGCCGATGCCCAACGGGCATTACACACATAAGCTGCTTGCATTACTTGCAACCTTAGAAGACATTATCACCCAAACAAATTGTGCAATCTAGAATTCATTGTTATCTACAAGAAAACATTCTATTTAAGGAATTTGGAAAAACAATTGACACACTCAAGTGCATGCTGCCACATTTTGCATACAAAAATTCCAGCGCAAGGTAATCCAACATCTAACAAGATTCCTCTAAAAAATTTTGTCCACACATTATGCTTTGTAACTAGATCTATAATTGAAGATGAATATTAGCATTGCACACTATATCTCTCAGATAATTACAAAATATGGGAATTTAACCAGCCACCATATTCATCTTCAAGTGCTTGTGGAAGATCAAAGTGATTGAGTGTCACAAATGGTTCATTATCATGTTTTAGAATGACATTGATCAAATTGTTATAATATTCTACTCCTCCATGATTGACAATCACTCTTCCTTCTTCTCTAAAATACAACTTCTGATTCTTCTTCATCACGGAACGACATCCCCAATAGAGAAAATAGTTTTCTTGGGAATCATTATCCCTTGTTTCAGAAGTTTGAATACAAACATTCAATCAAGCTAATCCACCAAAGTGAGTTAAAACATAATGTAGAACTTGGAATAAAAAAATACAATGACCAAATTGAGCCACATACACAATGATATTCTAATAAAACCTAAGATAAAGAGAAACAAAATCGAGACAGCCACCTAGATGTTCAATAATTCCTAGATCGTGAGGTGAATTTAGCTTAAAACTAGAATAGAGCTCATTTCATCAATAATGTCGGAAAAATGGGTATATCCAGGATGTTGAGCTCAAAATAAACACTAGGATGGGAGGATGTTAGGAAGGTCATTGTGGAGGCTATATTTACACCTTCCAATAGCATTTTCTTGAAAATTTATAAGCCTTTTCAATAAACCCATTTTGTGCGTATCCTACAACCATTGCATTCCACGGGGCTGCATTTTTTATGGCATTTTCGTAAATAGTTTAAATGTCAGGTACATGATTCCACACTTGCATACATATTTGTTGAAGAAATTGCAATTACAAAACCTAATAAAAATCTCCATCCCTTCTCCATCAAACTACGATGGATAGATATAGGATTTCACGCAGAGGAAAGGGTGAAAGAGAGAGAACTATATAGTCCCCCATGACTAAATAATTAGTATCAGGTGCCTTGCCAACAATCTAGAAAATCTCTACCAAATCATGGAACTCCCATGGATATCACCGTATCTGTGGATCGGGTGATTCACTAGTTGGACATTCCATTCTTCAACTAAAACGACGCTTTCCTAGTCACAAATATTATTTACCTCCACTTGTGCCAATAGCGTTAAGTCTAAGAGTTTCTCAATCTATCTATCTAGATTAGAATGGGAAGGCATCTTTAGGACTCATAATACTTCTTCAAAGCATAGATTTGTACCTTTGATCGCTTATCCTCGTAAATCTCCAAAACTACTAAATTTATAGCAATAAAATTGGTTTCTATGTGGCCAACATCTCTCGTGACTCAAATAAAGTAATTGAATTATTATCCAAGAAAAACAACAGGGGTTGCACGATTTTGAATGCCCATGCCCTCATGCCACCTCCCATCCACTCCTCCCACATGCTAGCCCCTGCCACACTCCCTCCATTCAACCACTTCATTTAATTAATGTTATTTTTTTTATTTTTGATGCGGGCACTACATTCCCCCTTATAAGAGCACCTTCCTCGATGCGACAAAACACCAAAGCTTAAAGGATACATACGACATATATGTCATTTAAAAACAACTTTTCGGATAACCCGACCACAAGGAAGCAAGCTAATTTCCACAATATCTTAAATTTTAATGTTATGTGAAGATTGACAGTTCTCTTTTACTTTATTACTTAGTTAGTATTTATTAATCTCAACTCTTAGTATTTCATTGTTTAAGATTTTAATCAATTTATTTTTATGGGTGCCCAACAGAAACTAACATCACAATACCACATCAAGACCAAACACAACACTAATGGTCCACAAGACATATCTCTACATACTTCCATGACTGTATCACATCATAAGAACTCAACCAAACCATGGGAAGAACATACATAGCCCTCACAACATAGTACTTGTCACAAATGCCCCCAACACAATAAGTACCCATAACATAAGAAGACTACTACAACATGGAATTCCCAACATGTACAAGGTTTCACACAACTCAAAACCATAATTGTAGCTATATAGGGTCAAGATGGAAACAACATCATACCAACATCAAGGAGCATTAATTCTCAATATCAAAGAACATAACCATTCTCACAAGAGTACAAATAAATCATAACACCGACACCAAATACCCCCCAAAACATTACAAAACAAATCCATATACCTCCCAAATCATCACCAACAACTACATATGCCTCCCAAAGCATCACAAACATAAAAATAAAAATCTAAGTGCACTAATCACACACACACAAGTCTCTTATGTCTCCCTCAAGTCTCTTATGCCTCCCTCAAGTCTCTTATGTCTCCCTCAAGTATCTTATGCCTCCCTCAAGTCTCTTATGTCTCACTCAAAGGGGTCAATCACCCTATGGTCCTAGGCACATAGAGTCTAGAAACCACTAACCCACTAGTCCAAAACAAAATGTAGTTTACAACTACATTAAAGCATGACAAACAACACTAAGGCTTCATCAAGCAAGCCAAAGGAGAAAGAAACTATGGGGGATGCTACTTATGCCTCCCAAAGGGGAAATGGGTATCACCACCTAATTTCAAACCGCCAAAATATAGTATATCAAATCCCTGACATGCCCTTATGCCTCCCCAAGTACCCCTTATTCCTCACATTTCCTTATGCCTCCCCAACCTCTTATGGCACCCCATAACAAGTAAAGAAATGCAAGCTATTTCTTTGTAAGGTGGAACCCAAATCCCAACTCCCTCCACACTTATACCTCCCAAAACACTTGTGCCTCCCACAAAATAAACCCCATAGTCTTCTCCTACACCATTCCTAGGCCATCTACCCAATATCCCACAAACATGCCAAAACATTCACAACAATAACAATTTCATAAATAGAAAAGAAGCATTACAAGAGCCAAACTCCTACCTCTCCATGATGGAGTTGTTCCAAGTTCCAAAACAACAAGCTTTAACCCAATGCAAGCAATCCAAATCAACCAAGCACAAGCATGCAACAATATTCCAAAACTTCTCCAAAGCAAGAGCTCCAAAATAGAAAAAGAATTCACCCCAAAAGGAGTTTCCAAAAGTGAAGCCAGCCAAAACAATGGCAAGTAATTCAAATTTTATAGAAGAGGGAAGAGAAGAGGATGAGGTGGATCCATGTAGGATGCCACATCACACATCCTCAACCCCAACCCAAAAGTCAACTTCAATCTCCAAGACACAATAAATAAGTAGGTGAATAATATGGCAATCTTACTTACACACTCAAATCAAGCCCATATCCCAAAGGACTGAAATTAATTTCAAGCAAGAAGTATAATTAAAACATTCAACTAGGCTTACAAAAATGCATAATGAAAGCTATATTTAAACTCTCCAACCATAGGTAAGGTTGGTATGCAAATTTAAGAGGTATGGGACAAGTTTAACTTGTCCCACAAGCCTCCAAAGTCAGTCTCCAAGGACAATTTCGAATTCCAAAGAAGATGAAGTGTTTCATACTCCAAATTTTACTTACATATCTCTTACACAAATCTTACAACATTTAATACAAGAGTCAACCACTCCAATAATTACTTTCTTATGTCCCAATTTGATTAATTTATTTTAACAATATGATTACTCACATTATATACCATAATTTATTTAAATAAAAGGGATAAACACATCACTTAATAAACACATACAAACATCAATAAAAAGAAACCTAATAAATACATACACATAACCCTTGGTCACGTTTAAAGGTGATCCCCCATGGGAATCCCTAACACAATCAAACACACAAACAAATACAAGTTGCCATGGTGACCTTGTTGAATTCATCTAGAATTCCAATGTGGTTGGTCTCCAATCCCCCGATGTTTGTTGTGATATTTTAACCTACAAAACGCAAATACCTCCTTCTGCCTCGTGGCCATATCGTAACATCCAAAGTTAAATAAATAAATTCCAAAATCATCTAGATATATGAATCACAACAACATCCAACCAACCAACAAGATCATTTGTAATTTTACTCAACAACTATATCATCATCAAATAATTTCCATTTCTAGGTCTACTCACAATATCCAAATATCACATGTCCGAATAACATTCATAATATAAAATGTCAAACAACATATCATCATCATTATATAAAAAAATGTCTCTAATAATCATCATACATCATACCCGAATCAAGGTCAACAATAATCCATGATCTAACATCTAACATCATACTGTAATAAGGTCCATAATCATGTTCATAATATGATCAGCACTATCATGATTAGTATCAAAAGGTGTCAAAGGGATGTGGGCACTACATGATGCATATATGTCATTCTCTTCTTCATGTATTTCAATAAGAATTCACATATGTAAATCTTGTGTACAATAGTGTATTCTTCAGGATATTGCATGTAATACCATGCATCAACCTCATATTTTCCAAGCTCCACAACCTGAATATTCTTCACTTTTTTGTTTTCTTCGTGCTCTTTTCAAGTGTTTGTTTTATGAGTGTGAGATCTTTTGTACCCTTTTGTACATTGTGCATTTCATCATAACACCTTTTAGATTATGAGTTAGCTTACGATCCAATTATCCATAATTGTCCAACTTTGAATCCCTTGAACTTGGCTCAATGGTAACTGATGTTCCTTGAGTGGCCATTGGAGCAAGCTTTTCTCTAGCTTTGGGAAGTAATGCATGTTCATCTTCTGAAACCGAATCCATGATCCTTGTAGAAAGAACCCTTCATCAAGTCTCTTTTTTTATACAAGTAATGAATATAACAGTCAATTCCATCTCTACTTTCACATCATTCCATAATATCAATTGAATGATAAACACTATCCCATTTTGAAAGACAATATACCTAGAAGCCAACCTGACATTTCATTCTTGCGCCATTATCCTCTGTGTGATTATCTTATCCTAAAGAATTATCATCCTTCACGATCTACACCCCATCATCTATATCAGTTATAGTTTTAACTCAAATATGGGCCATTGCAAGAAAGCATGACAAACAAACATGCTTCCCTCGTCTGCTCGCTAAATGTTAACAAGATGAGTTACATATCATGGAATCCCTCATGCTAAAAGGATGTGAATATCCTGGCATGTCCCTTACATGATTGTATACTAGCAACATGGAAATGATAATTATTATTACATCTAACTTCCTTCGAATGAGTCTCGCTTTGTAAAAAGCTCCCATTTTGTGTAGGGGAAAGTGAAAGAGAAAAATCCTGCAGATGTGACACAAGAACCTGATCACCCATGAATTCAAGTCATCTTTTTCAAATATTTCACATGTATTCCACCTAGCTCCACCCATTCCAAGTCAGTAAAACAATTAAGATGATCCTATAATCTGACAAACCCCTTAGCTGGAATGATGGGCACCCATAACCCCTGTAGACTTCTGCCACACGTTGCTTCATTTCTTACTCACCCACCAATCTTCCATTTAAATTCCAACTACTCCTAATTAATTCACCCAATTCCTTTCCGCACCTTTTTCTTTTAAATTTAATTACATTTTGTTAAAAATAAAAATAATGGCACTACAATTTGTAATGTTAACAACTACTTATGTTGATAATATTTTTTCAAAATTATACCAATGCGTGAAAATTATTACAATGTGCAGATACCAGAAAAAACTTTCTTGAGGATATGAGGTCCCACATAAGGTTTTTGTGTTCCTCTATCTTTCATGGAATGTAAGTTTTATTAGATTTCTTGAATCATTTTCCTCTATAGTGAATTGTACGGTGAATGCCTAGTCTCCTCCTTGCACTTCTTTTGGCTTCATGATAAAATTGACGATTGTTCTTTTATTTGAATTTAATTTTTGTATCAACATGCATCAGTCTTTTCATTGATGGTCCTCTGAGCTTGAAATTCCTCTTTTTCTAATGCCTCAAGCATTAATCATGTTAATAGGAATTTCCAATTGTGAATCTTAATAATTATGCATAGCATGCATTGCAGAGATGAGATTTTAAGGTTTTGTTTCAGAGTTCATTGAAATACAACATCATTAGGATTACTAATGACGGAAACTCTAGTCACTACCTTAATTGGTATTTAGAAACTCTAATCATTAATGTTCATGAAATCGACTACATAAGGAAATCTAAACATTATGTTTCCTTATCTAACATATGTAGAGTTTAAGGGATTCAAACTTGTTAAGTTTCTCTTGGAAGCATTTATCGACCATATATGTTGCCTCCATAACTTGTGTACTAAAACCCCTTTTATTTCAAATTATTAAGAATTTGACACATGTTTCATATATTCTTAGTTGTAAAAATAATTTTCGTGTAGGTTCCCCCTACATTTTCCACACTCGTGAATTTCGATTCCTCTAATTTCCATTTTCATCTCCCTTGTTCCTCTTTCAATGTTTATTTCATAAAGTTTAACTTCTTTCATGCATCCCCTTTGGTGTTTCCATCGCACATTCCATGTGTGATTGCTATTTCTATCCCTTTTGACATATTTACATAGTTTCTACAAAGTGTTTATGATGCTCTTGCATCATATCTTTATTTTTAGCTTTTAAGACTTTTGCATATTGCCTTTTTTTCTTGAACGGATCTCCAAATTTTCTTTGGACTTGTACATTCAACTCCCAAAATAAAATTAGGCACGCCTACATTTACTCTAATAATTAGATGATATAAATACCACAACGAGACCATATTTTTATTGTTTTAATATTGTTGCTATTTAAAAATATTATAGAAATTATATTCTTGTCACCCTTATATATGTTTTCCCTCTTCCTTTGCAATGCATTCCCTCCTTCACAAGGAATGCTTGCGATGTCATTGAAAAGGAGATCTTTGTTGGATGCGACCAATGACATTGTTGGGTTCTACCTCCACGGCCATGCCATCGACTCGACCACCAACTTCACTCATATACGAAACGATGAAAACAAAATTCCGCATTTGTCGAGGAGGTTTCATTCCCTTTAGTAAGGGACATTCATTGATTCAACACAACCTTGTTCGCTTTCAAGTCCCTACATTAATCCCCCTTTAACTTTCCCTATTATCTTGTATGCACTTTGTCCCTCCTTTTCCATAAATGTCACGAACCTTCACAATTTACGGTTAGATTTGACTCTTCCCCTTTCTGCGTGTCCATTACACCGTCTCAGTCCAATTGCTGGCATACCTCTTTTTAATTCTAAAATTAAAAAGTTATTGACGTAGTTTACAATTTTTTTAATTCTTAAAAAAAAAATTAGTAACCATCCTTAATATTATTAGGCCTTCCGTAACATGAAACAATGGTCAAGAATTCATGCGTGTGGCTAAAGTGTTCAAAAGATTTTCTTTGAAGGGCGCAAATACCTAACAATTTTTTGAAATTTAGTGTTTTATCATTTTATTCCACAGCGGTACTCTCATAATGCTTAAGATTTGATGTTATTAATATCAAGTTTATGGTGCTAAATAAAGCACAGTCCTGCCTAAAAATACTCTTAACATCTAGAAGATTCGACTCAAATATTATCTGCAGGGAGCGGAGCCTATATGTCCGTTACCGCTGGAAGACAGGTGTAAAGGTGCATGGATGGACTGTTGGGGCAAAAAGCTAAGATGTAAGAGCCGTTGCAAAACTTCTATATAACTTACTCCGACCCATCCCTCAATCCCATTTTTATTTGGATTTACTGCATTTTTATTGTAGTCCGAGTCTGCGTGTAGGGCCCTGCTGCTTGTATTTTGAGTAGTTGCTTTTTTCTCAACATTTTCTGTGCGTCTTTTGTATTTTATATGTGATTTTTTAAGTTTTTCTGTGTTTCTGTGTTGTTGTTATGTGTGTATTTGGGCTTTTTTGGGTCTGAATATGTGTGCTCTGTTTTTTTTTTATTTATATGTGTATTTGGGTTTTTTTTTGTCTGAACATTATTGCAAGAGAACAGCGAAGGTAGATACTCAACGATGCGTCTTCGTTACGGTAATTTACTTTAACCGTTCACTGTTTCTTTGAACTTCTGATGTAAATGCGTGATAAATATTTTTACATTTCTAGCATCATTCTCCAGATTAGGATCTCACATTTCCAAACATCCTACAGTAGTTTAGGTTTCCTCTGCGTGTTGTGGTTACCGCTTAGGACTTTTTAGGTTTAATTTCTGTGCGTTAGTTTTAGAAATTTCATTTGGTAAAATGTACAGCCAAGATATGGTTGATTCGATTTTTTTAAATCCAATGTGAGTAAGTGGCTAACAGGGTTTACATCTGGTTGGTTTGAATGTATTTAACTAATAGGGCTTCAGATCTGGTTAGTTAAACATTTTGTTGGCTTTCACTGCACAGGGTTTAGATCTATTTTTCCCGTGTTAGTGCTGCCATATGTTTCATTTGATTACCATTGTTGGGTACGGCTAACAAATAATATTTGAAGGGAAATATAGATATGTACAGGGTTTAAATACAATTTCTAAATCTGAACACACAGATTAGGTTCCTCCTTAACAAGGTTCAGATTTACACATTTTTTCGATCAAGCATTTTACTGATACATGGTTTAATATATGTATTTTAGGATTTAAAACCTATTCAATGCAATGAAATGTTTATTGTTGTATTTAGGATTATAATTGTTATTTTTCTGAATGTCATGGCAGAGAGGGGGAAGAAACTTAATGATTTCCTGAATACGCTACATTCAATGCTGCCCAAATCTCCAAGGTCTGTATATCTCTGTAATGTTTTTACTATATTGCAAGAAAAATACAGGGCATTTTAATTTACAGAAACTTTAAATTAGTTTTTAATGTTTTGGAAGCACTGTGAGTGTTACAGTCCTGGGAATTGTCAAATTTCTTGTAAGATATATCAGTATACAAAGGAGTTTCCTTTTAGGCGAGCTTCGTATAGTAAATATACTAATTAAAAATAGATCTAAGTTTCAAAATCGTACTATTATGTTCCGAGAATAATACAGACGCTCCGTACCATTTTTCTTGTAGATGAAGAGGTGCTCTGTTTTGTAGATGAACAGGTGCTCTGTTTTTTTATAACGCCGTTCAATTTGTCAGACAGTCAAAATGAGAAATGCAATCTAATTAGGGTTATAATTTTTCTAGTTTACAAATAATAATTGAAGGTAAATGAGGTTATGTAGAATGATAATCTCTGAAGTTAAAAAATGCAGGTTAGATTTCTCCTGAACAATGGTCCGATCTAGTGTTTTTCAGGGTTATGGCTCCATGTATTCTTTTCAGGGTCATATCTCCATATATTATTTATGATTGAAAGTAGTTCACTGAAACAGGGTTTAATGCTGTATTATAACACATTTAATCAACTATGGAGTGTTTATTGATCTAGTTCAGATTGTGGAGTTCTATTTATTTTTGTGCTCTACTTGCTTGCATTTGGTTATAATTTTTATTTTCTTTCACTGCCAATTTTTTTGTCATGGATAAACATTGCTACACTTGTAGAGGAAATATTGGACGTGTCCTGTACCATGTTTTAATAAATTTTTAACTGTAAATATTGTTTACTCGTTCTGTACTAGATTTTAGAAATATGTAGATGATTCTGTTTTGGTGGGCTTAAAATGGCCATGCTAGCTTAAGCTAGAGAAGTTGTCATTGATATTAAAATTCATGCCTTTATTTGATACGGAAGATGCAATTTATTTCAAAAATTTAGGATTAATATTTTGTTTGATAATTTAGGTTTTATAGTTTTTTCCAGTGAGCAGAGTTTTGATACAGAAGATGCGGTTTATTTCAAAATTTTAGGATTAATAATATATTTGATAAATTAGGTTTTATTAGTTTTTGGTGTGCAGAGTTTTTTCAGTGATTGATATATTCTGTATGATTAGAGAGCGCGGCCCATATCAGATACCTCCAAAGAAAGTTCAGCTTTGTGATCTTCTTTGCAACTGTATATCCGTTATATCTTTTTATCTTTGTTGGGGCAGGAATAATGAGGTAGGGCAAATTTAAATGTATTATCTTTCGGTTGTTTATTAAATTTCAACTACCCTTTTGTTATTCACTTTCCTAATTTTTGGAATGTGCATTCCTTTACCTTGTGGGTTTCAACATAATCTCTATTCCTTAAAAGTTCCCGGACCTTCACCAACAATCCCATATAAAAATTGTAATGATTTAAAACCAACAATCCATATGTGGTTCATGGAAGGGTTTAAAGGTATGTGCTAGTGACAAAATTTTAAGCCTTTTGTAGTTCAGTACTTTAATAGATTATTAATTATTATCTTCTGTAGATAGGACCGCAAAAATGCTTGTTATTGCTAATTTGCAACAACTATGATCTGTAAGCTCTTTTTCTGGCCTGTGTGATAATGACCCCCAACTACTTAAGTATGCCCTGCATGATGATGACCCAGATTAATTTTGTATGACCCCAACTAATTTTGTATTCTCTTAACGATAACCTTTCTTTGGCCTGTGTGATGATAACCCAAACTAATGTTATATTCTTCACGGTCGTTAAATGCAAAAACGCTCCAATAACACTTGTGTCTTCGTAAGATGCAAAAACATTAGATTATGTTTCCCTGTTCTTGCGAAAAGGTATTTTTGCTAAGTTAATTTCGAATATATTGTTAGATCCCCGCATTTGGTATAGACATTAAATTTCGAATATATTCTTTGTTGTTGAGCAGAAATATTAAATTTTTTTGTAATAGATACTATTACTAGCAATCGCATGCGAGCAGTGCAATGTGAACGCCGAAAGGGAAGAGTAGAGAAAACCAAAATTGGGGTAGAGTAATAAGAAAGAAGTGGAGTTAGCTAGTCGAAGGTCAAGAGTTGTTTGTAATTGGAAACAAGCTTAGAAATACGTTAATATTGAAAGCTTTGTTAGAAGGGGTATATTGAAAACCAAAACCGGAGTAGAGTATATTTTAGAAATGAAGTCACATTGTTTATATTTGTATTCATGGTTTGAATTTGACATCGAGTTAGATGTTTTGTATGATTCTAACCATAAAATAGTTACAAATATTTTATTTTATTCTCTCATACAACTTAAATATTTAAAACATCGCCGTCATTTTTTATATAGAGTTACATGTAAAATGTATTAACATACAACACGTTGAGAATTGGAGAGTGTTGATTGGGGAGGGAGGAAGGGGATATTTTTTTAAAGGGGGGGAACTGGTGGAGATAACCTGGGTGTGCATCTTCATTTCTTTAGACCAGAAGTAGAGGGGCATGAGCCATTATTGAGTATTGCCCATAAGAAGAAAGAGGCGAAAGGTAAACATCTGTAAGGGAGGGGACTCTAGAGATACATGTAAATAGAAGACCATGTTTCTCAGTGTTTCCAAATTGAATAGTGACCTTCTACAAAGTAAGGATGTCAGACTTGTGGATAGTTAAAGCTGAAGCCAGTTTAATATGCATTTTTTGCAGCACCCTTTGAAAATTGGTGGCATTGGAATATGCAACATTTTCTTGGGATTCCAACATGGCCAATATTGAGTACTCAATATTTGTCAAATTTGATGACAAGAAAAGTGGATTTTTTTAAAGTATAACTTTGTGTTACAATCGATCATCATCGACTTCCATAAATTAGTCCATCAGGTAATTTGTGCAATGGATCAAGGCGATTGTAAGGTTCTTCATTGTTCATGTGGCTGCCATACATATGATATAGGAATACAAACAAATCTAGAATATATCATCTAGATTTTCCTCAAAAGCAAGTACTTTTGTGGCGTATATGCATCCGTACGTATCTGTATCAGATACATATAAGATAGGATTCATGGGGGTTCAGGGCGTATCCTGGCAACGTAGTTGAAAATGATGAGTAAACCAGGTAGTTACAACAATAAACTTGACTTACAGTCACATTAGTACAACTGAAGCTACAAACACGTCCCTGTGCCCCTCTATAGAATCGGAAAAATGGTAGAACATGGATATTCAAGCTATAACACAGAGATTTATTTATTTTATTTTATTTTATGAATACCGTTAAAATGGTTTTAAATCTAGAGAATTCAGAAGTGTCTCCTTCCTAACCTGCTAAGATTTCATTATCAGTAAGAGTACACAGACAGAAAGGCCAACTCCATAGGAAAATACATAAAAAGCCAAGTCACTTATAGAATCATCATCTGAATAGAGGGCAACCATTCTCCTTTCAACCCCTTTTTTTTTCTCCAGCAGCAATGTATATATGGATATCCTGATTAAAATCAAAAGCCTTCAAAACAAGTGCAGTTTCTTCTAGTGTTAATGGATATAATCCATCCTTCCTTTTCATTTCAGCATTTATGACTTTCTCCTTCCACCATGGATAAGCATTCCTAGGAAAGAAACAATGAAATAAATCAGAACACACATTATGAACAAAAGTGAGTGGAAATTGACAAGAATCACTATTTTTAGATACATAATATACCTCAGTCTGGTGAGCTCCTCTGCTTCTTCGTCAGAGCAGCCAAGAGTACAACCAGAAAATGCCAACATGTCCATTTCTTATCGCAGATGAAGAACCAAGAAAGGACCGTGCCTCTGCAATATTTTCAAAATTTTATGAGCCAGTTCCTCAATTCGTGAAGTGAAACAAAGGGCATTGTAATTAACATGGAAACGTAGCTTTTGAATCTCAATCGGCATACCATTATTTGCCAGGCGTGCATCTGTTTTAGTCAAATGCAGAACTTTGTGCCCTTTTATTAAAGGAAGTATCTGCATATTAGGAAACAATGTTAGCTGTTGGTTTTTGTGTAAATGTAAAAGTATCAAACATTTATTTACAATATATAACCTAATGAAGGCAATAAGACATGTTTGACCAGCTCACAGGACGCATGGAAAATACTGCCCCTTGTTCTACCTTTGGCTTTAACTTCAAAGGAAGTTTTTTGAGTATGCGAACCTCATCTCTGAGAGATGACATAAAGTGATCCACATCAAATATGTCTTTGAATTCATTGTTCACATAAACAACAAATATTAATTTCACTAATAGGAGAAAATAAAAGCAATAATCATTGTCTCAAATGATTAATGATATAATATCCAAGACTGAAAGAAATTCACATATCATGCTCACAACCCGCTCATGAGTAGAAGAAAGTCACTTTCCTGGGTTCTGCCCAAAATGAACTCTTATCCAGCTTGGGAACAATCAGAGTGACATTGAGAACTCTAGCAATTGTAACCATGTCACATTTCTGATATGATGAAAAATCATGTTATCAACACATAATCTGAAAATCAGCCTTAAAAGATAACATAGAAGCCATAGTAATAATATGAAGTATATTGACCTTCTATCTAAAATAATCCTGCATGATTATGAATAGTAAAAGAAATGAACGTGCATACCACAGCTCGCATCTGATTTAGACCTCCATTACAAGAGACCATTAGGTATCCATTGTTTTTATACACTCCTGCAGACAATATTTATGTTAGAATGCTTTAGTTCAGTGACACTAGGTTGATAAAGGATTGAAACTAAAGGAGGAAAAGAAATGGTGTTTAAAGGAAGATAATATGATTTGTATTTGAAAACAGAAAAATGCCAGTGGCATTCATTCTTTAAAAATTCTAGGGAATGATTGGTCTGAAAACAATCAAATCACTCCTCTAAGGTTAAGATGCATAAAGAATGATGCCATGCTTACAGACAAACCAAGACCATAATCGTAATATATAATGCAATTATTACTGAATGGCCCCAGGATTCTCTATTCTCTCGAGCAATAAAGAACATCGACGTTGTTCCAGTAGCATATTTAATTTGATCTGGCACATGATTCTAATCCTTTTCAATTTTAAAGTTTATATTCTAGACAATATTATTCTCGTCTTTTTTATTGTTTTTCAAGTTTGGTGCTATCATGTCAAACTCAACATGGCAATAGCTTTGGTCCTGTTCAAATAGATGTATCCAACACCCGAAGTTTGTTGAGCCATAACAAACTATTAGTGAAGACTTGTTACTTGTGAACATTGGTACCGACATTTCCATGCCTATCAGTATTAACAAATGCACTTAGGAGGGAAATTTTCTAGATACATATTCTGGATGTTTTAAGTATCATCAAAGCAAACTCTAACTAAAGTGACATCAGAATGAAAGAAGATTATGATTTTGTTGGGTCTGTTATCTACCCAAGAAGCATAAATGCCGGGAGTAGGCTTGGCGGTTCCCAGGGTAAGATTTGAACACAGGCATTTACTATGGTAACGCTCTGCTAGACAGACATGCCCACTGGACCATTTCCACTCAGTGTTTTGTTAGTTGAAAGGAAAAAGATTATTTGCAGATACGTCAGTACTAAAATGCCATTATTGTGACATAATATTCCCCTGCCTCGTATTCCCTAGCTGATCCCAACTGCCAATCTATAAAAGGTTGTGTCCTCTTATCCAAATACTAAATAATGCTCATGAAATATAGAACAATAAAGTTTTTATTATTTCAGTATTTTTTTGTAGATCTCTTTTCCAGCAATATGTTCCAGTTAATATAACTTCGAACCATCACTTGAATGAGATTTAATGTGGATTTGAAGTTGAAACACATTCAAGTTTCCACGCTAACATCATAATGGCTAGAAATTGAAAAGAAGCAAATCCACCAAGCATGGCAATGAATTCTGTAATGCTCCCCCAACCTACCTTATCATGGTCAGCTTCACCTCTTTCTTGGCATGTTGGAGTCTTCTAGTTGGTGGATGCACCTCATTTAATACCCCGATTTGCAAATCTTCCTTGTTACGGTTGACTACCCGCACTTGTTTCCTTTTGCTAGCCGCGTGAGTTTTACTCATCCCTTGTTGGACTGCGTGTGGGTGGTTGAAATTCCTTGTCTCCCTGGTTGGCGGCGGACAGCTTGAATTTGGTATGCAGTTGCATGAGAGTTGTGGAGTGCACTGTCTTGAAGTTTCAAAACATGGTCAGGGCTCTCTCCTCCAAACTGCGCCTGTCCTCGATGTGATCAGCTGAGGTGAATGTATCAATCCACTTCATTAATTCTGTGGCAACGTCTGGTTGAAGGTCTTTATCTCCTTGGCATCAAATCGGAGCAGAGCAGGAAGGAGTCTTCAACTGTGACAGCTAAGAATGATCGTTCAAGGTAAAACAGTGGTGATTATGTGATCTCAAATGGGTAAGAACATCCATGGAAGGTGTTGAAGCCGTTCTAAGTAGTCCACAAGCTTCAAAAGGTGAAAAGCAAGTCTCAATACTTCCTCAACCTTGATCAGCGGTCGTTTTCCAGTCTGTACGCTGTAGATTGTATCACAGGGAGCAAATAGATGTTTTTCTTGGCGTCTTTCTGTCCTGGTTCCTCCTGCGCGTGCGTTTTGTTTAGACGGAGCTTCAAGCTAGTGAAGCGAGGCGTGTTGTCTCCTTTTCTTGAGTGTTGTAAGGTGTGTTATTATGGGATCCGCAGCGGCGACTGCAAGCAGCTTCTTAGCTTGGCAACAGACCGGTGGCAGAATGGCAGAAGCCTTTGTGAGCGCTCCCAGCAAGCAGGTTGTCCAACTATGTTGCTTTCTGTTCAGTATAGAATGCATCCTCAATTCGGAATTCTCCTTCAAGGTATTTTAATCAGATCCACTGTGTGACAGTGAGAGTGTTACCTGATGAAATTTATTGCTATGATCCTCTTTTGAAACCATTCTGCTTGTTTTGCGATGTGACTCATGGTTGAGGAACCTCCGAAACGGAATAAAATAAAACACAGATCCACAATCACCATGTCAAAAGGTATGTGTGTGTTGCATTTGTTTTAGATACCCATACTGCTACACGCATATGAATCTCAACTAAATGGCAGGCAGAGGATTTCTTGTGAGATGGATCCTGTACGCCAAGGAATTTGATAATAATGAAGAAAGCTTACAAGTATTTGGCGATTTACATCTGGTTTGCTTTTTATATGTGTCCTCAGACAGAAAAAAAAAACTCATAATACCATGTCTAGCAAATCAGTGTATCGCATTGTGTGAAAATGAGTCACCACACAATGTCATCCCTTTCCCATATCTATCTCAAGCTGAGAACACTTTGTGGAGAGGGTTTGCACATTCTTCTGCTCACTACAAATTCAAATGCGAATAATCCTCCTGTACAGTCCTCTACTTATCGTCATCTATTGCATACTTGCATTGCTAAGAAAACAGTTTCAGAGGGTAAGGAAATTCACTCTCACATCAATGACAGTGATAGGAGATTTCCATTTGCCGTACCAGCATTCTTGCAAAATGCACTTATCAACGTGTATGCCAAATGTGGGAGTGTAGATGATGCAGCTCTAGCCTTTGACAAAATAGTCAGTAAGGATTTGATCTCATGGAATGCCATGATTGTTGGTTATGCTTACAATGGAAATGGCAAGGAGGCTCTCCAACAGTTTAAATTGATGTTAGAGGCAGACATGAAGCCAAACCGAATCATTTTTTTTTTTTGGCGTCTGTCTGCGTGCAGCTACCATGCGGACTAGTGGCTGAGGGATGCCATTATTTCGAGGTAATGAGAAGAGAACACATCAGCCTGGTAACAACTAACCACTATGCTTGTATGATTGACCTTCTGGGTCGTGCGGGACGAATATGTGAAGTTGAAGGAAGTGAAAGCTGTGTTAATGACTCGATTACTGAAAATACTGATATTGATGAAGTGATTGAAACTGTGAAACAACACCAGAAAGAGTCAAAATTGCCTGACATTGAAATTGTGCGTCTCTTACGGGATGCACTTATGGATGTTGTCTAGTGGTCTGGCAAGAACCAACAACAAAATGCAAATTCGGCACTGTGTCAGGTTCTTCTCTGAAAATATCTCCTCTAGCCTTGTGTAGATCACTTGTATTTGTGGTAGCACATATAGGGTATGTGAGTTGGTTGTCGAATCCTACAAGAAGTAAAAGCTCAAGGAAAGCAATAGTTGAGCACAAGTGCATGGAGTCACTTCGAATACAAAGCAATGCTCGTGAACTATTTGACAAAAATCCTCTTCAATTGCATGGTCTCGCGGATCGTGAATGTGGACCGCTTAGAACTGATGCACCCGGATTCTAGTACCTACAGTTCTTATGCTGACCCGTGCGGAGTCTGTACGACCTGTTGAAGCTGGAGAAACAAGCAAGATATTTCTACACTTTTCTACTATTATTTTATTTAAAAATATTGTGAAATCGAACCACTTTTCCTTGCATTGTGTAACGACCCAAAAAATCCACACATGAACAACACGATGAAATACTGAGATAATTTTTTTGACTTGCTTGACACATAACATGACGCAACATGTCGTCACCAAGTATACAACTAACACTGTGAACAACTTGATACAAGGATGGCCATAAAGGCAGCACGGAAACGTTCACACAAATCAAGGACAATTTACTTTTCTTTTTGACAAGACAACATAGAAGTCCATTCACAGAACACACTTACAGTTAGGGCCAACCACAAAGAGTTATTCTTGAGGGTTATTTATTTTAATAAGATATCTTGCAATTCTTAGCTTACGTTTTCCAAGGAGGTTCAAGATATGATTCATACAATTCCTCTTACCAAGCTAAGTTTATTCTTTTTACACCCGAGTAATCATTTTTAATCTTCTCTATTATGACATTCATTTGCTTAATTCGTTTGTTTAGAGAAAGGGGTAATTTAATTTCACAAGGCCATCTATTAACACTTACACTACTAGAACTTGTTCATGCCCATATGACAACATGGGTTCACGTTCAACAACTTAAGAGAAAATTACGAGGTACCTTGGATAAAGTTAAAGGAAGAAGGTCAATTGAGTTCATCCTTGAGACATCATTAGTTCTTACTGAGGTTTAATTGGAGCTTGAGGTTTTATACGTAATTATTAATTATTTTACTTAGGCTTCGCTGGATGATTTTACAAAAGAAAACAATTTACCTTTCAAATGGTTGAGGGACAGATTGCGTGGTTTCGAAACCGATCCCTCCTACTTATTAAATCTTGTTAACTTATATCAACTAACAATTTGTTTCACCTTAGGATCATTCTAAGAATTCACCATACAAAAAGGATAATGTTCGCTAGTGTAGCTAGGGATATCAAGTTATAAAATTTTTACTTCACAAAGGATGGTTTCATTTTGATCACTCATGGAATTATTTGATTTCAAGTAGATCACCTCTACATTTATTTGTTGAATATAAAATTATTATTTGTTTAGCTTCTTAAGGGTTAACCGACCCATTTTACTTTACTTATAAAATATTGTCACCAAGTCTTAGAAAGATTTAACTTAACAATTTATTCCCAAGATCAAAGTTTTACAATACTCATATCAATGTAAAGATTGAATACCATTTCTCACAAGGATAAGTTACCAGTTTACCTACAGAAGGACAAGACAACATCATCACGCAATTTCAGAACAACCCAAGGCAAGAGGTCTTCTAAACTCCTTTGCAAGCACTATTACAAAAATTTACCTCACATTGGACATTTTTACAAGGAACTTCATAAATTGCACTGATGAAACCTTTACAACTCTTTCCTTTAATCTACTCGCATAATCCATCTGCACAAATACTAGCTAGAATCAGTTCGCGAGAACTGAGCATGTTAAGGCTACACATTGCAACAGTAAGCTAACATTTAACAATATCAAGAAAGGAATGTTCTAAATTCAGAAATGGATTAAAACACAACCCACAACTCCAAGATTAATCACATGAGAGAGAAATCTAAACCATCCAACAAGGAGAAAGTCAAAATACCAGTAAGAACAAAATTACATAAATCAAGGCAAGACCTTATGGGTTAGGAACAAGAAGATCAAGAGGGTTGATATTTCTTCATGTGATCCTATGGTTTACGTGATTGGAATCCAATACTCAATCCATCCATCTAAAGGGGTCCAAGAGAAGACAAAACATACTAATTATGATCGTAGGCGCGAAACAAAACGACGTTATCCAATTCTCCCAGGGAAAGGCTTCATAGTAATAAGGGTTCGATGCCCTAAAAGAAAACAACTATAGTTTCAGTTTTAACCAAGGAGTTTACCACTACTTCCTTATAGGATTTCTTAAACGTAGCACTAGTTAACAAAACAAATCCACCCTTCCAAACGCATACAAATGAGACACAAAAAGGGCCATTATTCTTCCAACAAACCTTATCCTAATCGTCAACTTCTCTTCATAATGTAATGGAAGGCTAAACCCAAAAGTAGTTAATAATTTTTATATATTTCCGACAATGTCAATAAGTATTTTAAAATAAAGATAAAAATTGATTTCCTTAACAAAGCCACAAAATGGGACTTTTAGTAACCAAGTTGAAGTATAAGATATTCGAGTTCGAAAACAAAGGGATTCGATACACGGTGGGTAATACACCATTGATGCCCCAGAATCAAAGGACCTTACCACGAGTACAAGCACAAAATAAGAACCAACACACATATCCATCAGGAAGGTTACGCAGTGCAGTCAGGCCTAGAAGTTCTATGAGCTCCTTGCCAATGGTATAGAAGATGGAAATTTTACCCGATCCATGTGGGCTTATCAGGGAAAGGTCTAGCAAATATCAAACAGATGAATATAATAGCCACCTATTATATTATCACTGTAATCAGCTGTCATCTAACAGGAACGGGTTCACGAGTCCAATACCATGGATTCACCTACAACTTTTGTTTCAGTCCAGCTATTAATAGCTTGCTCGTGACCCCTAGTAAAATTTGAAGAGATTTCATTCAATAAAACTTACAATGTTTCCCCCTTACTTTAATCACACAAGAGTTTGAACCAGGAAGAAGGTAAAGTAATTCTCTCAACACGTAGAGGCCAAAATAGATGTCAGGTCATTCATCCTCTAGAACTGGGTACAACAGTCAACCATGTACAGTTCTAAAACAAAACCCTAATGCCATTTTCTAATTAAACAAAAAGTAAGGAATGCCCACAGGCTTAAACAAGTTTTAGAACACAACGTCACTATTAATGTACCATTTAGCAAAACAAGAGAGCCCTAGACAGGAAATACGTATATATTCAACCCAAATAGAGATATGAAGGCTTAACCTTCCATATAGTAAGCCTTCAATTATAATTACCATCACAGAGTTCTTTAAAAGAGAGTCATATAAGCAACGAAACCCTATAATGTTTCCTTCCCTACGAACTAGACTGCATTACTCAAAATTGCAGTAACCCTTTTAGACAAGTATGAAATAGAGTAAGCTATAAGAGAGGAAAGAACATTCCAAGCAAAATCAGTGAAATTGGATCGAGATTTAAAGGGACAACCAACACAATCAAGCAGCGATATAAACAACCACGAAAACATTTGTCTAGGCGCCATTCAAGAGGAAAGAAAATTCATTTCAAGATACTGAAAGAAGGTAGAAAACTATTACAAAGAGTAGATTTAACATGCCTGTTTTAAACGCTAAATCTCATGGCCACGCATGCAGCGGAACCCCTTCTCCCCGCAGTCCCAAAATTATTCTCCACCAAATTCACGCTTCTCACCCACTCGGCGTCCCAAATACCATGCAAAAGACACAATAACCATTCCGGTAACTGCATAGACACAGGCAGAAGGAGAAAGTTCATTCTAGAGCAGTTAACCCCAATTTCCAGTATGTAATTCCACGAAACAGCAACAGAAATTTGGAATAATTAACAGGGTTTTGCATGACCTTGCAATATGCTTTTACTCTTGGGTCTAGATTCTAGAACAAGATCGGAAAGTCTTGCGTTCAACTATTCAAACAACTCATGAACTGCTTTCCTATTTAAGGCATTGTCAATTTTTTTTTTTAAAGCCATTAGGACGCACTATTACATTAGTTTACCCATCAATTTGTGCGCAAAGAAAACATTCCAGAAACTAAAATCAAAGTTGATTCATGCTTACCATTAGAAGTCTCACACATTATAGCTTGCTTCAATTAACATCACTTTTATCCTCCACGCTAAGCAAAATTTCTTTGAAGCATTTTGTCAAACAGTTTGCGCGTAATCTACTCCAACGACGTGAAGCAACACTGTCCAACATTGGAAAGGATATTTGTCAGATGATGAAGTAGTTGCAAGAGCTCTTGATATTAAATACCCGCAGCCTACCTGCCACTCAAGCCCTAATCCTCCTCAAATTGAGCTGATACTATCTCAATAGAAAAACTTGCTCCACATCTGATAATTACAGAGGTTTTAAACTACGTGGAAGCACGGGTGATGTCCTTACCCTCCAGATGTATCGATCACATTCAGATGAGTTGGGTTGAGTTTGGAGGTGCTGATTTTGTTAGGTGTCATCAGATTGCTGAGTGCAACTGCAAAGGCAGCCCCATCTTGTGGACTCAGAGCTCCCTCGCCTCCTCCCGATCTTGTGAACAATGCAGTGCATAAATGAGCATTCAACAGTGACCGTATAAATGCAAGGAGTAATGGGATGATTTGCATACGAGAAGGATTATTAGGCATCGCCATTATTACAGCATTCCAAACGTGCTTCATGAATATTCTGATCTGAAACAGATCCGCCTCCAGGAAACAAAAGGGCTTTCCCCTAGGCTGACTCGGTGCCATAAATACTGGCAGTGTCAAAATGCCTGTACCCGACCTGTAAAGCTGTGTCAACAGCTTGCTTCATCTTATCTATGTTGTCAGCCTTAGCCGCAGTACCAAAGCCTATCAGTGGTCTTGCTATTCCTGAATTCAGCTGGGAAACTCTCTCTCGTATCTCCATGCTTCTGCTCTGACCGCAAAAGTGAAAACAACTACCTGAGTTGTATTTCGGGTACAAATTGATTTTGGGCTGTGTAAAACAGTCAACCCCGAATAGATGTTTGCAGTCGATGCTGAACAGATAACAACAAAGTTAGACAACCTGCTTGTTGGAGCGCTCAAAAAGGCTTCTACTACAGCTGCAAGATTTTGCAACAACTGATCACGACTGTGGTCGCGTGCAACCAGAACATCAGGATCAACACCAACGGTTCCTTGGGATCACCTGTAGCAGCTGTCGCACTTATCTCTCTCTGAGGCCACTGATTTTCTGAGATAAGTTTACTTCTCTACCCTGTAGCTGCTGCAAATCGCCAAACACTTCCTCACGGCACTTTCCTAGGAGAATTTCAGTTCTGCGCTCCACTGAAGCTGCCTGTACAGCACGATTTTGAGACCCACACCCACCCTTGCAACGTCAGGGCGACAGACCTTCATTTCACCATTAATGAATCCACTATCCAGAACACGCTATAGCGATTCATCTGTTTCAGCATTTGATGGAGTGCAAAACAAGCATCCGTGGTTGGACAGACACGACAGGAGACCACGTGAACAGCAGGTGAAGTCAACATTTCAATCAATGAGCATGTGCGGCCACCAAAGGATTCCTTCACATCACACATTAATAGCTCCACCCTCCACGCCAAGAAGGAGATGAAGCTGACCGAGACAAGGTAGGTTGGGGGGCATTACACATTGATTTGTCAGTTGGATGTCATGATGGGAGATTTCCCTTTCTGCTTGTTTCTTCTTGTTTTAGCTTTTATCGTTGACTGTATGTGGGTCGAAAGGATGCGTGTGCCCTCTCCTCTGAATGTTATGTTTCTCTTACTCGAATGATAGACCTTCGTCTGTTTGTTTATGTATTAATTCTTCTCGTCGATTGAGTTGCAAGTTATTATGTTGATCAAGCTAGTATTTTCGATATCATGGAAGTAAGTTTATGATAACTATGAAACCCCCTTCCTAGCACCCAAGTTTGTCCTTGACGTTCTTTGTTAGCTCCTTCGCAAGTCCCTTTGATAACCTTTTGGCATCGAGAAAGAAAGGTTGTAGGATTGTGTGAGCAATGCGTGGGCTAGTCAGCTTAGAGTTTTGGTATTAAAACTGGTAGAATGAAAAGGTTTGTTTGCAACATGTTTTGCCGTCTCACGTGTTTAGACTCTTATACTATCTTTCATCTTGTTTCTAGGCTTTTAAAGACATCCTCGGAAGTGTCTTGACCATCCCTATCAACTTGAACCATAACTAGCTTTTCGGATCAACTAAGCTGGAGGTTTCATTGTGCGAATCCTGTACCTCGTTGACACTAGAATAGTTGGTCTAATCCCCTCTCAGAATCATTGTTGATGGCGCTCTTCTATTTTTCCTAACTTGCATTATTTGCTCCCTTGTAATGTTAACGCTATTAATTAATATTGGTCAGTTTTTATGCACGTAATTACCGTAATAGTTTGTGATGGAAATTTCCTTAAATGTGATTAACCTTTAGAAAAAAAACTCAGCTTTCATTTGATAGTCTTATGGATTCATAGCGGAAGGTTTTGTTTTGATAATGTCACTTTGAAGTTATGTTGTATCTTTGTGCGACGGTTGACTGTGTTACCCAGGGTTGTCATAAAATATGGTTGTTTTGGGATGTGGGCAATTTATTTTAAATTAACCAAACATAAGTACTATAGTGGAGGATTGCAAACCTTTAGTGTTATAAAAATTTGTTGATGACATTATTGTATACTCTTTTGACGGAACCCCTTATTCTCTCGCGTGTTTCACTTCACTAAATTGTAAGACTTTGACCCTTCTGGATGATTGGTAAATCTCCTTGTAGTTAATGGTCAAAACTAGTATACTTTTGCCTTCGCTTGAAACTTATGTTGTGTGTATACTCTAATTGATTTCCGGTTTGAAACTCATTTATGCATGACTTTTGTGTTAATTTCTGAAACCCGTGTTTCCCCCTTCTTGGGCCGATCAACTCTGGTTCTTTTGGAAAAATATTATTTTAGCCTATGCGTTTGGTACCTTTGATAAATTTCTAAATGACTGGTATATGTATCAAATCTCAATCTTGTAATTATTGTTTAATCACTTACTTGATGGGGATTCTGTTTTTGCTAGATTGTTTGTTTTCTCCTTATAGGGCCAAGGGCCATTCTCATATGATTGTTACTTTCATTGCATTTGCTCCTAACTAAAGTACAAGGTCTTCTCCTTCTTTGATCGACATGTTATAGACTTTATTATAACTTGATGTGCTCATAGTGTTTAGAGGTTTGACCCAAATTCTTGTAATAAGGTGCTTCTTTTCATGATATTGTTAGATAATAGTTATGGTGGTTTTGTGTAGCCTTATCTTGCTCAGTTCTCGTGAACTGACTCTTGTAGAAAATTTGTTGCAGATGGATTTTGCATGTAGATGAGGGATAGATTTGTAGACTTTTGTCATCAACCTCAGTTGAGAAGTTCCTTTACTCGAAACCTTTTTATGTTGTTCAACTTTTGTTAACGTCCAGTGGAAAGTTTAAAAGAGGATTAATGTCTTAGTATAAAGTATTGTGGACTTTTCATCTGAACTTTGGAAACCTTGTATTGTTTGACCATCATTGAAATTATAAGAAAATTTGGTTATTGTGGTTGAGTGACTTGTGGAGTATCGTATTTTAAGAAATGATGTAATCTTGTTTTGTTCTCGTAAATGAGTGTTGCTTCAACCTTGCCTTGAGAATAAATTTGAGTTAAACCTTGATATGGCTTAGTAATAAAGTGTCATAAGTAAACTAACATGGGATTGTTTAATACTTCTGGAAGTTAAATTAAAAGTTGCATTCAAATAAAGTAACGTAGGGGTCACCAACTTGAGAGCAAGAAATTCTCTAAGTAAACAAGGGCAAGACTATCATCAGTAGTAAACTTTATATCATGATAACCCTAGCTCCTCTAGTGAACATTATTTCCTTTTATGGTGAAATTTGTAAAATGACCCTAAGGTGAAATGAACTGTTAGTTGTTTGAAGATGATAAGATTTAATAAGCCAGAGAAAACAAATTGAGACCTCACCATCTTTCTCACCGCCATTTGGAAAGTAAATTTTTACTTCTTGTTAATACTTTTAAGCCTAAGTAAAGTTGTTAATTTTGGTTAAGAGCCCTAGCTTCAATTTAATACCTGCAATAACTAATGAGGTCCTAAAATGTTTCATCTCGACCTTCTCCTCTAACCCTTTTTCAAGGCACCTTGTATCTCTTCTCTTAAGTGTGTTGAACTTAAAACCATGTTGTCTTGTGAGCAAGAACGAATCTTAGTAGCGTTAGTGGTGAGCAGATGGCCTTGTGGAATTTAAATACTCATTTTTCTTAATAAACGAATTAAGTAAATAAATTCATAATAGAGAAGATTTAAAGATAATTACTCAATGTCAAAGGAATAAATTTAACTTGGTAAGATGAATTATATGGAATCATATCTTGAGCCTCCTTGGAAAACGTAAGCTAAGAATTGTAAGATGTCCTTTTAAAATAAATAACCCTCAAGAATATTTCATTGTGGTTGGCCCTAATCTGTAAGTGTGTTACGTGATCAACCCTATGTTGTCTTGTCAAAAAAAAAAGTAAATTGTCATCGATAGGTGTGAACGTTTCCGTCCTATGGCCATCCTTGTATCAAGTGTGTTCACGGTGAGTTATATACTTGGACGTTCTATGTTATGTGTCAAGCAAGTCAAAAAAAAAAAAATCCCCGTATTTCACCGTGTTTGTGTGTGGATTTTTTTCGGGTCATTACACTTGGTATCGGAGCGAGGTTCATGCTCTCAAACCTATGGGCCGGATTGGTGTTATATGATGATGTTACATGGTGGTGGTGGTGTTACATGATGATACGCATGATGATGATGATGTTGCATGATGGTGGTAGATATTGGAAGAGTAATGTGCTTTAAATGTGATGTGATTATTGTCGTAATTGTGATATTGTGAACGCACGTGACGTGAATGTCACCTTGTGCGTGTTTGTGATCATGTTGATATGTTGGGGATGGGAGTATTCTCTCTCCTTCTTGTGGATTCTATGAAGAGTTCACGTGTGAATTGTTGTTTGAGATGTGTGAAAAGAATTCTAATGTGGATGACGTAGTGTTGGAGCATTGTGGCATATTGTGATATGTGGGTGTATCAATGTGTTGTATGACTAGTTTGATGTTAAAAGAAATGAGTTGTATCATGATGTTTTTACCATGTTTTGAAGAAATGTGTGTACCACCTTGTTATGTAGCAATGGATGTTATGTTGTGATGTAATATGTTCATCGTATGTATGATGTGCAAATATGTAATGCTTCATGTTGTGATTTTGGGGTCATACGGTGAGTGTATGAACCCTATCGTATGGTGATTGCACTTTGGGTGTAGTAATGTGGTAAAGTGATGTGTTACACTCGGTGAATGTATGATCGTGATTTATACCCCGTATATGTACCATATGTAAGACGTTATGGTAGTTATGTGTGTGCCACCATTATGTTAGTGATGTTGTTGTAGGTTATGTTGTGAACCTTACGCTAACCGACCCCGAAAGGAATCGGTAAAGTGTATGTTGAGAGTGAGGAATGGTGTACCATGGGTCAATAACTTGAGTCAAAACTCGGTTTAGTAGATAACATGTGATTCTTTCCTCTCTCTCCCTATGTGGTTGCATGTATGCAACCTAAGTGCAACTATGACTATGTTTAGCCTTGTCGAAGTGGTGGCGGGATGATTTAGATGGAGGTGATGACAACAGTATTATTGATATGTATTTTATGAGTGAGGCTCGATGTTCCGAAAGTGCTAGCAACTCATTGAGTACCCCTTGGTGGCCAAATAAGCCCACACGCTTATCGTAATGTGACATTACTATAAGTTGGTTTTTATTCATAAATTGAGCTTTTACTTTATTTTGTAAGGACCAAAGAACTTTTCTTGATTGCCATGCTTTACAATTTTGGGCATTTCCTTGGTTTGTGGCACTAACATGGGGATTTTGATACTAACTATGGCTATTTGGCCATTTATTTTGCTTGATTTTGGGTCTTCTTTTAAATTTGGAATTTTTATCGCCTTGCCCAAGGCTTGTACTTTGCCACTTGGCATTTGGATTGGATTGTTATGCTGGTCCTATTGTCGTGATGTGTGGAATAGGGTCATAGGATGCACCATGGATTGGTTGGACCTATGGACCCACTTCGTTGTATGGGGTACGCCCAAGGAGTTACATATAACTAGCGGGTTGTTGAACCACGTGTTATTATGTCACTTGGGTTAGGAGTGTTCGTGTCTTAGGCCATAGGGTCAACCAGCCTCCCGAGGGAGGCATAAGAGTCTCGATGTGAGACTTGAGGGAGGCATAAGAGTTTGAGGGAGGCATAAGAGACTTGAGGGAGGCCGAGCCTCCTTGAGGGAGGCATAAGAGCTCGAGGGAGGCATAAGAGACTTGAGGGAGGCATAAGAGTTTGAGGGAGGCTTATGATATTTGTCTGTATGGTTGATGTTTCAGGATATATGTTGAGTTATTGTGATGTTTGGTAGTGGTCTTTTGATGTATGTGTTACTCATGTCAGATGGATATGTGTTGTGATGTTGTGAACATGTCATTGATCCCCTTGTGGACACTATGTGCACCGTAGCATGGTTTGGTGTTATGTGAATTTTTTCATCGATGCAAATTGAGGAAATGTCTGGTGGATTGTAGTACTCTTTTGTTTGAGTATTTTGTATGTCAGTCATTGATGTGTGTCGAGTACTATGTTATGTGGACTGTGCCTATTCCATTCCGTATTTGAGTAACCTTTTGTGGTGTAATACAATCATGAAGAATATACTTGCGTGCTTGTGAATCTGTAGGGTCTTGTGAACCTAATAGGGTGTTGTGTTAGCAGTTCATGTTGGGCACCCACAATAAGGAATAAACCAAAACTCTTCAATGATGAAATTTTAAAAGAAATTAAACTAAGAATAATGATAATGGAAAGAGACTAATGAAATGATGAACAAGAAAGAACTACCAATCTTCACAGAACATTGAAAGTTAAAATTTCTACCAAATGTTCCTAAGGCTATCTTGTGACCGTGCTTTAATCAACTAAAATTTTTAAACCATAAAGTGTACTTTCTCCTTTACCTATTCTTGGTTGCATGAACCATTTCTTTTCCGTTGTGTTATGTCGCATCGAGGACGATGCTTTCTTAAGGGGAGGAGAATGTAATAACCTACCTTGTCTCAACAAGAATACTCCCTTGGCGTGGCCGGAGGGAATCCTACCTTATCATGGTCATTTGTCTTCACCTCTTTCTTGGAGGGTGGAGTTATTAAATCTTGGCATGTTGGAGTCTTCTGGCTGGTGGATGCACCTCATTTAATACCCTGATTTGCAAATCTTCCTTGTTCTGGTTGACTACCTGCTCTTGTTTCCTTTTTGCTGGCCGCGTGAGTTTTCTGTCCCTTTGTTGGACTGCATGTGGGTGGTTGAAACACCTTGTCTCCCTGGTTGGTGGCGGACAACTTGAATTTGGTATGCAGTTGCGTGAGAGTTGTGGAGTGCACTGTCTTGAAGTTTCAAAACGTGGTCAGGGCTCTCTCCTCCAAACTGCGCCTGTCCTCGATGTGATCAGCTGAGGTGAATGTATCACTCCATTTCATTAATTCTATGGCAACGTCTGGTTGAAGGTCTTTATCTCCTTGGCATCAAATCGGAGCAGAGAGAGCGGAAGGAGTCTTCAATCCGTGATAGCTAAGAATGATCGTTCGAGGTAAAACAGTGGTGATTATGTGATCTCAAATGGGTAAGAGCATCCATGGAAGGTGTTGAAGCCGTTCTAAGCAGTCCACAAGCTTCAAAAGGTGAAAAGAAAGTCTCAATACTTCCTCAACCTTGATCAGGTGGTCGTTTTAGTCCAGACAATGTTGTAGATCAGTATCACAGGGAGCAAATAGATGTTTTTCTTGGCGTCTTTCTGTCCTGGTTCCTCCCTGCGCGCGCGTTTTTGTTTAGACGGAGCTTCAAGCTAGTGAAGCAGACGTGCTGCCTCCCTTTTCTTGAGTGCTGCAAGGTGTGTTCTTGTCTGGGATCCGCAGCAGCGACCCGCAACAGTTCTTAGCCTGGCAGCAGACCGGTGGCAGAATGGCAGAAGCCTTTGTGAGCGCTCCCAGCAAGCAGGTTGTCCAACTATGTTGCTTTCTGTTCAGTATAGAATGCATCCTCAATTCGGGATTCTCCTTCAAGGTATTTTTATCAAATCGACTGTGTGACAGTGAGAGTGTTACCTGATGAAATTTATTGCTATGATCCTCTTTTGAAACCATTCTGCTTGTTTTGCGATGTGACTCATGGTTGAGGAACCTCCGAAACGGAATAAAATAAAACACAGATCCACAATCACCATGTCAAAAAGGTATGTGTGTTTTGCATTTGTTTTAGATACCCATACTGCTACACACATATGAATCTCAACTAAATGGCAGGCAGAGGATTTCTTGTGAGATGGATCCTGTACGCCAAGGAATTTGATAATAATGAAGAAAGCTTACAAGTATTTGGGTGATTTACATCTGGTTTGCTTTTTATATGTGTCCACAGACAGAAAGAAAAAAAAAAACTGATAATACCATGTCTAGCAAATCAGTGTATCGCATTGTGTGAAAATGAGTCACCACACAATGTCATCCCTTTCCCATATCTATCTCAAGCTGAGAACACTTTGTGGAGAGGGTTTGCACATTCTTCTGCTCACTACAAATGCAAATGTGAATAATCCTCCTGTACAGTCCTCTACTTATCGTCATCTATTGCATACTTGCATTGCTAAGAAAATAATTTCAGAGGGTAAGGAAATTCACTCTCACATCAATGACAAGTGATAGTAGATTTCCATTTGCCGTACCAAAGATTCTTTCAAAATGCACTTATCAACGTGTATGCTAAATGTGGGAGTGTAGATGATGCAGCTCTAGCCTTTGACAAAATAGTCAGTAAGGATTTGATCTCATGGAATGCCATGATTGCTGGTTATGCTTACAATGGAAATGGCAAGGAGGCTCTCCAACAGTTTAAATTGATGTTAGAGGCAGACATGAAGCCAAACCGAATCACTTTTTTTTAAGCGTCCTGTCTGCATGCAGCCATGCAGGACTAGTGGCTGAGGGATGCCATTATTTCGAGGTAATGAGAAGAGAACACATCAGCCTGGTAACAACTAACCACTATGCTTGTATGATTGACCTTCTGGGTCGTGCGGGATGAATATGTGAAGTTGAAGGAAGTGAAAGTTGTGTTAATGACTCTGATTACTGAAAATACTGATATTGATGAAGTGATTGAAATTGTGAAACAACGCCACAAAGAGTCAAAATTGCCTGACATTGAAATTGTGTGTCTCTTACGGGATGCGCTTATGGATGTTGCCCAGTGGTCTGGCAAGAACCAACAACAAAATGCAAATTCGACACTGCGACAGGTTCTTCTCTGAAAATATGTCCTCCAGCCTTGTGTAGATCACTTGTATTTGTGGTAGCACGTATAGGGTATGTGAGTTGGTTGTCGAATCCCACAAGAAGTAAAAGCTCAAGGAAAGCAATAGTTGAGCACAAGTGCATGGAGTCACTTCGAATACAACAATGCTCGTGAACTGTTTGACAAAAATCCTCTTCTATTGCATGGTCTCACGGATCGTGAATGTGGACCGCTTAGAACTGATGCACCCGGATTCCAGTACCTACAGTTCTTATGCTGACCCGTGCGGAGTCTGTACGACCTGTTGAAGCTGGAGAAATAGGCAAGATATTTCTACACTTTTCTACTGTTATTTTATTTAAAAATATTGTGAAATCGAACCACTTTTCCTTGCATTGATTTGTCAGTTGGATGTCATGATGGGAGATTTCCCTTTCTGCTTGTTTCTTCTTGTTTTAGCTTTTATCGTTGATATATGTGGGTCGAAAGGATGCATGTGCCCTCTCCTCTGAATGTTATGTTTCTCTTACTCGAATGATAGACCTTCGTCTGTTTGTTTATGTATTAATTCTTCTCGGCGATTGAGTTGCAAGTTATTATGTTGATCAAGCTAGTATTTTCGATATCATGGAAGTAAGTTTACGATAACTATGAAACCCCCTTCCTAGCACCCAAGTTTGTCCTTGACGTTCTTTGTTAGCTCCTTCGCAAGTCCCTTTGATAACCTTTTGGCATCGAGAAAGAAAGGTTGTAGGATTGTGTGAGCAATGCGTGGGCTGGTCAGCTTAGAGTTTTGGTATTAAAACTGGTAGAATGAAAAGGTTTTTTTGCAACGTGTTTTGCCGTCTCGCATGTTTAGACTCTTATACTATCTTTCATCTTGTTTCTAGGCTTTTAAGGCCATCCTCAGGAAGTGCCTTGACCATCCCTATCAACTTGAACCATAACTAGCTTTTCGGATCAACTAAGCTGGAGGTTTCATTATGCGAATCCTATACCTCGCCGACACTAGAATAGTTGGTCTAATCCCCTCTCAGAATCATTTCTGATGGCGCTCTTCTATTTTTCCTAACTTGCATTATTTGCTCCCTTGTAATGTTAATGCTATTAATTAATATTGGTCGGTTTTTATGCACGTAATTACCGTAATAGTTTGTGATGGAAATTTCCTTAAATGTGATTAACCTTCAGAAAAAAATCAGCTTTCATTTGATAGTCTTATGGATTCATAGCGGAAGGTTTTGTTTTGATAATGTCACTTTGAAGTTATGTTGTATCTTTGTGCGATGGTTGACTGTGTTACCTAGGGTTGCGGTAAAAATATGGTTGTTTTGGGATGTGGGCAATTTATTTTAAATTAACCAAACATAAGTACTGTAGTGGAGGATTGCAAACCTTTAGTGTTATAAAAATTTGTTGATGACATTATTGTATACTCTTGTTGGATGGAACCCCTTATTCTTTCGTGTGTTTGCTTCAGCTTTGTAAGACTTTGACCCTTCCTGGATGATTGGTAAATCTCCTTGTAGTTAATGGTCAAAACTAGTATACTTTGCCTTCGCTTCGAAACTTATGTTGTGTGTATACTCTAATTGATTTCCGGTTTGAAACTCATTTATGCATGACTTTTGTGGTAATTTCTAAACCCGTGTTTCCCCCTCTTGGGCCGATCAACTCGGGTTCTTTTGGAAAAATATTATTTTAGCCTATGCGTTTGGTACCTTTGATAAATTTCTAAATGATCGGTATATGTATCAAATCTCAATCTTGTAATTATTGTTTAATCACTTACTTGATGGGAATTCTATTTTTGCTAGATTGTTTGTTTTCTCCTTATAGGGCCAAGGGCCATTCTCATATGATTGTTACTTTCATTGCATTTGCTCCTAATCAAGTACAAGGTCTTCTCCTTCTTTGATCGACATGATATAGACTTTATTATAACTTGATGTGCTCATAGTGTTTAGAGGTTTGACCCAAATTCTTGTAATAATGTGCTTCTTTCATGATATTGTTAGATAATAGTTATGGTGGTTTTGTGTAGCTTATCTTGCTCGGTTCTCGTGAACCGACTCTTCGAAAATTTGCTGCAGATGGATTTCATGCATGTAGATGAGGGATAGATTTGTAGACTTTTGTCATCAACCTCAGCTTGAGAAGTTCCTTTACTCAAACCTTTTTATGTTGTTCAACTTTTGTTAACGTCCCAAAGGAAAGTTTAAAAGAGGATTAATGTCTTAGTATAAAGTATTGCGGACTTTGTCATCTGAACTTTGGAAACCTTGTATTGTTTGACCATCATTGAAATTATAAGAAAATTTGGTTATTGTGGTTGAGTGACTTGTGGAGTATCAGTATTTTAAGAAATGATGTAATCTTGTTTTGTTCTCGTAAATGAGTGTTGCTTCAACCTTGCCTTGAGAATAAATTTTGAGTTAAACCTTGATATGACTTAGTAATAAAGTGTCATAAGTAAACTAACATGGGATTGTTTAATACTTCTGGAAGTTAAATTAAAAGTTGCATTCAAATAAAGTAACGTAGGGGTCACCAACTTGAGAGCAAGAAATTCTCTAAGTAAACAAGGGCAAGACTATCATTGCAAGTAAACTTTATATCATGATAACCCTAGCTCCTCTAGTGAACATTATTTCCTTTTATGGTGAAATTTGTAAAATGACCCTAAGGTGAAATGAACTGTTAGTTGTTTGAAGATGATAAGATTTAATAAGCCAGAGAAAACAAATTGGAGACCTCACCATCTTTCTCACCGCCATTTGGAAAGTAAATTTTTACTTCTTGTTAATACTTTTAGCGAAGCCTAAGTAAAGTTGTTAATTCTAGTTAAGAGCCCTAGCTTCAATTTAATACTGGCAATAACTAATGAGGTCCTAAAAATGTTTCATCTCGACCTTCTCCCTCTAACCCTTTTTCAAGGCACCTTGTATCTCTTCTCTTAAGTGTGTTGAACTTAAAACCATGTTGTCTTGTGAGCAAGAACGAATCTTAGTAGCGTTAGTGGTGAGCAGATGGCCTTGTGGAATTTAAATACTCCTTTTTCTTGATAAATGAATTAAATAAATAAAGGTCATAATAGAGAAGATTTAAAGATAATTACTCTATGTAAAAGAATAAATTTAACTTGGTAAGATGAATTATATGAATCATATCCTTCGAGTCTCCTTGAAAACGTAAGCTAAGAATTGCAAGATGTCCTTTTAAAATGAAATAACCCTCAAGAATATTTCATTGTGGTTGGCCCTAATCAGAAGTGTATTTTGTGATCAGACTTCTATGTTGTCTTGTCAAAAAGAAAAGTAAATTGTTCTTGATAGGTGTGAACATTTCCGTGTTGCCTTTATGGCCATCCTTGTATGAAGTTGTTCACGTTGTTAGTTATATACTTGGTGGCGACATGTTGCATCATGTTATGTGTCAAGAAAGTCAAAAACAAAAGGTATCTTGTATTTCATTGTGTTGTTCGTGTGTGGTTTTCGGGTCATTACAAATTCATTTTCCTTGACCAGTTACGATCTTTGGGAAAGCATGTGATAAATTGAGGACTCAGGCAGTTGTTACTTAACACAAGATGGATTTGAAGAGGTAAAACCATTGCCCTTTTTGAATTAGGCTTTTCCGACCATGATGGCATACAAGTCAACAAGGATGGATTTGAAGAGATGACACGTTGGCCATTTTTGAATTAGGATTTTTCAACCTTGATGACATATTAATCAACATGGATGGCTTCGAAGAGGTCCCAACATTAGCTACATCTGAATTAGGGTTAGGCTTTTTCAACCCTATATCCAAATTTTACTCTCCAAATGCATTGTGTAAAATGCGTCCAACAATTCCAATGACTTGGGAACATATTTAATTATAACCACATACTCTTATATGCTCTATAGTCACCCAGAAAACACATCTTCAACAAGAAACCCATTTCGTGCATACCCTACAATCATTGCAGTCATTGAGACCACATATCTTTCAGGCATGCATTTTGTCAAACAGTTCACATTGTTCCATTTCTTACTTTAGTGTGTCCTTAGATTCGAGAAAGAATGCCATTGGAGGACAGAATGGTAGATTTTATGTGTTCTTGTTTTTATATGGTGATTGAAGGTTAGTGTTGCTTCAACGGAGTGCACTCTTTATATCTACAAATTAAGTAGAGAAAAATCACAATTGATACTTGTATGTTTGTTATGATCTGAAATGCTAATACTTGTATGTCTGTGTATCCAATCCTTGTTGGTTCATCGTAATACTATCTTCCATGTCTACCAACAACAATTCTGTATATCCCCCACACAATGCATCCATATCCTATCCAACCTCTAGCAATTTGAGAGTTTGTGTGATTAATGATGAAAGACAATGGAAATCACCATGGAGTTTCTTCAAGTGAGAACATCCATGATCAGAGTTTTTGTTTCAAGGCCCTGCATTCAGACAAAGTCAGTTTTGTTTCCTCCCAGGCAACAAAAGTCACTATACAATTCCTCTACTGTTTTGCATACTGATAATTTTAGCTTCTTCGTACAACAATGTTGTATGCCAAAGCCGGTCAAACACATATCTTTCAAGCATGCATTTTGTCAAACAGTTCGCATGCTTCCAGTGGATGTTTATTTGCAGAAAATCCCATCCGAGAGGGGGTTTTATTGTTGAGCTTAAGACCGTTGAAACAATTCAAGGGCTAATTACTCAAGGAGTCCAAGAAACAAACAACGAAGATTTGAAAAACAATTAAGTGTTATATCTCTGCTGCTTTGATTCATTTACCACAGAGCAATCTATGGACTTGAAACGAGATATCAGAGTAGAGAAATTACGATAATATAACTTTTGAGAGACGTTGTCTTCGATAAAAATGTGGATGCAGATCATCAACCCAAGCTTCTGCAAATACCGTAGCGGTATTAGTAAGTAAATCTTGTTTTGTATTATGATTTGGGAGTGCGGAGTGCTGAGGCTTGTCTGTGCAAAATAATTAGCAATACGGAAACTCAAACAATAATTCAAGTAATTCCAAAGCAAAGGAAGAATTTCTAGGGTTTCGTCTACACCCAAGAAGGAAATCCATGCTCCGGAGTGAAATGAATACAAACATTACATGCAAAGACAAATATAGCCAAAAAAATCAAAACGTCCAAAAGGTGTAATGCCCATGTGCATCGAGGAGAGTGTAATGCATCGAGGACTTCCGGTTCTCGCCACCTTGCCACCTCCCAACCACCCGGCCTATAGAATTTTGACCACGGCGTCTTTTCGTCCTCTGCGTGAGGGAGACAGAGTCGGTGGAGGCGTTTTTTATTCACCGGATCTTATTTTGTTTTCCTCCTTCAATACTTTGACGCAACTCACGATTGGACGTGATAGCCGTAGAGTAAAGGCGTGTTACCTCCACCTTCTTGAGTCTTTGCGAGGTGTGTTCTTCTGAGATCCACAAAGAACAACCTCACATGATGCGCTTAGCCGCAAATGCGCAGGCGTGTTGCAGTATAGTCGAAGCCTTTGTAAGCGCCTCCACCAAGCGGGTTGTCCAACTTTGTTGTTATCTGTTCAGTATCAATGCATCCTCGGATTCGGGATCCTCCTTCAAGACTTTTTCATCAAAATCGATTAAGTGACAGTGTGAGTGTTACCAGGAGACCCGATGAAATTTTTTACAGAGATCCTCTACTGAGACCTTGCTTGTTCTACGATGTAACTCATGGAAGAGGATCTCATAGAGGTGGATCTGTTTCATATCGGAATATTCATGAAGCACAGTTTGCTTTGCAAGAGAGCTTTTAGGAGATCGATGAAGGATAGAGGAATTAAAAAGAAACTTGGTGTAGTTGGATTAAAGGCAATAAAAAGGTGCATGCTTTTTGTGTAGGTGATGATCGCACCCACAGTACACGTGGAGATCTATGCAATGTTGGAGAAAATGTTTTGGGAGATGAAGGTAGCAGGATATTTTTTTTCGCAGATTCAGAACATGTACTGAGAAAACAGTAGTGTCATCAGGAATTCTGGTATTCGTCAACACAGTCCTCTCAGTTCAATCCTTGAAGATCCTTCCAGTCCAATCCTTAAAGGATATTGCCGAATCATTTATGTATATTTTGGGCCTATTCTTTTCTACTTCTTCTGCTAATAATATGCAAGTGAATAGCAGGAGTACCCAACTGCTCAGAAAGGAATATTCTAATTCTAATCCCGAAACATCTTCAGAGACTGCTCCAGTTTTGGGGTCCGAGCTTGCCCAATTGCCCCTCATAGCTGATGAAATCAGGCAGAGCCTTCCTGTTGTGCCCTACAAAACACCTGCAAACATTACCCATGTGGTGGAATGCGCTGTTTGTCTGTGTAAGTTTGAAGAAGGGGATCAGATAAGGGAACTGCCGTGCTCTCTTTTCTTCCACAGAAATTGTCTTGACAAGTGGCTGGATCACCAACAAACAACCTGTCCTCTATGCAGATTCTCCCTCATACCAGAAGAGACTGCTTTATTAGGCTGAGGAGAAGAGAGCAGGAACTCACAGAAGAGCTCATGTTCTGGTTCTCCTCCTTCCACGGTCATGGATTTCACAGTATGTGGTGGCTAAGGGCTAATTTGGAGCGGTGTTCGGAGGATTTTGGATCTACTTCTGAGAAACCCAGGGATGCATGGCAACAATCTTTGGGAAGAGGAGATAGGGTGTCGCCAGAAGATCAGCGAGGGAATGATAATCGGGTGTCAATGCGACCCGACCGAACTATGGGCAGAGATGCACATTTCGGACTATACAATTGATTTTATGAAGTCAAGAGCATGGCCGTTAACAGAGTTTGGACCTTCAGCAGGCTGAGGAAGAGAAGTTGCGCTAGTTGGGTTTGCTGCCGCAGCCCCGTCCATTTGTTATCATCATGTGGAGCTTAATCAGGCACGATATTCTCTATACCATTGATTCTTATGTTGTTATTTAACTGATTCATTAAATAACTCTACTCTTCATATAAATGTCTCGTGTGATGGTATGCTGTTTGGTTTCCACTTCCCTTGCTCGTTTGTATTCCTTTTTGGTGTTAGAAATGATTGCGCTGGTTGAAGCCTTTATATTGTTTTCTAGGTTTTAATAAATATTAGTTGGGTGAACTTTGTTCTTAAGACTAATTAAACAAAAGAGGTGAGGGTCCTGTAATGAAAATTCCCAAGTTCTTTGTGTGTTGCTCACGATTTGAATGTTTTATCCAACATTATCGTTGACTCAACCTTATAGTTCCTGTTTGTTCTTATTCTTGTTTCGTTCGAGATCTGTAGTTCTAGTTTATGTTGGGTATTTGCGAAATAGTGATTGAGTACTACGAGTGCATTGTGTATAGGTAAATGATGCTATTCCTGTCTCTATCCTTTTCTTTTAGTTGTTTTAGGTTCTAGTAACCCTTTTCGGTTGGCTTAGTGTGTGCTTAGCTTGACTGATTTTTGAATTGAGCCAAGTTGATATTACTCTCAACTAGGTTAGTTGCTTTTGTTATTTTTTTAAAAATCGCTCGAAGAAATACCTTTATTCTTCAAGCCGCCATGGTTGATCTTCATAATTTGATATCAATTCATGTTCACCATTTGGAGATTGTTTTCCTTGAATTCACCTTCTCTCCTTGGTGATCGTTGTTTGTTTTGAGGAATGTCGCTGATCCTATGGAATGTCTTCTTTAGACGTTACTCACATTTCTTTTGGATAGCTTAAAATGTCGAGAGGAAATACTCTTTTCATACCTTGATTTTGTTTCACACATGTTGGAGGATATGAGATCTACTTTGATCATTATTGAGGAAGTTTTCAAATCTTAAAACTGGGATGTTGGTTTTATGCATAAGAAATTACCCTACGTTTTGCTCCAGTAAAGATGTTTAAATTTCATTCTCCCGTGACTTAGAGGTTGGTGTGTTTGGAAACTCATTGGTTGGATCGGTTCTTGTGATGATCGTTGTGATATGACCTCCTTGTCATTGTAGTAAAATGGTTACATGTTGACCGTGAAGGTTAAAGTCAACTTGTTGTTGACGATAGATCCTTGAAAGCTATGTATCCCTTAGTTGTGTTCTTGGGAATGATCGAGTAACCCTCCTGTAAGATTTATAATGGTTATGTTTGGTCTTGTCAAGTTTGTCCTTTTTCTTAAGACATCCTCTTGATTAGAAGAAAGTTTAATAGAAGGATTGTTAGGATAGGATGTGGCCCATACGGGGTCATTTGTGCGTTTCATTCCTTTTCTTTTCAATTTATTTATTTTGTACGACATAAAATTAACTGTTTTAGGCACATCACCTTAATATGAATGAGTCATGTTGGTTTAGATATTCTCATGTCGATTGATTGTTTGGGATCTTCCAGTGGCATAGTGAATCCTTGGCTTGGTGTGAACTAACTTAAACAAATAGGACAGATCACGCTTTGAAATTAATTCTCTTTTTGTAATTGTTTTGTTTCAAATGTTACCTTGATTAAAATGACGGTCATTATTGTGATATGAGTGAAATTCACTATGATGTTTATTAACTGCTCCTATGAGAAAATGATAATTAAATAGAGTTA